>ML778167.1:629601-657125 GCA_009831015.1 Picea engelmannii | reverse complement strand
TCAGATTGTTCAGGTCCATTACATTCCCACTACAGAACAAATTGCAGACATCTTTACTAAGCCCCTAGCCAAGACACCGTTTGAATATCTCAGACAGAAGATGGGTGTCATTTCGTTTCACACCTAAAAAGTCCATCTTGTTAGGGGGAGTTTTGCATTGTTTGAATATCTAATGCCTCCTAAAATTACTGCAATAGCTCAGGGGGAGCATGTCTCTTCTTTGACATTGATGTCAAAGGGGGAGAAAATAATTCGGGTGCCTTAGTTTCCATCAATGCCAAAGGGGGATATTGTTGGCAAATGTTTAACAGGTAGCATATGCTTGTCATTGATGGAAAGTACAACAGTGAAGATGGCAGGATCAGAGTGTGCATCGATGGAAAAACAGGAACAACGTAAGCTCAGGAGGAATTAGCGCAGAGTCGAATGCAGTGCGTAGGTGTGCACCAGGGATGAGGTTAACTCATGACTAAAGCTCAAGGGAGATAGCATACTTAGGATCACAGGCGGATCAAAGGTCGAGGCCTTTGACACTTAGAAATTCTTCCAAGTAAGAAGGATGTGTAAGCTTGGAGGAGAAGCGTCGATGATCGTTGGATCCCATCCCGAATTCCCGATGACTGTCAGATCTCAATGTAGACAAGAGGAGCGTGCAGATATGGAGGATAGATCTTGGGCATTAGATCCGAGCACAGGGTCCGACCACCGTTGGATCGAGGAGAACCTGCACGTTCTTTAAAGTGCAAGGAGTAGAGGGCTCACAAATCCCGACATCATGAGGGCTGTCAGATCTGAATAAAGACAAGAAGAGCACGTTGAAGAGGAGGATAGATCTCAAGCATCAGATCTGAGCGCAGGGTCCGACCACCGTTGGATCGAGGAAAACCTGCACAATCTTTAAAAGTGCAAGGAGTAGAGGGCTCACAAATCCCGAAAGCAGGAGGACCGTCCATCTCAGGGGGTTATGTGGATCATTGACCCGACTCCCTGTCGGAGTTTCGGGGATCGAGAGTTGGATATGACAAGTAATATCATGAACAAAAATCTCGATTTCGCGATATGAAAAATCTCGACTGAATCTGAACCGTCAGATCAAGATGTGATCTAGACCATCAATCCGACTCACGTCAGCAAACCACGTCAGCTAGGAACACGTGGCACAACCAGGTAATGACAAGTGTCAGACTGATTCAACATGCCAAGCACATGTAAGTCACGAATCAAGGTGACACGTGGCAGTTATTTAACACATGTGACATCAGCAGACTTACACCATGTCGGAGTTTCGAGGATCTTGTGTTGGAAATGTCAAAGAAACAATGCAACAGGAACCCCGATTTCGCGATATGCAAAATTGTGACTTAAATAGCAGCCGTTGAATCAAGATCAAATCTGGACCGTCGATTCCAGTCCTTGTCGGAGTTTCGGGGATCGAGAGTTGGACATGTCAAAGATTATTGACATCAGGAATCCCGATATCGCGACATGTGAAATCGCGATGTAATCTGAGCCGTCAGATTAAGGTTGAATCTGGACCGTTGATTCCAGTCCTTGTTAGAGTTTTGGGGATCGAGAGTTGGACATGTCAAAGATTTTTGACATCAGGAATCCCGATATCGCGATATGTGAAATCGAGATGTAATTTGAGCCGTCAGATTAAGGTTGAATCTGTACCGTTGATTCCAGTCCTTGTCGGAGTTTCGGGGATCGAGAGTTGGACATGTCAAAGATTATTGACATCAGGAATCCTGATATCGCAATATGTGAAATCGCGATGTAATCTAAACTGTTAGATCAAGTGTTGATCGGAGGGCTATTGATGCACGACACAGTGAAACTACCAGAAACCATTGATAGCGTCTGCTAGAAAATTCGAAGAGACCCTTGTGTGATCACCAGAGGAGATGGAGAGTCTCCAAGCTTCTTCCAAGTGAAGGAAGACTATTCTTAGAAGGGATTGACAGATGGATGAGCGTGGAAGCCTGTAACTAAAACAGAGAAGGTGATATCGACTGTCACAGAGAAGTTGAAGAGTCTCAACTGCCAGAGAGGCTGAGGAATCTCAATATAACATCCATTAATGCTAAACGCGTGGGAAAACATCCATAGAAGTTGGAGAGTTACGATGATGATCACGCAGAGCACTCAAGACGTGGAGGAGATTGGCGTGGTATGAGCATGAAGAGGAATGGTGAATATTGCATGCACAAGATGCACAGAAGCTATATATACACGGTACAGAGAAGAGAAGGGTTGTTTTCGTTATTGGAGTTTGCTATGGTTGTTGTTGGTGAAGGTGATTCATGTGTGAAGAAGGAGGAGAGTGCAGTAGATGAATAGCACAGAAGAGGAACTGTGCAGTGAATGGACATGGCGCACAGAGCATAAAAAGCGGAAGAACAGACAGCGCAAGTGATGTGTGTAGAAAGGCAATGAGGCCGACAAAGCAACGAAATGCAGCATAACAGTGATATGTCTGGTAAGCCATTGTTGAACATCATATCACTGTAATAAGTTTCAGTAGTAAAGATTTATATTTCAGGGTGGTTGGGTGGAGCTAGGGAGGACTGGTGTCCTCAAAGGTTCAAGTGGGTGCTTGAACACAGGGAGTTGGTGCTTCCTTCTAGTTGGTGCTAGAGAAACCAAGGATTTGGTGCTTCCTTCTAGTTGGTGCTAGAGAAACCAGGGAGTTGGTGCTTCCTTCTAGTGGGTGCTAGAGAAAACAGAGAGTTGGTGCTCTTAGCAAGTTGCAGCTTGCAAAACTGAGGTTGTAGCCTCATTATGAGTTGGTTCTCATATGTATGATATTGTAAATAATGTAACTGTTACTTATCATATAAAGAAAAAGAGGTTTTTACCCTGCATGGGTTTCCTCGAGAAATATCTGTCTCTGTGTTTCTCATATATGTGAATGATGTTGAAAGTGTCATTGTTTATTTCCCTGCATTATTGTGATCATCATTCAATGTCTCTACAAAGAGTTTAAAAGAACCATAATTGTTTAAGCACTGTAACAACTGATTCACCCCCCCTCTCAGTTGTCCAACATGAACCCGCTCTGAGACCATATGTAACGACCCCATCATTATGCCTACAAGCAACACCAACAAGTGAATTTTTTTTTTTAATACAGGACGACAACTACGATTACAGCTAGACAACACATCTGATGACAAGCACCACGCCCGCAGGACAGGCAACAGACAACTATGACTCCACACACTTGCACAAGAGAAACTGGGCAAAACATGCGTAAAACAACAGAGAGAAACGACTACCCGCCCAGCATAAACATGAACACACCTACAATCTAAGGGACAACATCCCCATCTTGACACAATAGACTTGAAATCCAGTTAACTAGAACCTCAATGGCGCATAGCCAAATGCATGAAGGCATTCGTCCCAAGCACCACTAGCAAACTTACAACAATCCACAACACCCACATGGAAGGCATAGACCCCGACCGAGTTATCCTTCACCTCTATCCCTTATGGCGTGCAATGATCCCCTCATCAGGAATCATGTCGTCCCCAGGTGATAGGCACGACTATAACCTTGGCACTACATAACCTATCCAGACCAAGAACTCTAGATGAATCCAACTCCCTAGGACCCGAGTTACTGACAAGATGACTACACCCACACCCCAAGCAACAGATCGACAAGACACAAGAAGACGTCGTTTGAAGAAAACGCAAGCTAAATCATGACTTCGCCAACAACCCAAACATTCATCAAGTCTAAACTAGTCAATAATTAAAATCTATTTTAACATTAATCACAAATCTAATTTAGAAAGTCTAAATTTCAAATTAGTCATTAATTTACAATCTAATTTAACATTAAATACAAATCAAATTTAGCAAGTCTAAATTACAAATCAGTTAGTAATTACAATCTAATTTGACAAGTCTAATTTAATCAATACTAAAACTATAAACTATAATTACAATCTAATTTGACAAGTCTAGTTTAATCAATACTAAAACTAATTTGACAAGTCTAGTCTAATTTAATTTAAAGGTTGTCTATTCAAATTAAAGGTTGTTTATTCAAATTAAAGAATGTTCTATTCAAAGGTTGTTAAAAGAAGAGGTTGTCTAGTAACGATTTTGGTTGTTAATTTGGTTGTCACAATCGTTGTCTATTAAAGGATTTAAAGTAATTGAAGTTGTCTATTCAAATGAAGAGGTTGTCTATAATAAATGCTAATTTGTTATCTGTATAAAAACTAGTTTAATTCCTCAAAAATCTTAATCTATAAACCATAACATTGATATCCTATCTTTACCAAACGCAGAGATACTGCTGTAATCTTTAATTTATTCACGGAGTCAAAAATTATCATTGCTATCTATTTAAAGGAGGTTCACAAAGTGGAAATAATGATAACCGCTGAGATAAATAGAAGGGAATCCCTGATTTTAAAAACGTGAATTTGCAGTCAATAGGTATTACTAACGCAATCAAATATTACATAATAAAATAATCTGAACCCAATAACAATCATTGTAGAAGCTATTGGTAAAGATTGGATGTAACTAAACATTGGCGGTATAAAATCTTGATGGATATTCACTATACAGACTATTAATTCAAACTAAAGATACAAATGAGAACAATGTCTACCAGATTCCAACTAAATGAATGTTGTCATAATTTTTTTGGTTTAGATGAGAAAAAGTGGAAAGTCGAATACGAAAGTATTTGCCGGAATGACTACAACCACCATAAAGGAAGGACGCACACCTTACTCTAATGTATCAAGGGTAAACAAATGTCTATCATATAATTAAATAAGGAAAACGCTACCATTACAATCACTGTTATAAAAAACGTTGCCCCTTTAAATCGCTACGGTCTGTTTATCAATCAATAATCATTTTCTGAATAAAGAATTATCTTCTGAATAAAATCTTTTCTAAATAATAAAATTGTATCTGAGTAGTAAATTCGTGGGTAAAGTGAATTGAAGTGGGTCAAATTCGCAGTGAAAAATCATAAAACATACAGTAATTAAAGATCCAATCGCATTTTCTCAAGGGTAAACTCGTTGCCTATTACGGTGTGATGTCGTTGTCTTCCATAGGTTTTTAAAAACGCAGTCAACAAGAGCGAATCCGCTACCAATTAAGGCACGATTTCGTTGAGTTTTATCATAAGAAAACACATTTAAATAATGGGTAAATTCGCAGATTAATACTGGTAACTTTTCATAGTCTAATAAAGATACGAAAGGCATCGATACAAATAGCAATACAATGAATTGATACTCTGCATTACGACAATACAGTTGGAGGGAAAACTGAGTAAAAATGAGAGCCACTCTTTGTAAAAACGAAAGCCATGTTAGCGAAAACAAATATCTGCCAAATAAAATCATTTTGGAAAGGGCCATGAAAATGATAAGGGGAAGGGCTGAGTAAATACTCCAGGAACACGCAGATATGATCAACATAGGATAACGCAGAAGAAATCAACCTCCAGAAAACGTAGATGAAATCAATCACATGAAAGCACAAAGATGCTCATTCACAATAAGCAAGGATGATTTTAAGGATGAAAATTTATTTTAAAATATAGAAACCTTGGCGAATCTTACTAATCCTTCATATGGAAACTATAAATGTTTGGCGATACTTTTGTAAAAATATTCAAATTTCTAAGGATTTTATATATATTTTTATAAAATTTTGGCGATTTTTAAGGTAAAATAATTTTATCCTATAGAAATTGGGCGAATCATTTTTAAAATAATGAATCTCGTTTTTGGAAAAACTATGGAAAATTAGCCCATGAGTGAAATTTAGCCCCTAAAATCATCTATGACAATAAGACGCACAGACAAATCATTCAACCAGAATCAATCAATAGGGGTAGACGGTTGGGAAAAACATCATTTGCTCATCATCCACGCACAAAAAAGCAGGACATTTGAATCTATAGGTCTCTATGCACTAAAGTGACGACCGTCGATTCAGCTCCTGGCCGACTGCTCAGGCATGGATTGATGATCTAAGGATGAGGACGAAATATAAATCACAAACTCTTCCAATAATCAATAAAACAACAAAAAATTCAAGCAATCAAGGATCGGTGGCTAAGGAGATCAATCGATGCAACAAGTGTAAAGTTATAATGAATTTAAGTTCTTGATTAAAAATGCTAAGTAAAATACTTTCTCTACACAATTAAAAGTACATAAATGAAAGTGTGAGTTCAATATTAACCTACCATTCAAAATAAATGCATGTGTACTGTAGCCCAAGGTGACATCTCTGAGTCGATGTTCCATGCGCGCTTTATCCAGCTCATGCTTGCCGACCGATGTGACTTGACCAATACCTCCCAGCCAATTCTAGGGGTACTCTTCTTCCCCCTTATCCCCCTGTTGTTGGGAAAAATATCCTACAGACCAGCAAAATAGGGTCAGACTTGCATGCAGATTTTGACCGAAAATAAATTACTTTTTAACCTACAACCCAAGATTAAAACCCCTCTTTCACAGTAAATGCATGAAGAGAACCACCAACCTTATTACCGACGTTCGATGTAGATCCTCTGTTGCGCTTTAACCACTTTCTTTCATTGCTCCTTCCATAGATAACCTGCAATCAAGACAAATAACAACTATGCATGCATGCTACTTCTCTACTCAAGGGTTAGAAATCAAGCATAAATTAACCAAACCATAGACAATTCATGCATTGGGACGGGAAAAGTATTCTTTTTATTACTGAAAAATGAATCAACTTACAATCAAAGCTGAGACCGTCCACTACTCCTTGAACCTGGTCCTGGGCTCCTCTTCTTCTATCCTTCAACTGCTTTGCGTTAAATCTCCTTTGGCATGAGGAAAGGCTAAAGGGTTGGGACAATGGATTATGTAAATGGGCAGAGTTTCTTTGCTATATTTTTTCCTCTTCCAAATGGTACCTCTACCCCTTCTTTTATAGGCTAGAAGAAGCTAGGGTTTTGGACGAACCCTCGGCCATGCATGGCCGGGAGTTTCAATTAACTGACCTATAGCTTTTTGTCACGTCGGCAACTTTCCTTTTTTTCATGATTCTGAAGGTACACGTGGGATGTAGTGGGTCTACTAGCGTGTACTTTGTAGATACACGCAGGTTATAGTGGGCCAGCTAGCGTGAACTTTTAAAAATGGAGTTTTTAGAAGAGTTGTTCAGTAGTTTTTGGCAAAGAAGGGATATGAGTTGGCCTAATGCCAGGTAAGCATGTGTGGTGCAATTTAGGGTTATAACAGATGCCCCCTAATGTGTGAGGTCAGAAGAGAATCTAATGGTCGAAATACATTACCAATCTTTACTGATGTGCCGAACGATTGAGCCCAAGGATCAGGAACCAGGAGGTGTTGTCTGCAAAATAACAAATGTCTCACCGAGGCGGGCATACCCATGCTCGGGATAAAATGTAACGCATGGTTATCAATCAAATACACTGTAAATCCATGTCATATAACTATATAAAGTGTAGCCGCGAACAGTACATAACGGATCTACATCTTGAAATAAAAAAGATATACATGCAAAGTATCCATCTTCGTAGAAGCTGATAAGGCCTGATGGCTGGAGATGAGGGCTTCAAAGCTCGAGAAACAACTTCAAAATCTTCAAAACTCGGGTAGGAGTGTAATATGAGTGTATGATTGCACTACCCAGAGGTCTTCGACGGCTCGTCGGTCATGGACAAAATTGATAATCTTGATGATCAGACTGAAGGCTTCAATGATTTCGAACAAGGACTTGATTGGGTGTTCAGGATGGCCGGGTATGCGGACAAGAGACATATTGCAGAGGGGTCGACTCAGGCTTAGTGACAAACCTCCCTTGGACAATATCATGACAAGTGATGAGACTTAGGAAGCATATATGTTAATCATAAGTCTACAAAGCAAGAGGCAACACAAACTCTCCATATGTTTGGAAGAATAACCAAATGGTGGAGGACACAACTCTATATAGCGAGAAAAGATTCCTAAGGTCGTACTACATCCCATAGTCTGATGATCAAATGGACATATGTGCTTTATCCAAGGGCGACTCATTATGCTTCCAATAAAGAAAATACTTTTCCCATTCTCTTTTTGGGGTATATTTGATTTTTTTGTTCTTTTCGATAATTTTGGAAAAAGAATAAAGGAATATTACATTACAATGGAGGAACGAGTACTGCAAACATACGAGCTCAAGGCACAAGGACAAGACTGATGTTCTGGTAAAATGATACTCGGGGAAAATCCTCCGGCGGCCAAAGGTGTTAAGACGCAGAAGCAAACTGTCACAAGGCTGGTGGATAAGGTATGCAAATGCGGTTGATAGAACACACAATGGTAACGTCCTTCGATGTAAGTTTAACGAGCCTAGAGAAGGTAATCTCGGTGGTTTTTCATATTTAGAGAGACTGAAAAAGCATAAAAAGGAGACTCCGTTGGGGTACCTTTTTCGATAATAGTCTAGTCAATTCGAAAAAGGGATAAACTAGCACCGATTAGACGTCAATTCAAAACCATTTTAATGAGTGTGACAAGGACAAGATCACTCGACTATTTTTTCACTTTTAAGGATTCTAAAAAAAGTTTAACTATGGACTCCGTCAGGAATATTCTTCTGGACCAATTTAATGAGTGTGAAAGAATAAGGTCACTCGACGATCTTTTCAATTTTAGGGAGTCTAAAAAGAGCTTAACTATGGACTCTGTGAGGGTTTCTTTTTCGTAAGTTTAGTCCCTCAGGCCCGAAAAAGGGATAAAATTATACCTGAGAGTACTCTTCTAAAGAATAGAAATTCGATAGAGTATACCTTTGTTCGTACATTTGACCGTCCGGACCGAAAAAGGGGTAAACTACCGCTGGACAGACGTGACTTCAAATTTCAGTTTAACGAGCGTGAAAGGCCACAAGATCGCTCGGCAATCTTTTCATGTTTAAAGGGTTTGAAAAGGGATTAAAAGAAGACCCGTTTAAGGAACGTTCTTCTGGACCAATTTAACAAGTGTGAAGAAACAAGGTCACTCAGCAATATTTTCATATTTAAGGAGTCTGAAAAGGGCTTAAAGAAGACTCCACAATGGTTACTTTTCTCAGTTAATCTGGACGATGTCGAAAAGCATAAATGCAGTCTCACCGGATGTTGCTTTCGGATCTCAAAGTGAGCTTGAAAAACAACAAAGTTAGCTCATGATAGACTCTTTGTGGGTCGATGCCTGGCATCTCCTCAGGGGAGTTGTATGCTCTGATGAAAACATTGTCTATGACGTCAGGGGTTCGGGAGATATTGATCGGTATAGTTTTAGCAATAGTTTCCATATTGCTCTTAGCATAAATTTTGTGTGTAGCTAAGAGATTAATAGAACACGACTGATCTCCCGTTATGGTAACAGTGAATTCTCCTGCTTCAATTCAGCTTAACTCTGGGAGAAAATATGATCTGTGATGAAGATCTTCCCAAGGCTTGTCCAGACTAGTCATTGCTTCGATTACTGCTTCATTAGAAGACAAGACTAAGTCTAACGAATCGACATTAGCAAGAGAACCCTGAGCCCAAATAGGCTCTAGAAGTGGATATAACTCTTGTGCAGGAGTCGGATCAGGGTTAGCTGAAGCTTGCTGGACTAAAGAGTACGCTACCTCAGTGGTCGACAAGGGCATGGACATGCCTGGGTGCCCTGTCTCCTCCATCGTGGCTGGTGGGGAAGGAAGAATCCAAGGATCCTCAAAGTAAGTCGTGCGGAACGACGAAACTTGAAAAATCTCAACCTTATGGTGATTAGATATAAATTTGATATCGTCATGAGGAGGTGGGTAATCGAAGGTACCCATCAAGGATGGGTACAAACCAACTCCTACGTTAATGACACATGGTTGAGGATTATCAATCATCGGGACCATGGATGCCCCCAAAGCTGGGTCAGGTCTGGAGAAAGACAATTGATCTATGGTCACTATCCGGCCCTCGTGTGGAAACAACAAGACCCGGAAAACTGTAGTGACCACAGCTTTCATAGCATAAGTCCAACTATGTCCTAACAAGAGGTTATAGTCGAGGGGAGCATCGACTACCTCTACTTCGACAAACACGGTCTTTCCTCCTAACTGCATAGGGAAGGAATGAACGATGCCATGTGGTCGGAAAGAACAACCATTGAAAGAAGTAAGGAGAGTAGGTGATGGAGACAAAGCGGGCTGGCCAATGGCCTTCCAACATGCTAACGACATAACGCACATTGATGCACCCTCATCGACCACTGTGCGGAAGATATTCCATGTAAAATTTTTTGTGGGATGAGCCACTACTATCTGAAACGCTACGTGGTAAAGCAGACGAGGTTTTAAGTTGGTTGTATCTAACATGATGGTACCCGGATTACAAGTCTCAGTAGAGCCCAAAGTGGTTAACAAGGCTTTCCTCTGAGCAGGGAAACTTTGGAGGACCTCCAAAGCAGACATCGCACTAGGGGTTTGTGATAAATCCTCCACCACAGAGTAATTCTGGGCGGCCCTTGCGTTTGGGTTGTGAGAAGCTTTCTTAAATGCACCCTTTGGAATGCATGTCATTGTTTCTCCCAACGTCTTCTCTATCTGTAGAGGAAGAGATGGGATCTCAACTTCTTTACCCTTCTCAGAAGCGCTTGGTTTACTATAGTCATGCGCTCTAATCATTATGAAAGCATCACCCCTAACCATATATACGTTCGCGGATGAGGGATTGTTTGGAGGAGGGCAGGTTTCTTGGCTGCCCCCTTCTGTACTTGTAGAGGCTTGAGTTAAATTTTTCCCATGTTGAAAAGGATTAGTCAACACTGCTTGTTGTTGTTGTGTGACAAACTTTTGGGCCTCTGCAAGTCGAGGACAAAGATGGGTCGGGTGGTCTTCTGCACACAAGTTGCACGGATACCTCGCCTTCCATTTTTCTGTAGTGTCCCCGCCAGAATTATCAGTGGGTTTTTTATCCCCCTTACCCTTCTTTCGTTGTTTTTTCTTCCCTTCAGGCTACTGGGTGGCCTTTGGGTTAGTCGACTACACGGAGTGTACTTTCGACGTTTGGGTAGGAGGAGTAGCCAAAGCAGTAGTCTAGTTGGTTGTTGTGTGTTGTATAGATAACTATTGCAACTGTTTTGTCAAGTGCTTAGCGGGCTTGGTTTGTGTTGAACCAACAATACCATCGGCATGTGGTCCAGCTCTCTGTCTAGTTTTATCTAGTATCGATCGTGGTGCATCCAGCAGGATGTTGTATAATAAACCAGACTGAGAATAGATCAGCTCAAATTGTTGAGCTCTCATGATGGCATCTTCTTTGGAGAAAACTCCGGAAGTCGCGACGTCTTTGGATAATTATGGGACCAAAGAATTAAGGAACCACTCAAGTAGGAATGCTGGTGGGACTGGTACTTTGATTAGACTCTTTCAGCGTCTCCACTCTCTGATATGATCAGAGATATGGTCCGTTGTTGTCTGTTCGAAATTGGCAAGCAGCTCTGTGCCAGCGTTGTATCTCACAGGTAATTGGAAATGGTTAAGGAAGGCCATCGCCAGTTCGCCAAAAGAAGAGTATCTTGAGCGATTGAGCTCGATGTACCATTTCATGGCACTACTGATAAGAGTGCATTGAAACAATCACAACTTTACAGAGTCATCTTTCAATGACTTAGATGAACACCAAAGATGGAAGGTAGTCACATGATCACCTGGATCTTCATTAGGCTTGGCCTCAAACTTTGGAATGTCTGAAGAAAACTTCATTGGCATAGGAGGCCAACGTGGATCATGACAAATAGGATCATTTAACAACCTTTTCAAATCTGGAAAATGTAAATTTGTCAGGAATGGTAGTTTGGGTTGTTGTTGATAACCTGGGGAAAAGGGTCCTAGAGTTTGACTGGCACCAGGTTGCCAGGAAAAGTTTGGCTGCTGGCCCGGATTCTGGTAAAAACCATGGCCCTGACCAACGTAAGGATTTTGCATATGTGGAGACATCATCGACTGATTTCCCATAAAGGACATAGAGTGTTGGGCATGCATCGTGTTTGAAGGACTTTGGGAAGGATTACCCCATGTCGGTCCTGATGGGAGAGGCATAATAGTCTGTCTAGGGTTCCATTGACTGTGGAAAGAATTACCCCAGAATGACATTCCAAAGAAGGGAACGGATCCTTGTCTTGAGTTCCAAGGTCCTGCTATATGTGCCCCCTGCGCAGGAATAGTACCCTGTGCAGGAGTAGACTGTCCAAAAATGGGATTGCCCCCAGACGGGAAAGCAGTGGATGAGAAAGTGTTGTTACCAAACGTCCCGTTCCAAACGAACGATGACAAACCTACCGACATACTATGCGCAGGTGTTCCTTGACTCCCGGCTCCAAATAAACTAGTTTGTGCAGGCTGCTCGGTGGACTGCTGATGTGGACCACCAAGCGAAGGGGACGAAGGAGGGATATGACCTCCGACGTAAGGAAAATAGTTAAAAGGGACATGAGTTCCCCCAATTTGACCTTGCAGAGGAGCGTTAGAGCTCCCTACCCCCAGACCCAAAGTCTGTAAAGTGGAGTAACTGAGTGCAGGACTTGTACCCGAACTAGGCATACCATATGAGAACGGAGGGCCTGTCGCACTAGGTGTGAAGGGGGTTGTGGTCGCCGCCATAGACGGGTTCGGTCCACTGTGCGACGTAGTTGCAGTTGAGACCATGGTGGCTTGGACCGACGACGGTAAGTTAGGAGATGATTCTCCTATGGTAGCAACTGTGGTGGGAATTGAAGAATTCCTAGAAGAAGTAACAACGTTTGTTTCCATAGCTGTGTGAGGCATTGTCTGGCGTTCGTGAAATTGGACTGGTGCAGTAAACGATGCCAAGATATCAGTGGTTGGGGTTTCAACCAAGCCAATATTGGCGGTTGATTCCTCCGGGAGTTGTTCGGGCACAAAGGTTTGTAACTCGGTCGCTTCGAAAGACCCTTGTTGGTCTAGCTTCCGCCTTAATGGTGGCAAGGGTGGCTCCAGTGTAATCGATGGCAGGCCCAGAAGCCTTCATGACCGGCGGAGCTCGGGATCCTCCATTGTGTGAGAAGATCCAAGACACACTAAGGTATTCTACACGTTCAATAGTAACACACACTAAAAATAAGCCCCTAAGAGATAAGACAAGCAATCACTAAACTATTTGGAAGAACAGTTACAACAACCAACACTAGAGCAACTTACTGGTGCAAGTGCAACTCGAATACGGAAGAACCCTTTGGGTATACTCTGCAAAGTGTGGCCCAATATCTGTTCTAGGTACCGCGGTATACCGCCGCAGTCACCCGTGTATGTCCCTAAAAAGATTGGCAACTAGGTTGCCAGCACACGAAAAATCACCAGGCGGGTACAGTCGAAAGTCAGGTAGACCACAATGAGCAGGGTATCAAGCCCGAAACCTGTCAAGGGTATCGAGAGAAAATGGTTCGGAAGACAACTAAGGACCTTGAACGGATTTGAGACCCACGAAGCCCCGTGGCAAATGCAAACGATAGAATCCTAAAACAAGCCCTCGATATGTGTTCTCCACTACGATTGGTCCATCTTTGGAGGGGTTATCTCCGCTACCTTTCCGCACGTGACCTTGTGTTTATCCCCTGTGTTAGAGGGGGGTCTCGGATAACTTCCACAAAACTAGACTTTGACACTACCTACCTCGGACTCTAATGTTTGGTTTTGAGTGGCCTTGAAGAGTTTCCTCTCCAACCTAATTCAAGGCCCTAATCCTGAACTAGTTTGTGAACCCTACAAACATAAAAGTCTAGTAGATTTTAAGATTAGCGTTGCTTTTAAGGTTTTTTCTTACGTCAAGGGATATGAAGGTGAAACTGATTGTGTGTAAAGACGAAAGAAAAAATGAATGAAAAAAGATGGAAACAAAAGACTTTTACTAAATGCAAAAGTTCAACAACTTTTCACAAAGAAAGATTTCTTTTTCTTTTCAATTTTTCTAAGATTTTATACAACAAACTTAAAGGAATTTCACTCGACTACGAGCTACTTATGATCTAAATGCCCTGCAAAAACTTACGAAATGAAAGACTTCTCCCTACCTAATGATGCATAAACACACTCTTCAAACAAAGAAGAAAATGAAAAGATATATATTTTTTTTATTTAAGTGTTAATAAAGCAACAAAGGGAAAATACCGACAAGCACAAAACCAAGAAAAACAAATTCTGGCTTAAAGTGCAGTTCGCAAAGAATCAGAGTAAAGACACACAATGGCAATAAAGAAAACAAAGACTCTTACGCTTGTCTAAAAACTATAAAAAAAAATAAATTATATTTTCTGTCAACTATCAACTGAGAAAAAGCAGGCTAAGGGTAAGATGACCTAACCTACTGATTGTTCAACCTTAGACTCAAACACCTGAGAGGAATACTTCTCATCAAAGGAGGGGATGGCTGCCCCACCCTGAACAAAAAGTAGCTTGTCAAGCACGCTACTGTCACTAAAACAGCACGCGTGCAAACGTGTGCTGAGCTGAAACAGGAAGCGTGTACACGCAGGCTTCCCTTGTACAGGTCGCGTGTATGTTTAAATTCTAAGACAAAAATGAAAACAGGCAGTCCAGACCAGGAAGAGGCCTCTAGTATTGATAACCAGAGTCCCTTGAAGGCTTGGATGCTCTTTCTAACAGAGAAGAAAAATAATGCAAGGAATAATAAGGCGAAAAAAACAATCTAAGATAGGATTGTGAACCAGCAAGTCTCAGACAGGATTCCATAAAACCCCCTGAGAATGTATAATTCTAACAGGGAAGAGGAGGACTGCCTCTAAAGTTCTCTAAACTCCTACACGCTATTTCTATCTCTACAACTAGCGTTCACATGAGGGTTGTAAGAGGATAGGGCGCGTGTACACGCGTGCATGCCTTCTGCAGGCTGCGTGTACCTCTGTGTGTCTCGACAACTACCATCAAGCAAAAGTTAGGGAAAACTGGTATGAAGAACCGGGCTCCCTGCTATCTTAGAACTTACAGAAAAAGATAGGCAAAGAAAAATAGAAAACCTAATCTTTAAACTACCCAAAAACTTTAAAGAAATCCAGAAACCCTAGAGAGTATTCTCCCCAGTATGGTCGCCAATTCTGTTGTTGGGAAAAATACCCTACGGACTAGCAAACTAGGGTCAGACTTGCATGCAGATTTTGACCGAAAATAAATTACTTTTTAACCTACAACCCAAGATTAAAACCCCTCTTTCACAGTAAATGCATGAAGAGAACCACCAACCTTATTACCGGCGTTCGATGTAGATCCTCCATTGCGCTTTGACCACTTGCTTGCGTTGCTCCTTCCACAGATAACCTGCAATCAAGACAAATAACAACTATGCATGCATGCTACTTCTCTACTCAAGGGTTAGAAATCAAGCATAAATTAACCAAACCATAGATAATTCATGCATTGGGACGGGAAAAGTTTTCTTTTTATTACTGAAAATGAATCAACTTACAATCAAAGCTGAGACCGACCACCATTCCTTGAACCTGATCCTGGGCTCCTCTTCTTCTGTCCTTCAACTGCTTTGTGTTAAATCTCATTTGGTATGAGGAAAGGCTAAAGGGTTGGGACAATAGATTACGTAAATGGGCAAAGTTTCTTCGCTATATTGTTTCCTCTTCCAAATGGTACCCCTACCCCTTCTTTTATAGGCTAGAAGAAGCTAGGGTTTTGGAAAAACCCTCGGCCATGCATGGCTGGGAGTTTCAGTTAAATGACCCATAGCTTTTTGTCCCGTCGACAACTTTCCTTTTTTTCGTGATTATGAAGGTACACGTGGGTTGTAGTGGGCCTGCTAGCGTGTACTTTGTAGATACACATGGGCTGTAGTGGGCCAGCTAGCGTGTACTTTTAAAAATGGAGTTTTTAGAAGAGTTGTTCAGTAGTTTTGGCAAAGAAGGGATATGAGTTGGCATGATGCCAGGTAAGCATGTGTGGTGCAATTTAGGGTTATAACACCCCCCGATCCACAAAGGGGCCACACACACTAAACCAAAGAACAACTAGCTCCCAACTCGCCTCACAAGGTCGAGCTACCACTCCTCACAGAGCTAGGTATCCTAACTCCCATAAGATAAGCCAGTCAAGTAAAACATTCTATAGAGTAACGTTCACATAAAGAAAGAGATCCATCCTTCTCCTCCTCCCTCCTTTATATAGAGTTTTTAATTCATTTCTTTCCCAATTTCCCATTTAATTTAATGGTCAATAATTTAATTCAGAAAAATCCTCCCTGTACATGTGTCACCCATCCCCTTCGTTGCACCATAATTTAATTTTATTAATTATTTAATTACTCCTATTTCCTTCACCCACCTAAAAGCATTCCTAGAATCGGTCCTAGGTGTCCCCATATTCCCTTACACATTTTAATGACTTACCCCCTTACTAATTTACTAGTTGAGTTCAATTTAGAAAGTTTTTAAAGGCAAGATTCCTTGCTAAGTTAGTGATTCTACTTTTTCCTTATGTTTCCATTTCTCTTTATGTTTCCCCCTTTTTCCCTTAGTTTCCTAATTCTTTAAATTTGCCTCTTTCCCTTTTTATCTAAAACTCAAATTAGCAAGTGTAGAAAATTACATTTTCCCCTTTTTCTTTTTAATTCATAAATTTTTAATTAACATATATAACAAAACAATCATTTCCTTTTTTAACAATTTAATCCCCCAAAGTAATTTGATTTTTTATAAATTTATTGAATTGCTTACCCCCTTCTCGTCACATGTTTAATGATGATTATTAGTATTATTCATTTTTTTTTATTATTATTATTATTTCCACCCCAAGTATCACTTAGACCTAGATTTTATTTTCCTAGGCTGGGCGACATTTTATTAGGGAAATTGTTTTTAAATCTTTCTTATCACATTATTCATTCTAAGGTCATATAGGTTTATTCCCTTATTAGTTAACAATGTGACGTGCCCTTCAGGACGCACCAAGTGCTCCAAGGGTGCCAGTCGCCTCATTCTATTTCTCTTGCGCAACGTGCCCTTCAGGATGCACTACGTGCTCTGAGGGTGCCACTCGCCTCATTTTGTTTCCCTTGCGCAACGTGCCCTTCAGGACGCACTACGTGCTCCAAGGGTGCCACTCGCCTCTTGACTAACTTGGTAGACATCAAAAACCCCTGGAGTCAATACTCTGCCAGGTGATCTTGTGGGAGACTAAGGGCCTCTAACGAATAAGGCCCCTGCCTTATTGCACGCCCTTTAGAATCATCGTGAGCGACTATCACAGTCTGCCCTCACAGCATCGTGGGTCTTCTCAAACTAGGTAATCATTAACCTATAGTTCGAGCCACGGTGGGAGTGCTAGTAGGCTGTGGCAGGGTTGTTGTCCACCCCTCTCCCTCAACATCTTTGGCTGTCATGTGTGACCCTTTTACTCCACATGTGAGTTTGGTCGGCAAGTTATCATCAGCCTGCATCATCAACGAATCATGTCAAAAATAAAATCAATCATCATAGCATCTAATCAAATGTGAATATGTCATATCAACAATAATCAAAACTCAATAGTCCACTCCCTGATTTGATCCAGAGTCCAAGGGGTTTCATCGATGCCTCTGCATCCTCGAGGTCCAAAGTCTTGCACACTCATGAGAACCAATTCAATATCACCCGTTTATATCAATACAACAAAATAACATGTCATCATATCCATAATGCCTCATAATCATAATCAAACGCCCAATAGTATAATAATATGGATCACTTGCAAGCAAGTGTCCTCAAGGATAGGTTCTCTGAGTGCGCACAAGGGCAGGATGTTACAACAAAATGGTTCTATAAATACAAAATAATGAAATTACAAGCATATGCTTGTATGAGGAGATCCAAATGGTCCTTATCACTATTGCCTTTGACAGTACTTGAGGCACATTTGTAGATTGTAGGATAAGGGCAGGGGCAGTGAGCATATCCTTGTATTTTGGAAATGACCATGTAATTAAAATTAATTTACGTTGTAATTTGTTTTTGTTTTCAATCCCTTTTTAACAAATCAAGTGGTGTGTCCTTACCTAAGAATATTAAAGGTGTATTCTTCGCTCTATTCATCAACACCTTCCAACAACCCATATTTGTTTGCTTCTCCTCAAGGCAAGAAATCTTATAAACAAATACAAAATTTTCAATAAAGCATGGATATATTCTTCAAAGTTTTCCAACCAAACATAAAGGGAATACTACCATTTGTTTTAAATAAATTACATTTCAATTAATATGTACATTAAAAAAGACGACTAAACCTTTTAGTATTAAATTTATTGAGAAGAGATATTGAAAATTTGGGGCAACCTATCAGGTCTTCAAAAGAGAAAGAAAGTAGGACCATGAAGATAACTATGTTAAGAGCCAAAAAGGGATAGAAATTTAGGCGTTAGATAAAAGGCGCTTGATTTTTTTTTATTCAACATGTAGAAATCGGTTATAAATCTAGCAGATCCAATGGAGGAATTTTGATAAGATCTTCATTACACTTTTGAATTTTTTTTTTCTGTAGAATATAATTTGAGAGGAAGATTGGAGTTTTAATCCAATGTTGATAACTTTGACATGTAACTTTGCTTCAGAGGGTTTAATCCTTTGAAAAGGACCCAATTCATTGAATTAAAAAAAAAAAATGAATCCACAGAATGAAACTTTCCCTTGACAGAAAAAGTATCATCACCAATGAGGGTATGAATGCCCCTTATTACGATATGAGAAATTTATCGGGACCATAATCTAAACATGTCATATTGCATCCTATGCATCACATTCATCTTTCATATAGAAAAAAACATAACATATAGAAACAAGAGAGATTCAATAAAGAAACAAAATATTGAATTGCAATCACACTTGCGGTGCATTGGCGCAAATGATTTCATATATAAGGCTATGACAAAGAAAAAAAATAAAATACCTTTTACTTATCATCGCAAAGACTTTCTGCATTAGGAGACATTTGGCACAAACCTTGCATGTTGTACTAAATTGTATCAAGTCAATCTAATCTATAAGTGGTTGTAAGGTCATCCATCCAATAAGTGGCATCACCAGTTATGCTCCATTCTGATTGCAGTGATGTGTCAAGGATTCTATCTCTTGACATGATTGAGCTTGAATGAAGACTTAGAATGGCTTGGGAGGGATGAAAAATAATGGTGTCGTGAGAAAAATGTGAGATGTCATTTGTGTATCAAATTTGATGAAAAAGGCTATTAGTTGATCAATCATACATGCACTCCGCTAAATTCCACTCATATCCATTAAATTAAAATCCATCAACAATAACCCATCATTAGTTTGACAACATAATGTGTATTTCTCGAAAAATGTTGACAGAGTCATAGTTTGACAACATAATGTGTAGTTATCGAAAAATACCTTTCCGCCGGGCTATCACACGCCTAAAACGAAGATCGTATGCAAAAGTTACAACCCAGGGAAGTTGATGTACTAACTTACCCCAATGGAGCCCACATGACTTTTGGCACTTCATCTCCTAGGGTTAGGTTTTTGGATGTCTAGGGTTTTGGCGTTCATGTTTATTGTAAAAATACCTTCAGAGCATCATTGTACTCATATTCTTGTGAATGAGCGTAGATCTCACATCTCTTCTCAAAGATAAGCTGCCACCATTCTAGCGAGTTCATTCACTCTATATTTTTACAGTCTCTGTACATTTCTTTCATTAATAGAAATGATGTATTGTTGTATTTCTCTATTTTTGACAATATTTGTGTGTATTTTATTGTAATATCTATGCTTTGATTTCGTTCCAAAAATAACCTGGATCAATGGTATCAAAGAAGACTTCTCTTGATCGTTTTTCAGTGCATGTCCCCAGCGAGGTCCGAGTATAGCAAGTTGGTTCTCGAGCTTGTCTCTCTTGAGGAAAATCGCTCTTGAACACCCAAGAAACCCTCCATGGAAGAAGAAGAGAAAAAGGACGGAGACACATATTCTATTAACCTGTTGCTTGAGCAAGCTCTCGCATGACAGAGGAACGAAATGATGGAGAATTTTTCCCACATCCTTCAACGCATGCCGATAAAAACAAATGCATCTTCATCAAGCATCCACTTTGGAGGAACCTCTCCCTTCGAGGTACAAGTTAATTTTGATATTCCCGTATTTGAAGGTCTGATAGATGTGGATTCCCTAGAAAATGGTTAAATCTGCTAGAAGGCTATTTCTCTGTTCACAATTTTTCTGATAGGGAAAAGATCCCCTTCGCAGTCCTCAAGCCTCTCCCCCATGTCAAACATTGGTGGGAAACTTACTAGGAGAAAAGTTCCACAGAGGAATCTGGAATATATGGGTCCAACCCACTTGGGATTTTTTTGTGGACGCGGTCAAGGAACAATATTACCCTGTTGATAACTATGAAGACCAATACATGAGATGGACCACACTGCGGCAAGAGAGGGGCCAAACGGTGACAACATTCACAAATACTTTCCATACCTTGCACACCAAGCTGGGTATCAAAGACTCTAAGCGACATCTGGTTCTGGAATATCGTGGGGCTCTACATAGGTACATCCAAAATGAAATGGATTTCCTAAACATATCATCACTGGGAGATGCCTATCGATATGCTGTCAAAATCGAGCAGAAATTTAGGCACTAGAAAAAATGAGAGTTCAGGTCTGCAAATCCGGAACAACAAAAGAAAAACAAAGATGACCCTAACCAACAGCCTCCTGGCAACCAATCCAAGACACAGGAAAAGAAGGGTAAGGGAAAAACGAAGAATGACACTGGGAAGTGGTGTGATTTTCACAAAAGCCCCTGGCACAAGACTGATGAATGTCACTCAAAACAATCATTGGTGGCCAAGATCAAAGACAAGGAGCCGAACCTTGATTCAAAATCTGATCCAGAAAATAATGAAAAAAGGCAGATCATCGACGCAGACCCCACTGCTACCGTTGCGACCACAACAATTCAACCAGAAGAACCAGCAAAACCTGAAGAGGGGGAGTGCCTCGTCCATACACAGATGTGGGTGAAAGGGACCCTGTTCCATTTCATTGTTGATAGTGGAAGCCAGAAGAACCTCATCTCAGCTGAGGTCTTCAAACAGTTGGTGTTGGTATACATATAATAATAAACATTGAATGCAATTATTAGTCTATATGTTATTTTAGATGGTCTGTACAGTGATTAGTTTATATAGTTATCTGTTCATGAGATTAGCCACAAATTTAGTTACTTCAATAGATCTCGGGTTCTTCGCTCTTTATTATTACCCTTAGATGTTAATGAAAAAAAAAGACAAATATACCTTGGACCTCGCAACAACCAACAATCACGATTACTTTAAAAGGGCGGCCATTGTTAAAAAGAAAAGCAAAACCAAAATGTGAAAGCAATGGCTATCAATAAACCAACAATAAATTGAAGCAAAATAAATGACAAAAACTAATCTAAAAAAGAAGGGAAATCTTACATACTAACCTAACCATATCCTTTAATACTATAACTATTTAGTTGCGCAATCGATCAAACATGGTATCATGAAGGGTTGTATAATAATAGTGTCAATGCAACCAACTAAATAGATTTTCAAGCAAACATGGTATCATGAAGGGTTTATACTACGTGAAAGGACGATCTTTGAAATGAGGAGGAGACCTTGAAAAGGTATTCGTTTGTCCCGCTGCCACTGTCTGCAATTTAATAGCAAAGATCGGAGATATGAGATTAGATTTGGTTTTTTTGGAAATATCCGAAATAGAGTCATGGAAGAAGAAAAACGTCCATACATTTAACAATATCTCTTCCGTTGTAGTCTAGTTGGTTAGGATACTCGGCTCTCACCCGAGAGACCCGGGTTCAAGTCCCGGCAACGGAATTTAAACTGTTTTAAAGGATTTTAGACATTGCAGATATCTTCTGAGTTTTAAATGTTTTTATAAGAGGGGAATTTAAAATATTTTAATTGCAGATATCTTCTGACTTTTAAATGTTTTTATAAGAGGGCACAACTGTAATCCTCTCATGGAAAAATAGAAGTCAGAGAGGTGCGTCTTCCGGGAGTCGAACCCGGGTCTATTGCTTGGAAGGCAATTATCCTAACCGTTGGACTACAAACGCCTCGCTTTGAGCAGTTAACAGAGACTTCTAGCAGGGGCACTAGTTTAACCGTTGGACTACAAGCTGAAACGCTGTCCGTGTAACTTGCAAACCACAAAATGTGAGCATTTCGTTCATACTAACTTGCAAATTCCCCCTCCGATTGGTTGCACTCAGTCAAGTGTTAAAATAGAAACCCCATATCTCACGCAAACGAATGAATATTGAGAGTCAGAGTCAATGTGATGTGGTCTTTGGGCGTGGACCATTGCAATTTATTCCCACATGCGTAACGTGGAATAAATATACACCTTTGATATACGTAGCTGAGAGAAAATAGTGTTTTCTCTTCGGAGACATCCTATAAAATTGGAACGATACAGAGCATGGCCCCTGCTCAAAGATGACACCACACAAATCGATAAATGGTCCAATTCTTTTTTTGATGTTTTCGTTGTTACATGGCTTTTAGATGTTCAATGGTTTTTCTTTTTAATGTTTTCGATGTTACATGGTTTTTAGATGTTCATTGGGTTTTTATTTTTATTTTTATAATGTTTCAGCGGTTACAAGGTTTTTAGATGTTCATTGGTTTTCGGAGTTTTCTAATATTTATTAATAAGATTAATTGGTTTTTTTTGTTTTTTTTTTCGCTATTACATGGTTTTTAGATGTTTAATAGTTTTTTTTTAGTGTTCCCGCTGTTACATGGTTTTTAGATGTTCATTGTTTTTTTTTTTAATTTTTAATGTTTCAGCTGTTACAAGGTTTTAAGATGTTCATTGGTTTTCGCTGTAATTATAATGGAGTTTTCTAATATTCATTAATAAGATTAATTGATTTTCCAAGCCTTTTTTAATATTCATTAATAAGATTAATTAATTTTTCCAAACACCTTTTTATATTCATTAATAAACTTTATGAACTACTTTATTTGGTTGTAATTTTCTCATAGGTGTTTTTATATTCATTAACAAGTTTTATTATCTACTTTATTTATTTGGTTGAAATATGAGTGGATGTATGGAATTTCATACCATTAAGGACTACTTGGCTCAACCCGAGGAACTACGATAACAGGAATGTGCTACCAACTTTAAGAAACAAGATCAAGCCTATAGAATTTGAAGAAACAACATTCAATGAAGGACGACACCTTATGTTTATTAATAGAGTTCAAATGAAAGTTTTTCTCAAACACGTTTTTATATTCATTAATAAGCTTTATTAACTACTTTATTTGGTTGTGATTTTATCATAGGTGTTTTTATATTGATTAATAAGCTTTATTAACTACTTTATTTGGTTGAAATATGAGTGGATGCATGGAATTTCATACCATTAACGACTACTTGGCTCAATCCAATGAACTATGATAAGGGAAATGTGCTACCAACTTCAATAAACAAGATCAAGGCTATAGAATTTGAAGAAACAACATTCAATGAAGGACGACACCTTATGTTTATTAATAGAGTTCAAATGAAGGCTATCGTATCTTTGGAAAAACTTAAAGAGGAATGCTTTTGAGAAAAAACTATCCTCTACATCCAACTATAATCAAGACATGGTAAAAAACCCATTAAAGAGCCACGTTACCACTTAGATCTACACAGGGTTGGTTCTAGTGAACGTCTTCACCACCCTAAGTGATTTTCCTCAATATGAAACCTTGGACAAAATGAGATGTATATACTATATGGTTAATACCAAAGGGGATATCAATGGAAACATACATTGACAGTTCTAAACAAGTTCTTATGAATGGATGGACAACTGGTGGAAGCATGGATAAGTAATAAAGATCGTGGTGAGTTGTTGTTGTAGAGCTAGATCTACAAGTCAAAAGAGTTTCTCAAAATGGTTTGGTAGTGGTTAATGTCAAGAAACACCACCATTGAAAATACTTTTGGTAGGAGAGGCGATCATTGAAAGGTGACCATCAGACATGTAAAAAAATATGGAGTCGAAAGGTATGATCCACTCAATGAACAATTCGATCCTCATACACACACGAAAGTATTTCAAGTTCAAGATGCCAGTAAGAAACCTAGTAGTGTCGATGTGGTTTTGAAGCTTAGATATACACTTCATGACAGAATAATACATCCTACTGAGGTTGGTATTGTGGAGGTCGTGGAAAGTGAAGTTGTAAGAAATTATGAGCCATCTCTGGTTGAAAGCAAATTATGTTAAATATAAACACCTAGGTGGTGGGATTTTTACTCAGTATAATAAAGATTTGCGGAGCTAGGAAGTTCCTTTCCATTGGGATCAACAATACGACATCCATGTACATGATATTTGATCTAGGGTGCTTGGTGATATGGTGTGGGTGACATTAAAAAAGTTATCAATGCAACTATGGAACATTTGTTGGCTACTAATATTTATGAGGTTCATAATGGGTAGTGGTTCATGGTTCATTGTCACAGTTGGAATCCCATGTCCACACTTGGAAGCCCACGTCCACACTTGGAAGAATACTTGGAGAAAATATTAGATTGTTTGATTGCATTTCTTGTTGTAGAATTCACCTTTGAAGGGCCTTTTTGGAGAGTGGACGCTACACCTTGGACCCCCTACTTGCCATCACTTGGGGAGATACCCTTCTTGGGGTTGATTTCATTGTACACATGGCATGGAAAACCCATATTTTATGCATTTTAGATTAATTAGTTAGATAAGAGGGTATTTCCCCCCCTCCATAGGCTAGAATAGGGGACTTTACTTTAAAAAAATAATGTTTTAATGTAAAGGAAGTTGAGCACCCCCTATAAATAGAAATGTAATTCCTCATTATTTTCTCATGGTTGGATTTGGACAGGAGAAATCCCTTAGTAGAGGTCTAGAATTTTATCTTCATTTATAAAATGCTATGGATGGTTGAGTAGAGTGGTGATCTCTTGAGGAGAATAATATGTGAATGTCGTCTTCTTCTTCTTCTTTTTGGATGATTCATTGTTTAGGGTTTTGGATGGATGAAAGATTGGTTGAGTAAGTGGTCTCCTCTTATCTTGTGGTTTATGTTCATGGAATGAATTTCAAGTGTCATTGTGTTATTCTAGGGGAGAAGGCACATTCTCCTAGGTCTTCTTTAAAAAATCCTTATGTTCATTTCTCTTGGAAGGTTACTAGTGGAGTAATTTCCCCTAAATCTATTCTTAAAGTTTGTTTTAGGGTACTAGGAGGATCTTCTACGGTCAATAGTGGACAACCCTAGAATCACCCATTTTATTTCAAGGTTTTGTCCTTATTTGACCCCATATGCCCTAAAAATAATATTATGCCAAGGCACTTCTCTTCAATCCTTGAATCAAAATTTTATCCTTTAGAATCCTTAAACTATTTTGTTGGGTTTACTCTTCAAAATCACCTTGGGATTAATTGCCTTAAAACCTAGCAATATTACCTTATGGAATCCCCCTTTGAGTTGGAGGAGAGTTAGGCAGAAGTTGCAAGAGGGTTGGTGAGGTGACATTGCCCCCCTCTTAGTTGCTCCAAATCTGCACTTGAGATTTTGGACTTTATCTCGAGAAGTCCGAGATTTTGTGGTAATAAGCCACATAGAAAGGAGCTAATTTATAACATTTATCAAATAATACAACCGATATTTGCAAAATTTGAAACCAACTACAATGGGGATATGGAATTGAAGGGTCCAATGTGTATCAAGGAGGGTTCTAATGTTGATCTATGTGATTGCAATTGGAAATTTACGACTCAAGTTTTATTCATTGTGGGCGAATTTAAGAAATCTATTTTATATTTACTAAGGTGTTCTTTACAATTACAAAAATACCTAAGGCATGCTTTACAATCAGAAAAATAACTAAGATTCAAGAAAGGAATATTAAATAAAAGCCAAGTATGATCCCCCAAAAAGTTGAACTAACATCATTCCCACTTTTGAGATTTATGGAGCACCATTCACTTAAGGTCAATGTGAATGAGGTTGTGAGGAAAATTGGAAATCAAGTCAGGCTTTAGTCATCGATGGAAACATTTATAGGATAACTAGTTCATTGATAGAGTACACATACACATTGAATTCAATCCTAGTTGACCACTACATTTTATTTCATTTAGATATTTGGTAGAAAATTGTTGACTATAGGAATAAATCCAAATGAAAATTTTGAACATGGAATGAATGCCAAGAGACATGTCTATAAGTGTGAAAATTCATGGAGAATAGATTTGCTTGTATTTGAAAGAGTATGGATGCATTTCTTCCAAGATACCCTAGGGAATTTAGTAAGAAAATGTATAAATTTGAAGAGGGGAAGGAAGAAATTATGAGATTGGAAAATACTGAAGAAGAAATTCATTATACCTTCTTTCTCATGAAATACCATCAATATTTTTTTATTATATTGGCCCTAGATGAGTTAATTACAAAATAACATGAAATATTAGATGTAAATTGAATTTTGGACAACAAGCTTCAAAGGATTTGACAAGCTGATCAAAAGTTACAAAGAGTTGGAAAAAAATATTAATTACCCTAGGAATCAAAGTTGTTTAATGCAAAGCAAGTTCAATAGAAATTTCCACACTTGAAAATAAGTGGAGGTTTTTTGGACCATGGATCTCCTAGTGGGGAGGTTCAATACGTCAACAAAGAATTGCTAAAGCAACCTTGAGGAAGTAGCCAAGTCCTAAGGAGAAATATTTGAGCTCAGAGGATTCGAGAAAAGCCAAGTATGGGACCATTGAACAAAGTCATAAATGAAGAGACAACTAATAGGGGAATCTTGACAATAATAGAAGGGTCAATAGGTCATTATATGATGATGGAAATGGTGACAATAGGAGGAGTGTCGATGACAAAAAAATAGAGTGCCAACAATGGTGAAAAGTTAGCCATAAAATACGACATGGCTTTGGCCATTGATAACAATGAAGCCTCAATTATCAATAAGGGTGATATACATCCGTTCACATATTATTTGAGATACTATGGTTATTTGGAAGATATATTGGATATAGTCATGAAATCAATGTTATTAGAATTTGACTGGTCATCAAATTGATCGATCCCAAATATCATAACCTGAGGAAAACCAGAAACATAACCTAGCCACAAAATTGATTGACCAAAAAATAAATAAAATATTCAATTTTTGAAAAAATATATTGTAACACCCGAATTAGATTAATTAATAATTATAATTAAGTAATGTGTTCATGTCATTAATGTATTAAAGTTATTTAATTAATCAAAATCATTAATTTAATTAACTCAAGTAAATTGTTTAACTAATTAGAATTGATCATATTTTTTTATTAATAGATTAAATTATATAAAAATGAAGGAACTTATTATTGATTGTCTTACATGTGATGGGAAAGTTGGGAGGGATAAGTGTAGATAAGAATTTCTGAAGGATGGGGGGGGGGGGGGGG
>ML778167.1:614569-629261 GCA_009831015.1 Picea engelmannii | reverse complement strand
ATATATATATATATATATATATATATATATATATATATATATATATATATATATATATATATATATATATATATATATATTGGAAATGTGTTAGGTGACTACATGAGTTGTGTAAATTGAGATTTTGAGATTTAATTGTTTAATTGCTAGAACAAAAACATAAAACACATTTACTATAATGCAAACTTAAACATAAATTAGATGCCATGAAACATAATTTCAAAATCACTTAGATTACCAATTTACTTTTAGTTATGAAACCACATTCAGTATCAAAGCCTGATTTCAAAAATGAAACCTAGGGCTTATCCACTCTCTCATGGCTTGAAAGTTATGGCCTGAAAGTATAAACAACCCAAAAATAAAATTCTAGACATACAACCCAGAGACCCTTAAGTACAAACCTTAAACGATCAAAATTAACCCGCAAAGAGCCAACCCAGAATTGGAAACAATCCAAAACTGGAAATCACCCTAAAAACCCCAAATAATAGTTATGAAATAGGTGAGGATGTGGTAGGAAGGAGTCCTGCAAACCTAGTTCTTTAAAACTTGTACATATCCATGCTAATCGATTCATCAAAAACATTCTCTTGAGGAGACAGATGCATACAAAAAAGACTTAAATATGTAATTCTACTACTTTATATTAATATAAATGTTTTTATTTTTTTTCTCCTTTTCATTTTATTTTCGCACAAAAAAAAGGAAAAAGTATAGAATAAGAGCACTACCCAGAGAAAAATTTTGTGTGCCAAGAACAAGCAATTTGTAAAGGAAATTGAAGTTTCACCATCAGTTCATCAACTTAGGCCAAAAGCTTAAAGCTCAACCCTAGGTTTAAAAAAAAAAAACAATAAAATTTAAATTGTAAACCCTAAAATCACGGGGAAGGCCCTTAGGACCTTCTCCAGGGGAGAAAGCTCTAGGAAACCTCCTTATGGCAATAGAACTACACCTATATTGGTTGCAGTATGTATTTCAATGGTAGAGAGTGCAACATCCCACTCATCACCAACGACATAGGAAATTCCATGACCTTCTTAGGGAGAAGTTATTAAGGACAGGGGCTCCAAGGGAAGGAACTCATTTCAAAGGCCTTCACAAGGAAATGTGCAAGTTCCACCTCTCAATACTTGTTGGTGGTAAAGAGGACCTCATTACTAGCGTGACTACTCATAGTCACAAACATGATTTGTGCATAGAGAGGGAATGACCCCGATGGGAAGGGAAAGTAGTAGCCACCATATTTATGTAGCAGTTAAAAACCACTAGGAAGAACATAAATCCACTATGGTGGAGTCATCAGGTATCTAGAGGAAGGTGTCTCTATGCTTTATCTCAATAATGAAGGTTAAACATTTCATGAGGCAAGGTTGTTGATTATTTGTAGTGGAAGCAGTGTGAAGGGACCCTCTATAGATCAGTATCCATTTTTTCAAAATTTAAGGATTGTTTTCCAAAAGAGTTGCTAGGGTTTCCTCATGAGAGGGAAATTGATTTTACCATCGAGCTAAAACCTGGTGCAGAGCAAAATAGAAGTAGAGTGAAAGCAGAGCAGAATTGCAGAAAATAGAAGAAATGGTAAGCATTGACATATTTGTATTATGGTAAAGTATTGATCAAGCAAAGATTTATAATCAGGGTGGTAGGGTGGACCTAGGGAGGATTGTTGTCCTTTGTTATTTAAGTTGGTGCTTGAATACTGGGAGTTGTAACTTCCATCTAGTTGTGGCTAGAAAAAAAGGGAGGCAGGGTGGTTCTAGGAAAAACAAAGAGTTTTCTGTGTGCAAGTTGATGCTTGTATAAATGGAAGTAGGTGCTTCCATCCAGTTAGTGCTGGAGATCATAAGGAGTAAATGTGGTTCCTTCTAGTGGGTGCTAGAAAAACTTTAGGGTTGGTTCTCTCTACAAGTTGTAGTTTGTTAAGAAGAGGTTGTAGCCTCATTTTGAGTTGGTGCTCAAAGATAGATGATGTACATAAATTAAAAGACTGCTTATCATTCTAAGAAGAAGAGGTTTTTTCCCTTTATGGGTTTCTTCATGAATATCTGTCTCTGTGTATATCATATTTGTGATTGATAATTATCATTTCTGTTGTTTATGTCTTGCATAATCTTGAGTATCATTTGAAGAAGAGTAACAATGTTTTAAAAAGGGATAAAATTGTTTAAACACAATAACAACTGATTCAACCCCCCCCTCCCCCCTTAGTTGTCTTAGTAATTTAAACAATTGGTATCAGAGCGGGTTCCTTTTATTTAAAGGTAGATCAATAAGCTTAAACATGACAAGTCATTAAGGGACTTCAACCAATAAGCCTCCTCTGTTTGATGGAACATTTTTTTCTTTCTGAAAGTTTAGAATGAGAACATACATTATGGCCTTAGGTGCTAATGTTTGGGATGTAGTAGAGACTGGATATACAAAACGTGTTGTGCTAGCTTCCAAAGATGATAATTTATAATTTAGCTTCAATGCAAAGGCAATGAATTCTATCTTGAGTGGGCTTGTTGAAGCTGGGTTTGTAAAGGTGATGCATCTTGAATCTGCCCAAGAGATGTGGGATAAACTTATTAGCAGTTATGAAGGAAATGAGAAAGTAAAAGATGCCAAACTTTAGACATATAGATTGAAATTTGAACAACTAAAGATGAATGAGGATGAAACAGTTAGTAAATATTTTTTAAGAGTTGAGGAGCTTGTGAATGCCATGAAGGGTCTTGGTGAGAAGATTGAAGACACACTTTTAGTCCATAATATTTTAAGATATCTGCCTGATAGATTTAATCCAAAAGTTTCTACAATAGAAGAACTGAATGATCTTAAAATTCTGCCTATTGATCAAATCCTAGGAACTCTAACTGCTTATGAAATGAGGATTAGTAAAGATAAATCCACCACTAGAGAAACATCTTTTAAAGAAGACAAGAATACTGATTCAAAATTAGATGATATTGAGGCAAAATTTGTGAGAAGGTTAAAGAAAGGACCAGGCAAATACCAAGACAAGCTTCCATTTAAATGTTTCAACTGTTGTAAAATAGGTCATTTTTCATCTAAGTGTCCTCATAAGAAAAAAGACCAGAACTCTAATGATGAAAAGAAATACAAATTTAAGAAATATAGTAAAAAGAAAAGTTTGTGTGCAAATAATGATGACTCCTCAGAAGACATAGATAGCAATTCATCTTGTGAAGATAAAATGAATGATTTTATTCTTATGTCCATATGAGACCTTGATCATGAGTACAGAGGAGGTGACATAAATGACGAAGAAGTTGTGGTTGATATGGAAGGTGAACTAATCAGTGCTTTAGAAGATATTGACAGACTCAGACTTAAGAAGAGAAAACAAAAACATTTGTTGATGCAGCTTGAAAAGAATGGTAAAGAACCAAGTGAAGATATTTTTTTGTTAAAAGTAGAATTAGAAGAAGCAAAAAAAATAGAAGATATTCTAAAACAACAATTAGCAGAGAAGAAGGTGAGATGTGAAGCTCTAGAAGAAGAAGTAGTGAAAGATAGAAAAGAGTTGGAGAAGTTTCAAGAATTGTATCACAAAAATATGTCAAGTATGAAAGCCTCAGAAGAATTGAATAACATTTTGAGTAAACAAAGATCTCCTTTGATAAAAACTGGTCTAGGTTATGAAAGTGGTTCAAGTAGCAGTCAGTCGGAAAACAAAGAATCAATTAGGATGATCAAATTTCAAGTCAGCAGACAATCATATTATGATCATACTCTGCAAACAATAGTTAATAAAGATGAGTTGAGTTATGAACATGAACAAAGCCAACAAAAGATAAAGAAACCAATTTCAAGAGGAAGGCCAATATTCAGGTATCAAAATTTGTTCTATGGTTTCTGTTATTATTGTTCTAATTTTGGTCATAAAGCTGCAAATTGTGGAATTAAGTTTAGAAGTATCCAACTAAGGAGGCCATAGAATAAACAACTATTGCAACAAAGAACTAAATAGTCACTGAGTAGACAACAACATATCAATTATTTTGATCTATTGTATAATGAGCCTGAATGTTACATTTGTCATAATTTTGGTCACAAAGCCTTAGATTGTCATTTGAAGGATTGCAAAGTAGATCCAAGAATAAATCCCTCAGCTGAAAATGTCAAAATATGGAAAAAGAAAGAAAGTAATAAGTGTGGGTTAGTACTTTCTATTCAAAGACAAAAGGATCCTTGGTATATTGACAGTTGATGTTCCAAACATATGATTGGAGACAAAAGTAAGTTTATGTCTCTAAGTGAAAGAAAATCAGGGAATGTAACTTTTGGAAATGATGCATCTGGAAAAATCAAAGGTAAAGGAATGGTAAGTCTAAGAAATGGCAAAGAGAAAGCTCAAGATGTGTTGTTTGTAGATGGTCTGAAGCATAATATGCTTAGTGTCAGTCAAGTTTGTGACAGAGGATGTGAAGTTGTTTTCACTTCTAAGGATTGTAGAATACAATATGTGGATTCAGGACAGTTGGTTGCAAAAGGAATATGAACATAAAACAATGTCTATGTTTTGAAAGAAGAAAAAGAAGAATGCCACTTAAGCAAGTATGATGAAGGTTGGCTATGCATAGGAGACTTGAACACCTAAATTTTGATCATATAATCAAGCTTAGAAATAGTGGGGCAGTAAAATATCTTCCAAATATATCAAATCCATATGATTATGTATGTAAACCTTGCCAAATAGGAAAGCTTACTCGGACACAGTTTACATCTAAGAACTTTACATCAACAGAAAAACCTCTTCAGTTAGTACATATGGATTTATGTGGACCATCAAGGATGGAAGGTACAGGAAAAGTAAATTATTTCATGTTGATTATTGATGATTATTCTAGACTCACATGGGTTTCCTTTCTGAAAGAAAAATATGAAGCATTTGAAAAATTCAAAGTGTTTAAGGCTCTAATTGAGAATCAAACAGGAAAAAGATTGAAGGCAGTAAGGTTTGATAGAGGAGGATATTTTAGTTCAGGGGACTTCAAAGATTTTGTGATAAACATGGGATCAAAAGAGAGTATATTATTCCAAGGACTCCACAACAAAATGGAGTAGTTGAGAGACAGCATAGATCAGTTTAGCAGATGGAAAGATCAATGATGAATGAAAGGAATATTGGTTAGACATATTGGGTAGAATCAATTCATACAACTGTACATATTCTTAACAAATCTCATCTCATGCCACAGAGTGACAAGAATCCTTATAAACTATGGTTTGGAAGACTAGCTTCAATCACGTTTTTTAAAGTCTTTGGGAGTAAGTGTTATATCAAGAATAACGATGAAAATCTTGACAGGGATGATGAAGGTATCTTCTTAGGGTATGCTACAAACAATAAAGGATACAAATGCTATAATAATAGGCTGCATAAATTGGTTGATTGTATTGACATAAAAGTTGATGAAGAAATCACGGTATGAGATGTAAGTAGTGTTGAATCAACGATAGAGGATATAGTTGAAGTTGAAGATGAACATGTCCAAGAATCATAAAGAGAAGACTATGAGTCGGATGAAAATACAAATACTCGGGCAAACTCAAATCAACAGACAAAAACAAAACCACCTCTCAGAATTGTTAGAAAGAATCATCCTAAAAATTAGATAATTGGTGATATGAATAAAGGAGTTTAGACAAGAAGACAATTGATTAAAGACTCAAAACAATCTCAAATTGCTTTTCTATCTATGATTGAACCTAATTTTTTTTATGAAGCCAACAATCATGGCGATTGGATTAGAGCTATGAATGAAGAGCTTGATCAGATTGAGAAGAACAATACTTGGGAGTTTGTCCCTAGACCCGCAGATAAGAATGTAATAGGTTCCAATTGGGTGTTTAAGAATAAAGTGAATGAACAAGGAAAAATTGTTAGGAATAAAGCCAGATTGGTCTGTAAGGGGTATGCACAAGTTGAAGGCCAGGATTTTGATGAAACCTTTGCACCAGTGGAAAGATTGGTAGCCATCAGAATGTTTCTATCCTATGCATGTCATAAGAACTTTAAAGTATATCAGATGGATGTTAAATCAACATTTCTTAATGGAGATATAGAAGAAGAATTATATATGGACAAACCTGAAGGATTTTCACTAATAGATAATCCTGACTATGTATGCAAGTTGAAAAAGGTATTATATGGACTGAAAAAGGCACCACGAGCCTGGTATTATAGACTGGACAAATTTTTATAGGACAAAGGGTTCAAGAAAGGTATTGTTGATAGTAATCTATACATTAAGTCTAAAGGTGATGATTTATTATTTGTTTTGGTTTAAGTAGATGACATTATTTTTGGATGTACTAATGACCCTTATGTTCAGTGGTTTGCTAATTCTATGCAAACTGAGTTTGAGATGTCCATGATAGGAGAACTGTCATATTTTCTTGGTTTTCAAATCAATCGGAGTTCTGAAGGGTTATTTATCTTTGAAGAAAAATATTTGAAAGAGATGTTGAGGAAGTTTCAGATGGAAGATTCCTCTCATGTTAGTACACCTATGGTGGTTGGTTGCAAGCTCAGTAAAGATGATATTTCAGCTGATGTTGATCAAAGAACATATAGATCAATGATAGGAAGTCTTTTGTACATCGCAACATCTCGTCCTGATATAATGTAAGTTGTTGGAATGGTAGGTTGTTATCAATCTTCTCCTAAACAAATTCATTTAGCATCTGTTAAGAGGATATTCAAATATTTGAAGGGTACACTGACTTATGGTCTTTGGTATCCTAGAAATCAAAATTTTCAATTAACTGCATATTTAGATGCTAGGAGAATTGTTTGGATGAGAGAAAGAACACCAGTGGAGGTGCATTCTTCTTAGGTGATTCATTAGTAGCATGGATTAGTAAGAAGCATGGATATATTTCTTTATCAACTACAAAGGCAGAGTACATTGCTGTTGCTACTTGTTGCACTCAGTTATTATTGATGATACAAAATCTTGCAGATTTAAAGGTAACTTATAATGATCCCATTCCACTTCATTGTGATAACACCAGTGCCATTAGTGTCTCCAAGAATCTTGTTCTTCATTCAAAGACTAAGCATATACCAATAAAGTATCATTTTCTCAAAAATCAGGTTACAAACAAAGTTGTTCAGCTCAATTATATTTCTTCCACAGAACATATAGTTGATATATTTACTAAACCATTAGCAAAGACACCATTCAAATATCTTCGTCAGAAGTTGGGGGTCATATCTTCTTTCATTTAATGTGTTCACCTTGTCAGGGGGAGTACTTATTGATTATCTATTCTATTTTTGGTGAATATTGTTCTTTTTTTTCAATTCATATTTGGCATGGGTAGTGTGTTTCCTTTGTCATCGTTGTCAAAGGGGGAGAAACAAGTTAGTTTTGTTCTCATACTATTGCAGAATTGCCAGAATGCAGATATTGTTGCATGTTGAAAGTTTCCATCAATGTCAAAGGGGGAGATTGTTGGTGAGTTCTTTGTTTGGTGTGTTGTCACTGTTGTCATTGATGTCAACTGATAATGGTGAGAAGGTTTCTAAGAAGAGATCTGGACCATTGGATCGAGGAAATTTGTGGGTTGTCGATTTAATGACAATGGATTTCAAGAATCGGGAAACGAAAGAAAGGAGTCAACCTAACTTCCGACATCGCGAACTGCGAAGTCATGAAGTGTGAAGAGGAGATCTGGGCCATCAGATCACAGAGGGTCATGGACCATTGATATAACATGACGAAGTTCGGAGTTCAGAATTTGGAGAAAGGAGGAGAGTTAACTCGTGATTTCACGAAACGCGAAGTCCTGAAGCGCTTGGGAGCAGGGCCCCAAGTCATAGCTAGAGGTCACATTAGTGGAGAATAGGGGAAGGAAATAGTGTCGCTAGGCTCTACTTTGGAGTTCGAGATTTGGGAGAGTCGGGGTGACTCGCATCAGAACATATGAAGCACAAAGTCGTGAAGCACCTTTTTTGATTGGCGTATGGTCACAAGAAGTGGTCATGTGGAGAGGAAATTTCCGCCCGGTGCTAGTTCGCACGGGTAAAGTTTGCGAGGACCTATGGATCTGAAATTTTTATAAAATTCAATTTTGGAATCCGATCAAGGAATCAAACGGTTCACAATATTTTGGAGTTTCGTAAATGGTGTGGTGGGACCACACTCTGAGTGTGGCCAATGTAATTCAAATTGTTGATCTTTGGCTTCGTCCTCCAACAAGATCTCGATCATTCAAATCTGTCGACACTGTATTTTACACTTTGAAAAATAAAAAAGCCCCTGTGTGTATAATCCAACGACGCAAATTAAATAGAAAATTTGATCGAAGGGTTGTTGTTTCACTTTGTGATTTCTTGACCAGTTACGTTGAATCTAGAGTAGTTATTCAGTTATACTAACTGAATCATTGTTCTTGGGAGTTTGAGATTCATAGTGTAATGGAGTATGAGAGAATTTATAAAGGAAAAATGTTGTGACACAATGATATTGTTGTTTCTCTGTAAAGTGAAAGGGTCCGTGTGAAATTTAATGAGTTGAACTGTTTATAATGAAAATTATAGTATGAACAGAGATAGAGCGAATTCAAAGATGAAGAACATAAGCATAGTGAAAGCATATCAGAATTGCAGAAAAGAGAATAAATGGTAAGCATTGGCATATTTGTATTATGGTAAAGTATTGATTAAGCAAATATTTATAATCAGGGTGGTAGGGTGGAGCTAGGGAGGATTTTTGTCCTATGTTATTTAAGTTGGTGCTTGAATACTGGGATTTGTAACTTCCATCTAGTTGTGGGTAGAAAAATAGGGAGGCAAGGTGGTTCTAGGAAAAACGAAGAGTTTTTTGTGTGCAAGTTGTTGCTTGTATAAATGGAAGTAGGTGCTTCCATCCAGTTGGTGTTGGATATCACAAGGAGTAAATGTGTTTCCTTCTAGTGGATGTTAGAAAAACTTGAGGGTTGGTGCTCTGTACAAGTTGTATCTTGTTAAGAAGAGGTTGTAGTCTCATTTGAGTTGGTGCTCAAAGATAGATGACGTACACAAATTAAAAGACTACTTATCATTCTAAGAAGAAGAGGTTTTTTCCCTTTATGGGTTTCCTTGTGAATATCAGTCTCTGTGTATATTATATCTGTGATTGGTAATTATCATTTCTAGTTTTTATGTTTTGCATAATTTTGAGTATCATTTGAAGAAGAGTAACAATGTTTTAAAAAGGGATAAATTTTTTTAAGCACAGTAACAACTGATTCAACCCCCCCCCCCCCACTCTCAGTTGTCTTACTAATTTCAACACACTATGCACTCCTTGCACCAAGATTTCAGAAGAGAAATAATTGAAACTTATAGAACATCAAAGGTTCATTCATTCAACCATGAAATACACACACATGCATATAAAATCTGAAAATAGATAACATAACATTACCCAGTTAACTCAGAGATAAGAAAACTCAGACATTCAAATTATGCATTCCAATCCAAGTGCATAGGGTGAAAGAAATACTTATCTATTACAGTCGATCACCAACCAACTGATTGTGGTTGTTCACCTTTCCACCCAACCATAGGCTCAGAGGAATTCATTCTTATCACTTTGGCCACCCCTGTGCCAAGCCATGATATCACTAGGGAACCTTTGTACTTTCTCATAGGTTATTTATCTATCACAGCCTCTGCGAGGTTTGTCAGATGATCCCTCAACATCAAGCTTGTGACCTTCTGCTTAGGTCCTAGTTTCTGCAATTTCTTCGAGAGCATTTCTCTTTCTCTTTCCTTTTAACCAGAACGACTTAAATCCTTCTGTTCTTATTCTCTGTTGGAGAACCTCACACACTCCTCCTCTTTCTCTCTACATATCTGAGTCGCGCCTTCCATCCCTATTGTGGTCTCCTTATTTTATGCCTTCGTGTGTATTCTTGCATGCCTTTTTCCTCTTCAGGAAGGTTTTGGACCTGTCCTGTTTCTTCTGTCAGAATAAACTCGGGTCAGTCTAGGCCTGCATGAAAATTTCACTCTATGGTACTTCGGGCTAGAAGTTATCTGTCTCCTCATCCAGACTCTCCATGCTTCCATTCATGGGGGTAGTTGATTTTTCAACCACCAGTCCTTCTTTCATTAACTGATTTTTCCTTGGGATCATGATGAGGCTTATTATTTTAACAAAGAGAATTTGGGTCATTTTGACATAATGAACCCTCTCTATTGTTTCCTCACTCTTTCCTCTAGTCATATCATGGCCAGTGCTTCAAGGCTTCACCCCCACAGTCAGTTATTGGCAATATAAACAATAATACATTTACATTGTTCCCATGCCATTGCATGGTGATCATAATTAATGATTAATTACAAGCTGGGGGAAACATGGGTGTTACAATCCCCTCCCCCTTAAAAGGAACACTATACTCAGTTTTCTTTCTTAGTAACACATGTCATGCATTTGTCATTCAGTTGCTTCATAAATCTTGATCCTCTTTCTTGGTCAGGTCCTTTCGATACTCTTGGCCTTCATCACCTGCCTCCAATAATATTGGACAACAAGCATAATAATCACAATTTCATGCTAAAACACTTTACCGTTATTCAAAATTCAAGAGGAAAAATTTTATAATCTAGCACAATAATTATCCGTGCAGTTCATGGATTTGCATACACATGGTTGTCTTGTTATCTTGGCTCATTGTTTTTCCTAGACATATGTCCCATTGTGTGCATGATCCCAATCAATAGTTTATAATAATTATCAAAGTCTCCTCTTCCTTGCAGTCACTCACCCTCCAGGCCCATGCTCAGACATCCCCTTCTTTGCTATATAGTTCCTTGGGCAATTCATCTTTCCTTGCTAAGGATTTCTCGCACAAGAAGATTTATAAAGACTTAATTGAACCTTATAATCGAGGCATCCCTCAAACTTTCTCTGTCGGGGTGTCCCTCCGGCTTGTGTTGCCACAACACAACATATTATAGGGCGATCATGGCTTACCATATGGTTCTCATGTCTCAACAATATCCTTTTTCATGATTTCCATATTTTCAACCTTCATCCTTCCTTCCTAGATAGATCTTTTTCATCTCACCTGTATCATCGATATACATAAATTATGAGATATTATCATCAATTTCAAATTCAAAATTTTCTTACAAATCTATCACCCACAGATTTCCAAATTCCACATTTATTTTCTAATCTATTTCACACAAGAACCAGATTCACAAGTATGGGACTTTCCTTCCCATAACAGTTTTTCTCAGCAGGAAATCGGTCTTCCTTATGGGTTTACAACACTGCCATATCCAAGACCCTTTTCTTTCTACAATTTCAACATTCCTCAACCAAACAGATTGTTAGTTTTCCTACACATTATATTTTCAAAACTATGCATACTAACAAACCAAGTCATTTTTATCTATTCAAGGGTACAAGGTAAAAGGATATATCATTATTTACGTATGCATCCCTTCAACACATTGAATTTTTCCAATGCAATTTGAATTGTGAAACGACTTTAATCCATGTGCCACTATTCATGGATACATTCATACTCATTGTACCCTTTATATTGGGTTCAAGTTTGCCACACTTATGATAAGCACTTTAGCATGGGGTGTTGGAGCTCAACCAACCTCTTCACCATAAGTTTTAATCATTCTCATTTACTCTTACAATAGGACTATGCTCCCTGCTACAAGCTGGTCACGATTCCAAATCAATACATGTGAAACTAAAAGTTTCTCTTGAATGCACCCAAGCATTCTTCCTTCATCAATAACCAGGGTGTCAACACTCATGGCCACCCAAAATCCTATTTTCTTTAACACCTATACAATGCAAGTAGAGTATTGGAAGCTCCCCCTTCCTTAATGAGAAATCCATTGTATACCCTCCTATGAAAACATGCATTTCCTCAATGCATTCCATGCAATGTGCTAACTATGAGCACCTTTATCCCCAATATCCCAAGGTTGGTCATTGTACCCATGGTACTCCTTACTCATGCATTCTCTTTCAAGGATTATAACCCACCCTTGACTAGCATAGAATTCCTCTATCTATTGGTTAGATTCCTCTTTCTTGAATCTTACCCCGCTTGGGTAGCAATAGTATACAACAACCACTCAAAAATTATTTGCATATCTTTAAGATAATGAAATCCTTTTAGAAGGGATTCTTACCAAATTCCTTCATACCTTATGCCACATATGTATGCATATTTTTATACCTTCTCTGGCTACTAGAACACTCTCTGATATCACCTCATCAATGGTGCTTTATGGGGGCTTTTAAATTCCCTTCAACAATCCTTTAACAACAACCTTATCATAGTCATCCTCTGCTTGAGGTTGTCCATCATTGGCAACTGTATTTCTCAACAACTCCAATTTCTTTCTACACATGACACACATCACAAATATATTAGTCATCATGTAAAATAAAAATTCTTGTATCATAGCATTCAAATCAATAAAACATTTTCAGATATCCCCCAACATATCTCTATGCACTCTACCACATTACTCCTTAATGTGTTAGCTAGTGAAATCCCAATCAAGTTTTTTATTTTTTATTTTTTATTTTTTAAGGTATTCCATGATCATAAAACCACCAACATCTTTATGCCAAAACACTTACCTACATTAGTAAATAAATCTCTCGTACTAGATAAAATTAAAAAATCAACAAAGAAGGGGTCAAGGAACTCTTCCCTTGTCCAAATCCTTCTACATAGCTCTGGACTTTCGGTCCAACTGGGTTATTTTCCCAAGGCCTCATTTCCTTTACTTATCATAGCTTAACCAAGCCTATTCATTCAAAGTTACTGATTTATCTATTTTCCTTTTTCTAGTTGTACTCATTTCCACAACTGTTCTTTTAAAGCTTACAAATCTGTTAAACAATTCAAAGTTTTCAATGTGAGAATAGTATTCCCCCTTTTCCTCCTTTTCTTATGCAATATACTCTCTTTGTGATCTTCCTTCTCTTTTCCTTGAGAAGCCTTGGTATTCCCCCTCCGATTCATTGCACTTCCTCAAGTGTTAAAATTGAAACTCCAAATCTCACGCAAACGAATGAATACCGAGAGTCAGAAAAATGATGTTATTATTAATGTGATGTGGTCTTTGGGTAACAAAACAGAAAGACAGAGGGCATAGAACGTCGCAATTTATTCCCACATGGGTAATGCGAAATAGATATATACCTTTGATATATGGAGTGGAGAGGAAGAGTTATTGTATCTTCAGAGACATCCGATAAAATTGGAATGATACATAGAATATTAGCATGGCCCCTGCGCAAGGATGACACACACAAATTGAGAAATGGTCCAATTTTTTTTTTTTATGTTTTTGTTGTTACATGGTTTTGAGATGTTCATTGGTTTTTTTTTTATGTTTCCGTTGTTATGTGGTTTTTGTTTTAGATGTTACATGGTTTTTAGATGTTCAATGGTTTTATTTTTACGTTTCCACTGTTACATGGTTTTTAGTTGTTCATTGGATTTTTTTATGTTTCCGTTGTTACAAGGTTTTAAGATGTTCATTGGTTTTCGTTGTAATTATAATGGAGTTTTCTAATATTCATTAATACGATTAATTAATTTTTCCAAACACGTTTTTATATTCATTAATAAGCTCTATTTATATGGTTTTTAGATGTTCACTGGTTTTAGCTGTAATTATAATGGAGTTTTCTAATATTCATTAATAAGATTATTTAATTTTTCTAAACACGTTTTTATGTTCATTATTAAGCTTTATTAACTACTTTATTTGGTTGTAATTTTCTCATAAGCACTTTTATATTCAATAACAAGCTTTATTTTTTTTTTGACGAAAACGGTTATGTTGCATTAGTCGGCACTCTGGCCAGCCGGAATCAAAAAGTTACAAATTTGAAGAAGGTTGGTGACCTCTAACAGTGCTGCCAACCTTCTTGTGAATGTCTTGGGAGACCATTTCCCTCTACTCCTTGATCTAATTCGATGATATGGCAAGGAATGCATACATGAGTAAATTCTCACAAATTGTGAGCATAGCAAAAGACAGAAGCAAAGCATTAAATCGAGGGGGCTGAAATTTTCCCCTTAATGTAGGGGTCCAGCTTTTTCTGAGATCCTAAAGAAATGTTGGAGGCCGCCTCCTTTTCTCTACGCGCTTTATTGGTCTTTTGCCCTCGGGTAAGGGGTGGAGACGGGACTGTATTGTCTTCAGGTTCAGAAGTTCCCCCAGAGCCGCTTGAGGGGACTGTAACCACCAGTCCTGTGTGGGCAAAGGGTTCCGGTTCTGAAGCCCAGATTTCTCTTGCTGCCTCTGAATTTGGGGGGGTGGATTCCGGAAGGCTTTCGTCTGCCGGCGGATCTTTCTGGTCTGCTGTTGCTTCTGGATCTGGGGCTTCATCTTCCTTCAGCGCATCAAAGCTGTTTTTATTTTCTAAAGTTGCCTCTGCTGATTGAGTGGCCTTTGGGGCTTGGGCTTGTGGACCATTTCGCCTTGATTGCCTTCGCTGATTCGGTACGGGCTGAAACTCATCTTCTTTGACTGGACCCGACTCCTCAGAGGCTTTGGGGCAGCTTCTTGCGAAATGACCGTAATCATGACACCGGAGGCACTTAAAAGGAATCTGTTCGTAGTCCAGCTCTTGGATATGGCACCAATCCCCCAGGGAGAGCTTAATGGCTTCCGGAAGACCTT
>ML778167.1:533097-611265 GCA_009831015.1 Picea engelmannii | reverse complement strand
GGCCCCCCCCCCCCCCTCAAGGATTTGTTAAATTAAATTTTGATGGCTCTTCAAAGGGAAATTCAGGACCAATAGGATTTAGTGTTTTCCTCTGAGATAGTTTTGGTCAAGTTCTACATATCATAACAGGCCAATTGGGACTCAAGACAAATAATGCAATAAAACTATGGAGTCTTATCAAGGGGTAAAATTGGCTACCTATCACAACATAAACCAACTCATAATGGAAGGGAACTCCCCGAAGATAATCTCACTGGTTTCAAAAATCATCCATGGTTCTAATCCAACAAAAGTCTCCCCAAACTGGAGACTTCTGGGCTTCTTGAAGAATTCAGAACCCTCCTGCAACCCACCCTCACTCTCATCCCCTCCCATATGAAAATAAAGGCCAACAAAGTAGCATATCACCTCGCTAATGAAGGCATCGTCTCAAAGGAGGAGAATATCCAAATGAATGCTTGAATCTCCCCAACTCCCTCGTTGCTAATCTAGTGCATGGAAATCGCTCAACATGATTTCCCTCCCTTAGTTAGGGTGCCACGTAGCCTACATGGAAACCCATGACTTAATTTCTCCTATCGCCACTCTCACATCCATTTCTCATAGGGAGGGAAACAGTCAAAGGCCATTAGAGAAAACTTGACAACTCTCTCGTGCAAGTTTAATGGCTCGATAGCTCGCTTGTGCAAGTTTAATGGCTCCTTCAATGCACCAAGGATGGCGGATGGAGATGGGTATGAAAGGCATGTGTAAGGTCATTTCAGCTTCATTGGAACCCCTCCACTTCCTTTAGGTATGTTATGGCTCTTTCTATTCAGTTCATATATTGTGTTTTGGCTTTGCTCCTGTCGTTCTCCCCTCTCTGCGAATTCTCAGGCCATTCAAAGTTTGGTTCATCTCCAATGCCATTCCATAGGAGCATGGTAAGCCCAAGAGAGGGCCCTCCTGGTACAACTGTGCTACTAGACAATGTAGAATTCATAGAATCAACCAGGTGTCTTTGACCTCTCTGAATTGTCGGGATATAGGGTATGACGAGCCTCCAATGACCATTATAGAAGAATAGATTCCAGCAGAGCCAATTATTGTTTTGTCGGACTCCCTTCTGTGTATTTTTCCAAACCCCATGACCCACCTAGAACCAACCATTCCATCCCCGTTGCATCTTGTACCTCAGACTGGGCGACTTGCATAATTAGAGAGGAAATCAAGTCAGTTGACCTCCCATTGGAGACTCCACCACCCTACTCAACTCCGTACCGAGACTTGCACTACACTTGTATCCTCGCACCAGAACATTTGGAGCTCATCTTTGAGATGCACAGGGATATATAGGAACAAATACACAAGCATACCTTGCTCAACAACCATCTCGACATTATGTATGATGTGCTCTTGATTTCATTGAGCCAACAACGATGTCCGACCTGTGTGCAACCGTACGTCTTCACTCCTCATGGTGGAACTCATGCCGACACAAGTTTCATTGGTTCATTCAATGCTTAGTTCTTTCATTTTATCTCTATGAACTATTTTTGCAAAAATACAGTAGAAGTTTACATTTTCCTGTTCAGATTTTCCTCCTCATGTTCAAACGGTCTAGACATTACAATCCATTGCCACCTACTCTGGTTTCAAATTGTTTGGCAGAACATGTGGCAGTTATTTTCCATGCTCCAGACAGAACAAAAAGTCACCACTTGTTATGGTTTCCACCTATCTGGCAGAACATGTAGCAGATATCCAAACATGGTTCCGTTATGTATGATAACAATTGTTTTTTGAGGCAATACAACTTTTTGTATTTACAAAAAAAAAATGAAAAAACACCCTTTTTATTTAAAATAAAAACACATTTAGAAATCAAATAAAAAACGAAAAATAATTATATAGAACATTAAAAACAAACATTTAAATTATTTAAAAAAAAACATCAAATAAAAATTGAAAAACAAAAAATTTTAAGAAAAAATTAATCAAACACAAAAACAAAAATCGAAAATTAAAAATCAAACTTAAAAAAGGTAAAAAACTACATCATTTAAAAACACCTTCCAACAACAATTTCAGATTTTCTCTATTCATCAACACCTTCCAACAACCCATATTTGCTTGCTTCTCCTCAAGGCAAGAAATCTTATAAACAAATACAAAATTTTCAATAAAGTATGGATATATTCTTCAAAGTTTTCCAACCGAACATAAAGGGAATACTACCGTTTGTTTTAAATAAATTACATTTCAATTAATATGTACATTAAAAAAGGCGACTAAACCTTTTAGTATTAAATTTATTGAGAAGAGATATTGAAAATTTGGGGCAACCTATCAGGTCTTCAAAAGAGAAAGAAAGCAGGACCATGAAGCTAACTATGTTAAGAGCCAAAAAGGGATAGACATTTAGGCGTTAGATAAAAGGTGCTTGTATTTTTTTTTATTCAACATGTAGAAATCGGTTCTAAATCTAGGATATCCAATGGAGGAAGTTTGATAAGATCTTCATTACACTTTTGAAAAAATATTTTTTGCAGATTATAATTTGAGAGGAAAATTGGAGTTTTAACCCAATGTTGATAACTTTGACATGTAACTTTGCTTCAGAGGATTTAATTCTTTTAAAAGGACCCAATTCATTGAATTAAAAAAAATGAATGCACAGAATGAAACTTTCCCTTGACAGAAAAAGTATCATCACCAATGAGGGTATGAATGCCCCTTATTACAATATGAGAAATTTATCAGGACCATGCTCTAAAAACGTCATATTGCATCCTATGCATCACATTCATCTTTCATATAGAAAAAAACATAACATATAGAAACAAGAGAGATTCAATAAAGAAACAAAATATTGAATTGCAATCACACTTGCGGTGTGCTGGTGCAAATGATTTCATATATAAGGCTATGACAAAGAAAAAAAATAAAATACCTTTTACTTATCGTCGCAAAGACTTGCTGCATTAGGAGACATTAGGCACAAACCTTGCATGTTGTACTAAACTGTATCAAGTCAATCTAATCTATAAGTGGTTGTAAGGTCATCCATCTAATAAGTTTCATCACCAGTTATGCTCCATTTTGATTGCAGTGATGTGTCAAGGATTCTATCTCTTGACATGCTTGAGCTTGAATGAAGACTTAGAATGGCTTGGGAGGGATGAAAAATAATGGTGTCGTGAGAAAAATGTGAGATGTCATTTGTGTATCAACTTTGATGAACAAGGCTATTAGTTGGTCAATCATACATTCACTCCACTAAATTCCACTCATATTCATTAAATTAAGATCTATCAACAATAACCCATCATTAGTTTGACAACATAATGTGTAGTTCTCGAAAAATGTTGACAGAGTCATAGTTTGACAACATAATGTGTATTTCTCTAAAAATACCTTTCCAACAGGCTATCACACGCCTAAAATGAAGATTGTATGCAAAAGTTACGAACCAGGGAAGTTGATGTACTAACTTACCCCAACGGAGCCCACTTGACTTTTGGCGCTTCATCTCCTAGGGTTGGGTTTTTGGATGTCTAGGGTTTTGGCGTTCATGTTTATTGTAAAAGTACCTTCATAGTGTCATTGTACTCATCTTCTTGTGAATGAACACATATCTCAAATCTCTTCTCAAAGATAAGCTGCCACCATTCTAGCAAGTTCATTCACTCTGTAATTTTACAATCTCTGTACATTTATTTCATTAATAGAAATGATGTATTGTTGTATTTATCTATTTCTGGAAATATTTGTGTATATTTCATTGTAATATCTATGCTTTCATTTTGTTCCAAAAATAACCCGAATCAATGGTATCAAAGAAGGCTTCTCTTGATCATTTTTCAATGCATGTCCCCAACAAGGTCTGAGTATAGAAAGTTGGGTCTCGAGCTTGTCTCTCTTGAGGACAATCGCTCTTGAACACCCTAGAAACCCTCCATGGTAGAAGAAAAGAAAAAGGATGGAGAAACATATTCTATTAACTTGTTGCTTGAGCAAGCTCTCACACAACAGAGGAACAAAATGATGGATAATTTTTCCCACATCCTTCAACGCCTATCGATAAAAACAAATTCATATTCATCAAACGTCCACTTTGGAGGAACCTGTCCCTTCGAGGTACAAGTTAATTTTGATATTCCTGTATTTGAAGGTATGATAGAAAGGGATTCCCTAGAAAAATGGTTAAATATGCTAGAAGGTTATTTCTCTATTCACAATTTTTCCGACAGGGAAGAGATCCCCTTCACACTCCTCAAGGATCTCCCCCATGTCAAACATTGGTGGGAAACTTACTGGGAGAAAATTTACATAGAGGAATCTGGAATATATGGGTCCGACCCACTTGGGATTTTTTTGTGGATGCAGTCAAGGAACAATATTACCCTGTTGATAACTATGAAGACCAATACATGAGATGGACCACACCATGGCAAGAGAGGGGCCAAACGGTGCCAACGTTCAAAAATACTTTTCATACCTTGTGCACCAAGATGGGTATCAAGGACTCTGAGTGACATCTGGTTCTAGAATACCCTAGGGCTCTACATAGGTACATCCAAAATGAAATGGATTTCCTAAACATATCATCACTGGGAATTGCCTATCGATATGTTGTCAAAATCAAGAAGAAATTTAGGCACCAGAACAAATGGGAGTTAGGTCTGCAAATCCGAAAAAACCAAAAAATAATAAAGATGACCCTAACCAACAACCTCCTGACAACCAGTCCAAGACACAGGAAAATAAGGGTAAGGGAAAGAGGAAGAATGACACTGGGAACTGGTGCGATTTCCCCAAAAGGCCGTGGCACAAGACTGATGAGTGTCACTCAAAACAGTCATTGGTGACCAAGATCAAAGACAAGGATCCGAACCTTGATTAAAAATCTGATCTAGAAAATAATGAAAAAAGGTAGATCATTGACGCAGACCCCACTACTACCGTCACGACCGTAACAATTCAACCAGAAGAACCAGCAAAACTTGAAGAGGGGGAGCATCTCTTACATACACAGATGTGGGTGAAAGGGACCCTGTTCCATTTCATTGTTGATAGTGGAAGCTAGAAGAACCTCATCTCAGCTAAGGTATTCAAACAGTTGGGGTTGTCAACAACACCACACCCAAAGCCTTACAACATCCGGTGGCTTCGCCATGGATGAGATATTCATGTCAGCCAACAGTGTTTCCTGTCCTATGGCATCTGACCCTTCAAGGATGAGGTAGTGTGTGATGTTCCCCCTCTTGATGTTTGTGATGTTGTTTTTGGCCAACCATATATGTGGAAGCATCATGCTGTTTATGAGCTGCCACCATTCTAGTGAGTTCATTCACTCTGTATTTTTACAGTCTCTGTACATTTCTTTCATTAATAGAAATCATGTATTGTTGTATTTATCTGTTTTTGGAAATATTTGTGTGTATTTCATTGTAATATCTCTGCTTTCATTTCATTCCAAAAATAATCTGGATCAATTAGGTTAGGTCACTCCAATGCGAAAAATAATGAGTGTAAGCACATTTTTGGGAGATCATGGTTTTTAGATGTTCAATGGTTTTTTTTTATGTTTTCGTTGTTACATGGTTTTTAGATGTTCATTGGTTTGTTTTTTATGTTTTCGCTATTACAAGGTTTTTAGATTTTCATTGGTTTTCGTTGTAATTATAATGGATTTTTCTAATATTCATTAATAAGATTAATTGATTTTCCAAGCCTTTTCTAATATTCATTAATAAGATTAATTAATTTTTCCAAAACACCTTTTTATATTCATTAATAAACTTTATTAACTACTTTATTTGGTTGTAATTTTCTTATAGGTTTTTTTATATTCATTAACAAGTTTTATTACCTACTTTATTTGTTTGGTTGAAATATGAGTGGATGTATGGAATTTCATACCATTAACGACTACTTGGCTCAACCCAAGGAACTACGATAAGGGGAATGTGCTACCAATTTAAGAAACAAGATCAAGCCTATAGAATTTGAAGAAACAACATTCAATGAAGGATGGCACCTTATGTTTATTAATAGAGTTCAAATGAAGGATTTTCCCAAACACGTTTTTATATTCATTAATAATATTTATTAACTACTTTATTTGGTTGTGATTTTCTCATAGGCGTCTTTGTATTGATTAATAAGCTTTATTAACTACTTTATTTGGTTGAAATATGAATGTATGCATGGAATTTCATACCATTAACAACTACTTGGCTCAACGCAAGGAACTACGATAAGGAAAATGTGCTACCAACTTCAATAAACAAGATCAAGGCTATAGAATTTGAAGAAACAACATTCAATGAAGGATGACACCTTATGTTTATTAATAGAGTTCAAATAAAGGCTACCATATCTTTGGAAAAACTTAAAGAGGAATGGTTTTGAGAAAAAAACTATCCTCTACATCCACCTATAATCAGGACATGGTAAAAAACCCATTAAAGAGCCATGTTACCACTTAGATCTACACAGGGTTGGTTCCAGCGAACATCTTCACCACCCTAAGTGATTTTCATCAATATGCAAGCTTGGACAAAACGAGGTGTATATAATATATGGTTAATACCAAAGGGGATATCAATGGAAACATACATTGATAGTTCAGAAAAAGTTCCTATGAATGGACGGACAACTGGTGGAAGCATGGATAAGTAATAAAGATTGTGGCGAGTTGTTGTTATAGAGATAGATATACAAGTCAAAAAAGTTTCTAAAAATGGTTTGGTAGTGGTTAATGTCAAGAAACACCACTATTGAAAATCCTTTTGGCAGGAGAGGCGATCATTGAAAGGCGACCATCAGACGTGTAAAAAAATATGGAGTCGAAAGGATTGATCCACTAAATGAACAATTCGATCCTCATACACACACGAAAGTATTTCAAGTTCAAGATGCCAATAAGCAACCTAATAGTGTCGATGTGGTTTTGAATCTTAGATATACACTTCATGAAAAAATAGTACATCCTATTGAGGTTGGTATTGTGGAGGTCGTGGAAAGTGAAGTTGTAATAAATTATGAGCCATCTCTGGTTGAAAGCAGATTATGTTAAATATATACATCTAGGTGGTGGGATTTTTACTCGGTATAATAAAAATTTGCGGAGCTAGGAAATCCCTTTCCATTGGGATCAATAATATGACATCCATGTACATGATATTCAATCTAGGGTGCTTTGTGATATGGTGTGGGTGACATTAAAAAAGTTGTCAATGCAACTATGGAACATTTGTTGGCTACTAATATTTATGAGGTTCATAATGGGTAGTGGTTCATGGTTCATCGTCATAGTTGGAATCCCATGTCCACACTTGGAAGCTCACGTCCACACTTGGAAGCTCACATCCACACTTGGAAGAATACTTGGAGAAAATATTAGAGTGTTTGATTGCTTTTCTTATTGTAGAATTCACCTTTGAAGGGCCTTTTTGGAGAGTGGATGCTACACCTTGGGCCCACTAATTGCCATCACTTGGGGAGATACCCTTATTGTGGTTGATTTCATTGTACACATGGCATGGAAAACCCATATTTTATGCATTTTAGATTAATTAATTAGATAAGAGGGCATTCCCTCCCCGCCATAGGCTAGAATAGGGGATTTTACTTTAAAAAAAATGTTCTAATGTAAAGGAAGTTGAGCATCCCCCTATAAATAGAGATGCAATTCCTAATTATTTTTTCATGGTTGGATTTGGACTGGAGAAATCCCTTGGCAGAGGTCTGGAACTTTATCTTCTTTTATAAAAGGCTATGGATGGTTGAGTAGAGTGATGATCTCTTGAGGAGAATAATATGTGAATGTCTTCTTCTTATTCTTCTTGGATGATTCATTGTTTAGGGTTTTGGATGGATGAAATATTGGTTGAGTAAGTGGTCTCCTCTTATCTTGTGGTTTATGTTCATTGAATGAATTTCAAGTGTAATTGTGTTATTCTAGGGGAGAAGGCACTTGTCTTGGGTCTTCTTTAACAAATCCTTATGTTCATTTCTCTTGGAAGGTTACTCGCGGAGTAATTTCCCCTAAATCTATTCGTAAAGTTTTTTTTAGGGTACTAGGAGGATCTTTTATGATCAATAGTGGACAACCCTTGATATCACCCTAGATTCACCCATTTTATTTCAAGGTTGTGTCCTTATTTGACCCCATATGCCCTTAAAATAATATTATGCCAAGGCACTTCTCTTCAATCCTTGCATCAAGATTTTATCCTTTAGAATCCTTAAACTATTTTGTTGGGTTTACTCTTCAAAATCACCTTGGGATTCATTGCCTTAAAACCTAGAAATATTACCTTAGGGAATCCCCCTTTGAGTTGGAGGAGAGTCGGGTAAAAGTTGCAAGCGGGTTGGTGAGGTGGCAGTGCCCCCTTCTTAGTTGCTCCAAATTTGCACTTGATATTTTGAAATTTATCTCGAGAAGTCTGAGATTTTGTGGTAACAATCCACATAGAAAGGAGCTAATTAATTACATTTATCAAATAATACAATCAATATTTGCAAAGTTTGAAACCAACTAAAATGGGGATATGGAATTGAAGGGTCCAATGTGTATCAAGGAGGGTTCTAATGTTGATCTATGTGATTTCAATTGGAAATTTACGACTCAAGTTTTATTCATTGTGGGAGAATTTAAGAAATCCATTTTATCTTTACGAAGGCGTTCTTTACAATTAAAAAAATACCTAAGGCATGCTTTACAATTAGAAAAATAAGTAAGATTCAAGAAAGGAAGATTAAATAAAAGCCAAGTATGATCCCCAGAAAAGTTGAACTAACATCATTCCCACTTTTGAGATTTATGGAGCACCATTCACTTAAGGTCAATGTGAATGAGGTTGTGAGAAAAATTGGAAATCAAGTTAGGCTTTAGTCATCGATGGAAACATTTATAGGATAACTAGTTCATTGATAGTGTACACATGCACATTGAATTCAATCCTATTTGACCACTACATTTTATTTCATTTAGATATTTGGTAGAAAATTGTTGACTATAGGAATAAATCCAAATGAAAATTTTGAACATGGAATGAATGCCAAGAGACATGTCTATAAGTGTGAAAATTCATGGAGAATAGATTTACTTGTATTTGAAAGAGTATGGATGCATTTCTTCCTAGATACCCTAGGGAATTTAGTAAGAAAATGTATAAATTTGAAGAGAGGAAGGAAGAAATTATGAGATTGGATAATATTGAAGAAGAAATTCATTGATACCTTCTACTTTCGCATGAAATACCATCAACTTTTTTTTATTATATTGGCCCTAGATGAGTTAATTACAAAATAACACGAAATATTAGATGTGAATTGAATTTTGGACAACAAGATTCAATGGATTTGACAAGCTGATCAAAAGTTACAAAGAGTTGGAAAAAAATATTAATTACCCTAGGAATCAAAGTTGTTTAATGCAAAGCAAATTCAATAGCAATTTCCACACTTGAAAATAAGTGAAGATTTTTTGGACCATGGATCCCCTAGTGGGGAGGTTTGATATGTCAACAAAGAATTACTAAAGCAACCTTGAGGAAGTGGCCAAGTCCTAAGGAGAAATATTTGAGCTAAGAGGATTTGAGAAAAGCCAAGTATGGGACCATTGAAAAAAGTCGTGAATGAAGAGACAACTAATAAGGGAATATTGACAAGAATAGAAGGGTCAATAGGTCATTATATGATGATGGAAATGGTGACAATAGGAGGAGTGTCTATGACAAAAAATAGAGTGTCGACAATGGTGAAAAGTTATCCATCAAATTCGACATGGCTTTGGCCATTGATAACAATGAAGCCTCAATTAACAATAAGGGTGATATATATATCTGATCACATATTATTTGAGATACTATGGTTATTTGGAAGATATATTGGATATAGACATGAAATCAACATTATTAGAATTTGACTGGTCATCAAATCGATTGATCCCAAAAAACATAACCTGAGGAAAATCGGAAACAAAACCTAACCACAAAATCGATTGACCAAAACATACATAAAATATTCAATTTTTGAAAAAATATATCATAACACCTGAATCAGATTAATTAATAATTACAATAATTAATGTATTAAATTTAATTAATTAATCAAAATCTTTAATTTAATTAACTCAAGTAAATTGTTTAACTAATTAGAATTGATCATATTTTTTTATTAATAGATTAAATTATATAACAATGAAGGAACTTATTATTGATTGTCTTACATGTGATGGGAAAGTTGGGAGGGATAAGGGTAGATAGGAATTTATGAGGGATGGGGGGGAATGAAGTCAAGGGGAACAAGTTATGTCAAATGGGGGGATAAAAGAGGGGAGTTTGGTCATTTGGAGGGATTCAAGAGAGAAGGGGTTGAAAATCTTAGAGAAAGAAATTTGTTGGGAAATTATGGTTTGCATATGAGTTGGTCGGTTGGTAGGATTTTGGGCTTGGTAGCTAGGAAATATGATTTTCTTAACCTAGGAAGATGGAGAGTTATGTTCCTAGCTGGTTGGGAGGAAAAATTTTCAGTTTGCAAGAAGATAAGTAATTCAAAAAGTGAGCTACATACAACAGGAAACAACAATGGACAAACTTCTTCTTCAAGAGGTATTATTTTTGTTAATTTACTATTTTTATGTAAATGAAAGTTATATATATATAGGAAATTTTTTAGGTGACTACATGAATTGTGTAAATTGAGATTTAGAGATTTAATTGTTTAATTGCTAGAACAAAAACATAAAACAAATTTACTATAATGCAAACTTAAACATAAATTAGATGCCATGAAACATAATTTCAAAATCACTTAGATTACCAATTTACTTTTAATTATGAAACCACATTCGGTATCAGACCCTGATTTCAAAACTAAAACCTAGGGCTTATCCACTCTCTTATGGCTTGAAAGTTATGGCTTGAAAGTATAAACAACCCAAAATTAAAATCCTAGACATACAACCCATAAAACCTTAAGTACAAACCTTAAACAATCAAAATTAACCCACAAATAGCCAATCCAGAATTAGAAACAATCAAAAACTGGAAATCACCCTAAAAACCCCAAATAATAGTTCTAAAACAGGTGAGGATGTGGTAAGAAGGAGTCCTGCAGACCTATTTCTTTAAAACTTGTACATATCCATGCTAATTGATTCATCAACAACATTCTCTTGAGGAGACAAACACATACAAAAAATACTTAAATATGTAATTCTACTACTTTATATTAATATAAATGTTTTTATTTTTTTTCTCCTTTTCATTTTATTTTCGCACAAAAAAAAAGAAAAAGTATAGAATAAGAGCATTGCCCATAGAAAAATTTCATGTGCCAAGAACAAGCAATTCGTAAAGGAAATTGAAGTTTCACCATCATTCCATCAACTTAGGCCAAAAGCTTAAAGCTCAACCCCAGGTTTTATAAAAAAAACCATAAAATTTAAATCGTAAACCCTAAAATCATGGGGAAGGCCCTTGGGACCTTCTCCAAGGGAGGAAGCTCTAGGAAACATTTGTATGGCAATAGAACTACACCTATAGTGGTTGCAATATGTATTTCAATGGTAGAGAGTGCAACATCCCACTCATCACCAACGACATAGGAAATTCCATGACCTTCTTAGGGAGCAGTTATTAGGGGCATGGGTTCCAAGGGAAGGAACTCATTTCAAAGGCCTTCACAAGGAAATGTGCAAGTTCCACCTTGCAATTCTTGTTGGTGGTGCAGAGGACCTCATTGCCAGCGTGACTACCCAGAGTCACAAACATGCTTTGTGCATAGAGAGGGAAAGGCCCCGATGGGAAGGGAAAGTAGTAGCCACCATATTTATGCAGTAGTTAATAACTACCAGGAAGAACATAAATCCACTATGGTGGAGTCATCAAGTATGCTAAATCATGTCAATGTTAAAAAATTTGTTTGATTCTGGTGCTACAGATAGTTTCATTTCACCACGTACATTAGAAAACTATGGGTTGGCAGCCTACGAGCATGATGACTTTAAACAAGTTGAGATGGCTTCGGGGGAAAAACAAGTGTAGGACCTAATGCCAATAATTTCCTTGTAGACCTGAGAGTGTGTAATACTAGGTTGAAGGTGTATTTCACTACCCTACGGATGTCGGATGTAATCATTTGGATGGTTTGGTTAGAATCTCACCAAGCTATAGTTTATTGTTTCATTAAGAGGGTGCTTTGCATAGATGATGAAGGAAAGGAAACAAAGATCCATGGTATCCGGAGGAAGGTGTCTCTACGCTTTATCTCAATAATGAAGGTTAAACATTGCACGAGGCAAGGTTGTTGATTATTTCTAGTGGAAGTAGTGGGAAAGGACCCTTTATAGATCAATATCCAATTTTTCAAAATTTAATGATTGTTTTCCAAAAGAGTTGCTAGGGTTCCCCCCGAGAGGGACATTGATTTTACCATTGAGCTAGAACCTGGTGGAGAGCCAATTTCCAAGACACCGTATAATATGATGACTCCAAAAATTTGTGAGTTACAGATGCAGTTGAAAGAACTATTGGAATTAGGGATTATAAGTTCCAATGTTTCACCTTGCGGTGCCCTAGAATCCCGAAGGGTCCATGATTATGCGTGGTGGCACATTAAATGCATAGGAAAGAATAGGTGGGTCTTGATTACTCCACCCATTATTAGGTCAAGCGAGTATGTGCCAGGGGGTGACACGTGACAAGGGAATGACACATGCCCCCATCAATGGGTGACAAGTGTCACATTCTAATAGGCACATAGGATCTATGAAGAGCATGAATCAAGGTGACACGTGGCACATCGAACGGGGTTCCACTTCCCTATACTACCAATGACCTAGATTAACTTTGAGCTCTGGGACTTTAGAGAATTCACCTCCTTTATGACGAATGCACAAAACTCATCAAACTCGTGGAGTCTGAAGGACTTCAAGGGGTTAACACCCATGCTTCTTCTCCAAATCAAATGGTCATGAAAGACTTTAGCTCCTCTCGATCGGATCTCGTTCTCTCTTCCTCCCAACAAAGTAATCCTCACTTTCGAGCACTAATCCCGTTATCTTTCCTATTTTTATTATCTTTAAAAGACTTATACTTTGGTGCACGCTTTGCACTCTTTATCCTAAACTTGAGACTTGGAAAAATCTCCTGCAAACTCCTTGCACTCACTCACCTTGAGATGCTTTCAACACTTCACTAAGTGTTTACCCTATGCACACTTTGCACATGAATCTCCTTCGACCTTTTATACTCAGAGGAGTATATGTGCACTCCTTGCACTCACTCTATGGAATTTCATGCTATATCTCATGAGCTATCGAGTCTGAAAATGATTTTGCATTCACACTCCTTGCGTGGCCACTATGCACTCCTTGCACCAAGATTTCAGAAGAGAAACAATTGAAACTTATAGAAAATCAAAGGTTCAGTCATTCAACCATGAAATACACACACTTGCATATAAAATATGAAAATAGATAACATGACATTACCCAGTTAACTCAGATATAAGAAAACTCAGACATTCAAATTATGCATTTCAATCTAAGTGCACAGGGTAAACGAAATACTTATCTATTACAGTCGATCACCGACCAACTAATTATGGTTGTTCACCTTTCCACCCAACCATAGGCTCAGGGGAATTCATTCTTATCACTTTGGCCACCCCCATTCCAAGCCATTATATCACTAGGGAACCTTTGTAGTTTCTCATAGGTTCTTTCTTTGTCACAGCCTCTGTGAGATTTATCAAATGCTCCCTCTGCATCAAGCTCACGACCATCTACTTAGGTCCTTGTTTCTGCAATTTCTTTGAGATCATTTCTCTTTCTCTTTCCTTTTAACCAGAATGACTTAAATCATTTTTTTCTTCTTCTCAATTGGAGAACCTCATGCGCTCCTCCTCTTTCTCTTTGCATATTCGAGTCCTTCCTTCCCTCCCTAGTGCGTTCTCCTTCTTTTCTTCCTTCGTGTGTAGTCTTGCACGCCTTTTTCCTCTCCACAAAGTTTTTGGACCTATCCTGTTCCTTCTGTCCGAAGAAACTCAGGTCAGTCTAGGCATGTAGGAAAAATGCACCCTGTGGTACTTCAAGATGGCAGTTATCTATCTCCTCAGCCAAACTCTCCATGCTTCCATTCATGGGGGTAGTTGATTTTTCAACCACCAGACCTTATTTCATTAACTGATTTTTCGTTAGGATAAGGATGAGGATTATTATTTTAACAAAGAGAATTTGGGTCATCTTGACATAATGAACCCTCTCTATTGTTTCCTCACTCTTTCCTCTAGAGATATAATGGAAAGTACTTCAAGACTTCACCCCCACAGTCAATTATTGGAAATCTAAAAAACAATACATTTACATTGCTCCCATGCCATAGCATGGTGATCATAATTAATTATTAATTACAAGATGGGGGAAACAGGGGTGTTGCAATCACCCCCCCCCCCCTTAAAAAGAACACCGTCCTCGGTGTTCTTTCTCAATAACACCTATCTTGCTTTTGTCATTCAGTTGCTTCAGAAATCCTGATCCTGTTTCTTGGTCAGGTCCTTTCCAGACTCTTGGTATTTATCAATTGTCTTCAATAATATTGGACAACAAGCATATTAATCACAATTTCATGCGAAAACATTTTACTCTTATTCAAAATTCAAGAGGAAAAATTTCATAATCTATCCCAATACTTATCTGTGTAGTTCAGGGATTTGCATACACATGGTTGTCTTATTATCTTGGATCACTGTTTTTCCTGGACATATGTCCCATTGTGTGCATGACCCCAATCGATAGTTTATAAGAATTATCAAAGCTCCTCTTCCGTACGGTCACTCACCCTCCAGGCCCATGCTCAGGCATACCCTTCTCTGCTATACAGTTCCTCGAGCGATCCATCTTTCCTTTCCAAGGATTTCTCGCACATGAAGAGTTATAAAGACTTAATTGAACCTTACAGTCAAGGCATCCCTCAAAATTTCTCTGTCGGGGTGTTCCTCTGGCTTGTGTTGCCACAACAGAGCATATTCTAAGGTGATCACGGCTTACGACATGGTTCTCATGTCTCAACAATATCATTTTTTGTGCTTTCCATATTGACAACCTTCACCTTTCCTTCCTAGATAGATATTTTTCGTCTCACCTGTATCACTGATATACATAAATTATGAGATATTATCATCAATTTCAAATTCAAAATTTTCTTGCAAATTTGTCACCCACATATTTCCAAATTCCACATTTATTTTTTGATCTGTTTCGCACAAGAACCAGATTCAAAAGTATGGGACTTTCCTTCCCATAGTATTTTTTGTCATCAGGCAATTGTCTTCCTTATGGGTTTACAACACTACCATATACAAGATCCTTTTCTTTCTGCAGTTTCAACATTCCTCAGCCAAACAAATTGTTAGTTTTCCTACACATTATATTTTCAAAACCATGCATACTAACAATCCAAGTCATTTTTATCTATTCAAGGGTACAAGGTAAAAGGATGTATCATTATTTACGTATGCATCCCTTCAACACACTAAATTTTCCCAATGCAATTTTAATTGTGAAATGACTTTAATCCATGTGACACTATTCATGGATACATTCATACTCAATGCACCCTTTATATTGGGTTCAAGTTTTCCACACTTATGATAAGAACTTTAGCATGGGGCCTTGGAGCTCAACCAACCTCTTCACCATAAGTTTTAATCATTCTTATTTACTCGTACAACAAGACTATGCTCCCTGCTACAAGTTGGTCACGATTCCAAATCAGTACATATGAAACTACATGTTTCTCTTGAATGCACCCAAGCATTCTTCCTTCATTAGTAACCAGGGTGTCAACACTCATGGCCACCCAAAATCCTATTTTCTTTAACACCTCTACAATGCAAGTAGAGTATTGGAAGGTCCCCCTTTCTTAATGAGCAATCCATTGTCTACCCTCCTATGCAAACATGCATTTCCTTAATGCATTCCATGCAATGTGCTAACTATGAGCACCTTTATGCCCATCTCCCAAGGTTGGTCATTGTACCCATGGTACTCCTTACTCATGCATTCTCTTTAAAGGATTATAACCCACCCTTGGCTGGCATGGACTTCCTCTCTCTATTGTTCAGATTCTTCTTTCCTGAATCTTACCCTGCTTGGGTAACAATGGCATACAACAACCACTCAAAAATTATTTGCATATCTTTAATATAATGAAATCTTTCTAGAAGGGATTCTTACCAAATTCCTTCATACCTTATGCCACATATGTATGAACATTTTTATACCTTCTCTAGCTACTAGCACCCTCTCTGATATCACCTCATCAATGGTGCTTTATGGGGTATTTTAAAGTCCCTTAAACAATCCTTTAATAACAACCTTATCATAGTCATCCTCTGCTTGAGGTTGTCCATCACTGTATTTCTCAACAACTCCAATTTATTTCTACACGTGACACACATCACAAATATATTAGTCGTCATGTAAAATAAAAAATCTTGTATCATAGCATTCAAATCAATAAAACATTTTCAGATATTCCCCAACATATCTCTATGCACTCTACCACATTACTCCTTAATGTGTTAGCTAGTGAAATCCCAATCATTTATTTTTTTAAGGTATTCCATGATCATACAACCACGAGCATCTTTATGCCAAAACACTTATCTGCATTAGTAAATAAATCTCTCGTACTAGATAAAATACAAAAATAAACAAAGAAGGGGTCAAGGAACTCTTCCCTTGTCCAACTCCTTCTACACAGCCTTGGACTTTCAGTCCAACTGGGTTATTTTTGCAAGGCCTCACTTCCTTTACTTATCATGGCTTAACCAAGCCTATTCATTCAAAGTAACTGATTTATCTATTTTCCTTTTTCCAGCTGTACTCATTTCCATAGTTGTTCTTTTAAATCTTACAACTCTGTTAAATAATTCAAAGTTTTCAATGTGAGAATAGTATTCCCCCTTTTCCTCCTTCTTTGCTTATTCAATCTACTCCCTTTTGGGATCTTCTTGATATTTTCCTTGAGAAACCTTGGTTAGGTTCAACCTAACCTATTGGATACATCTGCATGCTATAATATCAGACTTTTTTTTCATAATGATTCATTAACCTATGCATTATGCACATTACCATTCAATTATCAGAGTGGTCAACATTCGTTTGTTATTCTTCCACTTATACATTTTGTTTTAGAAATGTAATCCAGGATTCTTATATATATATATATATATATATATATAATATCATCCTTCATATCAAGAAACCTCACAATGCATTAAATCCATGAACTCAAGCATATACAAACATAACCAAACATTCATCCTGCAAGCTCATTTCTTGTACCTTTTCCATGCCATTAATTCACATGGACATATTCAAGTTCTGAATCCTTCTCCCAATTATATTCCAGTCATTCTTATGATAAGTCTCATAGAGATACTCATCACTGAGTTGCTCTCTCTACTGAGATCTTGCAGTATATATATATATATATATATATAATATCATCCTTCATATCAAGAAACCTCACAATGCATTAAATCCATGAACTCAAGCATATACAAACATAACCAAACATTCATCCTGCAAGCTCATTTCTTGTACCTTTTCCATGCCATTAATTCACATGGACATATTCAAGTTCTGAATCCTTCTCCCAATTATATTCCAGTCATTCTTATGATAAGTCTCATAGAGATACTCATCACTGAGTTGCTCTCTCTACTGAGATCTTGCAGTCATTCACATGATATCCACATGGAATTTTAATCAGACATAGTCATAACTATGTTTCCCCTTCTGCATGACAACAAACAGTAAGAAGACATGTTTTCCTCAACTAGTATAAAGTTATTCAACAACTCAGAAAATTCATCTAGGCAATTCCAACAATGCCCAAGGCAACAAGACAACTTATCAAGCTTCTAACTAGTCTTGATCAACAAACCTTTCGATCAAGGGAATCCTTTTCTAGATTCCCTCTCACTAGTAATTGAGCATACCAAGTCATACCTTATATGGATACCATCCACTTCTAGATGTCATCTTGATCCGTTGGTCATCTAGAAGTTCCCCAACACTTCTTCTACCTCCTTCAGGATCAACATTTTATTAATCCTTCTACCTTATCCTCATAAGGAACTATGTACTCAACATCATCAACCTTTTACTTATGCTACCATATTCAGATAATCACTAACCATATGATAACCAAATTTTACATTCAATGGAAGACTATAATAAGTATATATGCATGTCACATGCATGCTCTATCTTTGTGTTATGCATTTAAACATATCTCCGTGCACCAAGCATTATACCCATGTCTGCAGTGCAGATGGGTTCCACTTACTTACCTCTTGCATTCTCATGCATAGACCTACCCTTAGCCAATAGGGTACACACTTCCCTAGAAAAACCATGAGCTTTTGAACTTGCTCACGTCAGTTAACTTCTTCTATGAGGTTCATTCTCAGTCCTCATGACTTCCTTTATTTTGCAAAGAGGGATTAACCTGGCAAGAAGTCTTTTAGTTATAACAAGTCAAGTAGGTTGATCTAACCTACTCCAATGAGGCCTCTAGACATGGAGGATTGTTCTCCCAATTCCAAATCCTCCATTTAATCAACACTTTTTAATTAACAGAGGCTTCATAAGCCTACTTTTTTGGCAATTATTGCCACCTATCCAATCCATTTTCCTTCTAGACTCGAGTACTCCTTAAAACATGTTTATGCCATTTGTATCCAAGTTTTATTATTAATTCCCCTCAGCATAATCCCACTTTTTGAGGGATGGGTATCATTTCTTCAAAAGAAATGATAGGATTCTTTTTCCAAAGTCTAGCATGACTCAATCCCGTTGGGTAAAATCCCAACTGAATTTTAATTTGCATCCTTCTCCTCCATGAACTTATGTAGATAATTTACATACGACAATAATACTCTCAACGGGCTGATCTTAGCCTTGGTAAACTAGTCTTATGATTGTTCTTCAGCCCATCCAGGCCTATGTTTGGATCATGCTCTACTAGGTAGGGTAGGCCAAGGTGCCCTCTCCCTTAAAGTTTTCTAAGAAAGAAAAAAAAATCATTTGACTCTTTCGTGATCCCGAGCAGGCTAAGTGTTGTTGCCCTCTTTGATACCAATGTGTAACACACCCGACCCCTAAGTACCCTTTTTACAGATGGGGCATGAAAATTCCTCTTACCTTAATCATCTTGAATCCTCCTCTCGAGATCTCCATCACTTTCTACTCATCAAGAGATTTCCAACCACTATTACCATGCCCAAATCCAAGCTCTGGATTGCAAGTTATGCCCTTTCAAAGTTCTGCGAGCATCATTGGTCAAAGGCCATGTGGTACCCATGTGGGTTCGTATCATTCATACTATCCAAAGGTTCCCTGAAGTCCCAGAGCTTCCTAGAGCTCCTACATTCATGGTGGAAATCCATCCACCATTAAATCCACCGAAAAGACTTTGTCCCCGTTTAAAGTACAGGGTTACGGGTATTCAACGTTCGACACTTCGGCAAAGAACTCCCTTTTTTATTTCTACACGCATATCCTCTAGAGTCTCAAAATAATGAACTCCCGAAGGATCCCGAAATGTTTCCACGTATCTCTAGCCTTTGTCCCTTTCGACTTACCTAAGACACTACACCCCAAACCTCCAGAGTTTCGAAGCCCCGGACTCCTGAAGGGTCCACCCTTACATGTGGTGGCACATTAAATGAAGAGGCAAGGATAGGTGGGTCCTAAGTAATCCACTCGTTATTAGGCAAAGAGAGTATGTTCCAGGGGGTGACACGCGGCAAGGCAACGACGCATGGCCCCATCAATGGGTGACATGTATCACGTTCTAATTTTCACATAGTATATTTGAAGAGCACAAATCAAGGTGACACGTGGTAGGTCGAACGGGGTTCCACATCACCCTGGGTGATGTTAGTGTGCCACATCACTCTGGTTCGACAACCTTCCAATGCCCATTATTACGGCCTCTGTTACTTCGCAACTTCGACATTAAGGGAATCCATTGTGTAACTTCCTCTTTTCTCCCAGAGTGGTCAACACTGGGCTAACCACGGTCTATATCCGATGGTTTGGAGGGATTTCATAGAATCCTTGGATCAAGGGTCTGTGTTACTTCGCGACTCCGACATTCAAAGGTTTTACCCTCTCCAACATGCAATGCTTATGGATGCACGAACTCTGAACAAGAAGATCAGACGACTAGCGCTTACCTCATATCATTGGCCTACATCTTCTCTAGGCTCCGAGCTTCAGTGATTTACATGCCTTGAACCACACTTCCTTCCATAGATCTGAACTTCGAACATGTGAAGAACTTTGATCAATCGTCCATGTGTCCTCAATAATGGGTGTTTGAGATATACTCCTGCCTTCAAGAGTTCTCGATCCAAAATGCAACACACCTCAGATATTCCGCAACGATGAACTCTGAACCACGCTCGATCTATTGCCACATGCACCTGGCGCCAACAGACAAGATTTTCTCTAGCCTTCGGAGATTCGGGAAACTTGCACACTCTTGCGATTGCACTATGATTTTTCCAGATAACTGGACTTTTGGATAATAGTTGATCTGCGAAAATGCATCCCTCTGCTACCAAAAACCCAAATTAACTTCGGGCTCCAAGACTTCAGAGAATTCACCTCCTTTATGACGAACACATAAAATTTTTCAAACTCCCAAAGTCCGAAGGACTTCGAGGGGTTAACACCCGTGCTTCTTCTCCAAATCCAATAGTCATGAAATACTTTGGCTCCTCTCAAACGGATCTCATCCGCTCATCCTCCCAACAAAGGAATCCTCCCATTCAAGCACTAAATCTCGCTATATTTTTTTTTCCGTCTACTTTAAAAGACTTAGAATTTGGCACATGATTTATGCTCCTTCTCTTGAACTTGAGACTTGGAAAAATCTCCCGCACACTCCTTGTGCTCTCTCACCTTGAGATCCTTTCAACACTTCACTAAGTGTTGGCCCTGTGAATGCTTTTCACGGGACTCTCCTTCGATCTTTTATACTCAGACAAGTATATGTTCACTCCTTGCACTCACTATACATAATTTCATGCTATCTCTCCTAAGCTATCGAGTCTAGAAATGGTTATGTATTTGCACTTATTGCATGGCCACTGTGCACTCCTTGCACTAGGATTTCAGAAGAGAAACAATTGAAACTTATAGAACATCAAAGGTTCATTCATTCAACCATGAAATACAATCAAAGGCATATAAAATATGAAAATAGATAACATAACATTACCTAGTTAACTTAGAGATAAGCAAACTTAGACATTAAAATTATGCATTTCAATCCAAGTGCACAAGGTAAACGAAATACTTATCTATTACAATCGATCACCAACCAACTGACTATGGGTGTCTGCCTTTCCACCCAATCATAGGCTCAGATGGATTCATTCTTAGCACTCTGGCCACCCCCATGCCAAGTCATGATATCACTAGGGAACCTTTGCATTTTATTAAAGGTTATTTATCTATCATAGCCTCTACGAGGTTTATCATATGCTTCCTCAACATCAAGATCATGACCTTCTTCTCAGGTCCTAGTTTCTACAATTTCTCCTAGATCATTTCTCTTGTTCTTTCCTTTTAACCAGAACAACTTAAATCCTTATGTTCTTCTTCTTCGTTGGAGAACCTCACATGATCCTCCTCTTTATCTTTTTATATCCGAGTCACATCTTCCCTCCCCAGTGTGGTATCCTTATTATCTGCCTTCGTGTGTATTCTTTCATGCATTTTTCCTCCTTGGGAAGGTTCTGGACCTATCCTGTTCCTTTTGTCAAAAGAAACTTGGGCTAGTTTGGGCCTACAAGAAAACTGCACTCTGTGGTACTTAAGGTTGGCAGTTTTCTGTCTCCTCAACCATAATATCCATGCTTCCATTCATGGGGGTAGTTGATTGTTCAACCACCAGTCCTTCTTTTATTAACTGATTTTTCCTTGGGATCAGGATGAGGATTATTATTTTAACAAAGAGAATTTGGGTCATTTTTTACATAATGAATCTTCTCTAATGTTTCCTCACTCTTTCCTCTAGTGATATCATGGCTAGTACTTCAAGGCTTCACCCCCATAGTCAATTATTTAAAATCTAAACAATAATACATTTAAATTGTTCCCATGCCATAGCATGGTGACCATAATTAATGATTTATTACAAGCTAGGGGAAACAAGGGTGTTACACTTCTCCTTGATGCCCTTAAAGGTTAATTTGAGTGAGAAGGTGTTGGGGAAACTTCTGGTATTTAAAGGTTACTTCAGCTCTCAAGGAAGGAGTTAGTTAGAGTCAAAATTTGAAGGATATAGCCTTGAATCAGATGGATTGTTGAGATACCAGGCAAGGATATACATCCCCGAAGGTGGGGATATTCAAAGCATCGTACTTAAGGAAGAGCATAGAGCACTTTATTGTGCACATGTGGGTGTGAAGAAAATGTATGCAGATATGAAGAAGATTTTCTTCTAGGAAATCATGAAGCGTGATGTAGTCCATTTCATCATGAAGTTTATTGAGTGTCAGCAAGTGAAGGATGATCATCACCACCCAAAAGGTCTCCTACAACCACATGATGTCTCTATGTCGAAGTGGGAAGTAATTTATTAGAATTTCTTTGTGGGATTTCCACTCACATCACAAAGGCACAATGACATTATTGTTATAGTTGATAAGTTGAACAAGAGTGCTCATTTTATTCTAGTGATATACACTTATGATGCCACATATGTGGCACATGTTTTTATAAGTGAAATTATACATCTACATGGGATACCCAAGAAGATCATTTTAGATAGGGTCTCTCAGTTTACCTCTAGGTTTTAGACAAGTTTGTAGTCAAAATTAGAGACTTGGTTGAACATGGGAATAGTTTATCCTCCTAAAATGGATGGAAAAATTGAAAGAGTAAATCATGTTATGGAGGAAATGATCAGGATGTCTGTTATGGATAATTAAACCCATTGGGAGAAGTACCTACCTTTGGTAGATTTCTCCTACAATAGAATTTTTCACAGCTCAATTGGAATGTCTCCTTATCAAGCTATGTATGGAAGGCCATGCAAGACACCATTGATTTGGGAAAGGTTAGAAGACCAAGTGATAGTAGGGCCAGACTTGATTCAAGAAATGGAGGAGCAGGTGATTCAGATTAGACAACGATTAAAGGAGGTGCATGCTAGAAAACAAATTTATGTTGATGCACATAGGACTTACTAAATTTATAAAGTGGGAGATCAGTTTTTTATTCGTATCAGACCTAATAAGAGTACCATTCAGTTTGGAAAAGGGAAAAAATAGTCAGCTCAATTTATAGGACCATTTAAAATTCAAGAGAGAAATGGACCTATTTCTTATTGCCTCATACTGCCATCTCACTTGCATAAAAATCATGATGTTTTTCATGTATCCGTTCAATGATATTATGTTGTTGATGAATATCAAAAACTAAATTGAAAGGAATTGCAGGTCTTAGATGCGGGAACCATCATGGTCAAACCCTTATGCATATTGGATAGTAGGGTCTGATAGGTCAGTAATCGTTTGGTAGACCAAGTTAAGGTCCGATGGGACAAGTATATCCCAGGATATGCTACTTGGGAGGATGAAAATACTTTACGATGGGATAATTCCTCATTTTTTTACCACAACCTTGGGACTATGTTTCCCGAAGGTTGGGTGTATGCAATGCCGCATTTTGACTTAGACAACTAGAATTACTTATGTCCTAGTTGTATATTTATTTGTTTTTTTATCTGTGGAACACTATTAACTTGAAACTTTAAATTTTGGACATATGGATGTATGTGAATGTAAATACTATAAATGTTTATAATTGTGCAATTTATGATGGATATTATGCGACCTATTTCTAGCTTGAAAATTTTGAAATTCAAAGATATCAGTATGTGGATACTAAGTTAATGATATGGTTAAATGCATTTACATGTTAATAGTGTATGTATATGTGTGAGTTTGTGTTATAAACTAATATACAGATTGATGGGTTGTTCAATAGCCAAAGAATGATGATAATAAATGGTTGATGTCATGAACATTGACCAAGAAATAGTATGGTATGAATCATTGTATGTTAACTTATGTTGTTCTGAATGCATTGTTATGATATGTGGGAAAGTAGATTTTTCAGGTAGCGTGACTGCTTGAAACTAAATTTACGATGAAAAATTTCCCAACAACACAGTGCCACCATATGTTCCATGATAGGGTGTTGATCCTAGTTCTATCAAGAGGGGTAGAGGAATTTCCCACTATGCATCCTCAGAAACCTGGATTCATGGGAGGACGACGTTAGATCATGCTCCCCTAGACATGTGATGATAACTACGAGTTTCCTATTGGGGAAGCTTGGTCAAGTTAGTTGAGACTTCTGCTTACGAGTTCTATCTAGAGTTAGGTCAATATAGTTGACGCTCTAGGATAGTCCAATAGATCTTCGGATATGGATGGAATATGGAAGTAGGTTAGGGAGGTAGGATATTATAAGTAGTTGAGAGCATGTGTGGTTTTAATATTATAGCACAAGTGTCTGATTTTGTCTTTTTTTCTCTAATTTTATATATATATATAATGCTTAATTGAATTACAATTATCTAGTTAAATGTTGCTTTGTGCTAAATTGTTATAATTGAAGGATTCTGCTAATATTGTAAATGGTTTATTTATTCATTATGAAGTTAATTGCATTGTTGATTGGATTGGAAGCATACATGAATTGCATTGGATGTGTTAATTATTGCCAATAGTACACACCTGAGTTATGTATGTGCTAGCTATGCATACATGCCTTACACATGTACCCTAGTATTTATGAGTATATTAAATTAATGATGTTGTTTATTTGATCTAGATGTATGGATCATGTTATTATTATCCTTGTATTGTGAATTACTATAACTTCAAGACAAAGTTTCTTGAAGGGTGGGTGTATGTAACAACCTAATTAGATTAATTAATAATTATAATTAAGTAATGTAATTCAAGTCATTAATGTATTAAAGTTAATTAATTAATCAAAATCATTACTTTAATTAACTCATTGTATGGTATGAATCATTGTATGTTAAATAGTATGATATGGTATGGTATGAATCATTGTATGTTAAAATATGTTGTTCTGAATGCATTGCTATGATATGTGGGAAAGTACAGGTTTTTTAGGTAGCGTGACTTCCTGAAACTGAATTTACGATGAAAAAATTCCCAGCAACACAGTGCCACCATATGTTCCATGATAGGGTGTTGATCCTAGTTCTATCACAAGGGGTGAAGGCATTTCCTAGTGTGTATCCTCTGAAACCTGGAGTCATGGGAGGACGGTGTTAGAGCACGCTTCCCTAGACATGTGATGATGACTACCAGTTGCCTATTGGGTAATCTTGGTCAAGGTAGTTGACACTTGAGCTTACAAGTTCTATCTGGAGTTAGGTCAATATAGTTGATGCTCCATGATAGTCCAATAGAGTAAGGATAGGGATGGAATATAGAAGTAGGTTAGGGAGGCATGATGTTAGAAGTAGTTGAGAGCATGTGCAGTTTTAATATTATAACACAAGTGTCTGATTTTCTATTTGTTTCTCTAAAACAATTTTTATATAATGCTTAATTGAATTACAATTATCTAGGTAAATTTTTCTTTGTGCTAAATTATTATAATTGAAGGATTCTGCTAATATTGTAAATGGTTTATTTATTCATTATGAAGTTAATTACATTGTTGATTGGATTGGAAGCATACATGAATTTCATTGGATGTGTTAATTATTTCCAATAGTACACACCCAAGTTATGTATGTGCTAGCTACGCATACATGCCTTACGCATGTACCCTATTATTTATGAGTATATTAAATTAATGATGTTTCTTATCTGATCTAGATGTATGAATCATGTTATTATTATCCTTGTATTGTGAATTACTATAACTTCGACAAAATTTTTCTTGAAGGGTGGGTGTATGTAACAACCCAATTATATTAACTAATAATTATAATTAAGTAATGCAATTCAAGTTATTAATGTATTAAAGTTAATTAATTAATTGAAATCATTAATTTAATTAACTCAAGTAAATTGTTTAACTAATTAGAATTGATCATATTTTTTTATTAATAGATTAAATTATATAACAATGAAGGAACTTATTATTGATTGTATTACATGTGATGGGAAAGTTGGGAGGGATAAGGGTAGATGGGAATTTATAAGGGTGGATAGGAATTTATGAGGGATGGGGGGGAAGGAAGTCAAGGGGGATAAGTTGTGTCAGATGGGGAGATAAAGGAGGGGAGTTTGGTCATTTGGAGGGATTTGAGAGAGAAGGGGAAAAAAATCTTGGAGAAAGGAATTTGTTGGGAAATTCTAGTTTGCATATAAGTTGGATGGTTGATGGCATTTTAGGCTTGGGGGCTAGGAAATTTGATTTCCTAGAGCTAGGGAATCGAAGAGGCTGTGTTCCTAGATGGCTAAGAGGAAAAGTTTCAGTTTGGAGGGAGTCAAGCAGTTCAAATAGTGAGTTACAGAGAACAGGAAACAAGGGACAAACTTCTTCTTCAAGAGGTGTTCATTTTGCTAATTTACTATTTTTTTGTGAATGAAAGTTAAACACATATATCTATATATTGGAAATGTGTTAGGTGACTACATGAATTGTGTAAATTGATATTTTTAAATTTAATTGTTTAATTGCTAGAACTGAAACATAAAATAGATTTATTAGAATGCAAACTTAAACATAAATTAGATGCCATGAAACATAATTTCAAAATCACTTATATTACCAATTTACTTTTAGTTATGAAACCCTAGGTAGGGACATTATATATATATATATATATATTCATGTGAATCCAAACCATTATACACAAATATGGAAAGTTTCTCATCTGCATAGAAATAAAAGGTGCATATAACCAAAATATCATCGAGTGTGATCCATATCTAAACCAAAATACATCAACAAAGAGGCTCCAAATAGCCTCTAGAGTCAAAAAATAAGCATAGTAGTAATTAATAACTATAATCTATACTCTAGAATCTAGATTCTAGAATCTAATCATATGAGAGAATCATTGTTGAAGGGTAAATACACCCTATAGTAGTTATCTCCCTTAGGCTCTTCGTAGACCTAAGAAATAATAGAGATGCAAGTGAAAAATTTTCCTATATCTAAATTATACATGAAAATAATCTACAAGTTGATGGAATCAAAGGTTTACCCGGTGATCTAACGGTTGTCCCTGCATGCTCCTTAATTGTTATCTCTCTTGAAGATACCCTTTGCTCTTTCCAACACTGATGTACACACAAAGAGACATAAAGAAACCTTTCACAAGATCAAATGAATTATGTATAAATGGATAATATATCTAATGACATAACATAAGAATGTCAATTCCCTATGAAGATTATAACAATTACATACAATCAAGTAAGGAGGAAAATCTTGTACATCTTCTATTAATGGAAAAATGGTTTACAACTTACAATCAAGGAAGTTGATGCAGTTCTTTCCCAAGATCTATAATCAAATTTCTAGAATAAGTTTTCTTTCTCCTTTATCTCCTCCATTTCCCATGAGACACCATCAATATATAGGAAAATAGAGATTAGATCAAAGGATAATCTAGATAAGATCTAGATGTCCAAGATAATAAGATTCTTGAGGTCGAACCACGAAGAATCCATGGTTTAATATCATCTAATAGGGAGTAACAAACCCGATCACCCCCTGCATTCTTGTAGGGAGAGACCAGTCTCCCTTTGTAAGAGGACAAGGAGTGACCAACACTTTTTGGTCACGGGATATAAAGGGACAACCAAAGACCAGGAAAAAAGGGACTACAAACTCAGGGGAAATGTGGTATAATTAAGTGTTTAAAAATACTAACCTCTAGATGATTTCTATCAGGTTATAAAGTGGAAAACAACTGTATAACAATCATCTCAATTATCATCATATATGTCCTCAACATGACTACACTAAAAAATTGGATTTATGGCTTGATCCCCCTAGCCTACAAAGTATGCATCCAACAACAATATTCAAATCTTATGGTTGTGTAAGTGGGTCCATGTCCATCCAAATAGCTCTTCATTACCAAATGTGGCTTCTAGGAAAGGTTTTGCATCTCGACTTCTAGAATCACAAAGACTTCTAGGCAAGGTTTTGCATTGCCTCTTGCATGTGGTAAGTGTTGTTTCAACCTAAGGCTACTCCCCCCATAACTCCCCATGCCAACTTACTTTTGAAAATAGTTGCATACCATTCCCCCCTCAACCAATTGGAACAAATATCATTATGGATCTTTTTTCTCTTTAGTAGCCATGGAAATTTTTATACCAAGAAAAAAAATTTGCAAATAAAACCCTAGGAATTCTTAATTACTAGGAAAAAACAAGAATTTTAAAGAGATTGCTAATTAGGGTTTAAAAACTAAAAGGAATATTTTGCATACTTTCACAATCCTTCCAAGTTAACAGAACAAGAGCTCACTAGGCGTCAGGAATGAGGATACCGTTTGCACGATGAAAATACAAGAATATCAATTTATCGGCCAAAGATGTTCTTATAAGAAAAATGCAGAGGGTGACGCAATGACCATGCATTGAATATTACAAGGTGACAAGAGTGGGAATTAAGGTCGACTCAATCCCTCGAATGCGAAAAAATCCATGACTGGATTTGGAAAACTAAATGCATAACTAGAAAGTTGGTAACAAGAAAGTAAATCAACTTGAGAAAGTAATGAACTGGCGAGCGATGAACCGGAAAAAGGACAAACAATTGTTAATATTTAAGTGACTATGACAAGTAGATATGTAATGTTGATTTAAAAGGTACTAACAACTTTTAATAACCCACATGATGACACAAGGGAAAAAAAAATCAAATTTTAGTAGCATTAAGCATGAGAGGATGTGATTGTAACCTCCCCGACCACAAAGTGAATATCCAGGTAGGATGACTTGGACATGACAATGAAGCACTAAGACACTTAAACACATGATGTGTCACCATTTATTGACACAAAATAAAACATGGAAATAAATGAAAATCCTACTTACCAACTCACTCCCAGAACCAGGAGCATAACGAAACTACAATTATGCAGTAGAAAAATAGGGCTTTAGGTGTGCGCCATTCACCCAGCCAAGTCGAACAATTCCATCAAGTTGCGCTAATTTGATAGCTCCATATTCACGGATTTTTGCAACTATAAAAGGACCAAGCCACTGCATTTGGAGCTTTCCCAGATGTTTTTGATACTTGTTTTCATATAAGAGCACAAAGTCACCTTGCGCAAATGATTTATGCTTTAGATGTCGATCGTGTCAAGCCTTTTATCGGGTTTTCTCCATAGTTTGATGAAAATATGATAAGAACCTAGCTTCCTCAATTTCCAGCAGTTCCTCCACCAACAAAGAAATGTATTCATCCTCATTCATGTTGGTATCTTGTGTAGTGGATAGACTTGGGGTGAGAAACTCAGCTGGCACAATTGGTTCTTGGCCATATCCCAGTTGAAATGGGGTATACTTGTTTAATATTTTTTCGGTAGTCCTATATGCTCATAACATAGTTGGAACCCACTCATCCCAGTCATCCTAATTTGTGCAACTGACTTTAGTCAACCCCATCACCAAGATTTTATTAAATTCTTCCATTGTTCTATTATCCTATAGATGGTAGGGACTATTCTTATGATGTTGAATCGAAAATTCTCTAGTAAGGGAAAAATTCTCTAGTAAGGGTCGCTATAGTTTCAATGAGAAAGTGGGTCCCTTGGTCATTGGTCAAGCTCTGAAGGAAACAAAACCTGGTAATGACATTCTCAAAAATAAATTGTGTTGCGATGGCCATAGAACAACCCTGAAAAACCTCTGCTTCATCCTAGTGAGTCAGGTAGTCAGTTGTGGTAATTATGTATTTGGCCTTTGAATTCTTAGCTAGAGGATTTATTGGATCGATGAAATCAACAACCCATTTTTCAAAATATTGTAGTGCACAAATAGGGTGTAGAGGAAACTCATCGTGGCATGGTGGTTTTCTCACTTTCTGACATACATTGTAGGCCCGGGCATATTTAAACAATGTAGGCCACTAGAGTCATGCTTGTAAGATCTTTCTGGTAGTTTCCTTTCCACCAACATGTCCTCCTGCAACTCTACTATGGCATTACCATACAATATTAGGTATTTCATGGTCAAGCACACAATGCCGCAAGACATTATCCAATCCCAATTTGTAGAGTTGGCCTACAATCAGTTGATAATCTGCTACATAAACCACTAGGTGCCTCTTTTTTGTTGCAGAATATCCTTTCGGCATAGTACTAGTAGTCAAGAATAGGGCAATGTCTGATAGATAATTAGGAATGGCGTCAATATGGAACATATCTACATATGGGAGTTGGTCATCTACAGGTCCACCACTTTCTCTGGATTCTAGGAAATACAAGTGATCTGGCCTGACATTTAACTTTCCAGGCTTAAATATGACCCCAAACGAGAACTCCTCAAACAATATAAAGCACCTGCAAATGCGACCTTCTAACACAGGTTTGTATACCAAAAAATTCAAATAAAAATGGTCAGTATAAAAATTAAAATGACTTCCAAGTAAATAGTGCCTAAACTTTTGTAAAGCATACACTATAGACAAACCTCCCTTTTGGTTATGGTGTATTTGCATTCAGATAGGGAATTTTTATGATTGGAAAATTATATAGGATAGTCCAAGTTCCCTTCCCCTAGTTGCGCAAGAACATCACCTAGAGCAATTGCAAAGGCATCAATGTGTACCTGAAATTCAATTTTCCAATTAGGATAGATCAGAATAGGTGGAGTACTCATCTTTTCTTTCAGGAGAGCAAACGTCATATCACATTCCTTATTCCAGTGAAACCCTTCGTATTTCTTGATAAGTTGTTCCAAAGGTGTTTTTATGCTTGCATAATCTCTGATAAATTGGTAGTAATATCTAGTATGTCCTAGGGTCATGCACAACTTCTTGACAGTGGTAGGAGGAGGCATATTGAGAATGATTGGAATTTTTTTAGGATCTACCAACACTCCTTCCCAATAAACAATATGAACTAGCATATTGCCAAATGGTACAAAAAAAAATACATTTTCTCAGATTAAGGGAAATTTGTAACTGTCTACAATGGTCCAACATCAATCACAATAGCCTAGTGTGCTCTTTAAGTAAGTTGTATGCAGTCCAATCATCCATGTATACATAAAGGAACTTATGGATGAAATTGTGGAATGTTGCGATCACAACCTGAGAAAACATTGTGGAGGAATTCTTAAGCCCAAAAGGCATAACATTGTAGGAAAATGATCCTCACTCAGTAGTGAAAGTAGTCTTATTATTATCTTCCTCGACGATCTGATCCCGGTGATATCCGGAGAGCCCATGTGTAAAGGAATATGCCCCATTTCCCACCACTTGATCTAGTACCTCATCAATAAAGGGGGTAGGAAAGGGGTTATGTACACAAGAAACATTCATGCTTCTATAATCCACACAAACTTGTATATCATATGTACCTTTCTTGGTTTGTATCACAATAAGACTGATCCATTCAACCTTATCGACTGGGAAAATCATCCCAACTGTGAGCATTATATCAATTTACCACTTCACTTTCTCTTTAACTCGAGGATTAAGATGATATGGACTATGCTTGGTTGGTCTTGATTCAGGATTTAAATCTATCCTCATCTCCCCTGAATCGCCCTTAATACCTTTTAATTCTGAAAAAAATGCAAGAAACAGATCCTCATATTCTTGCAACAGATATTGTATCTTTGTCATGGTCTGTTCATCCCAATAATCTCCAATGGATGCTAGCTTAGGATTCTCATAAATTCCTATATTGACTTTCCGCAACTTCAAGGATTTGGCATAGGAACTACTAACATCCTTGAAGATAGTATCTTTAACCTCCCTAGTCCCTTCAGATTCCTGAAATGTCAGATGCCTTAGTCCCTCAAGGTCATCAAGATCTTCTGGGTTTCTATCAACAATAAGATAGACCGCATGTATTCAAGAATGAGATGAGTAAAGGATATGATGAATGAGGTACTCATGTTCATAACAGATAGTAGGAGGACATGTAGTATTAATTTCATAAAAAAAGGTATTTTCTTAATCTGTTGCAAAGCTATAGTGATTTCAGGGGACTTACCTGAGAATAAGAATTCTTGATGGAACTATCATTGAAGGATTTACCAACAAATAGTTTGGCATTGAGATTCCTCATGTATATACCAAACATCTAGGATTTTTCCCAAGGAATGAATCAACCGATGCACACACAATTAAGAAGGCAGTTGTGCAACTTCCCATACCTGAATATAGTGAGAAATATGCTCTCTCATATCTAAAATCCTTTCATATAATTCCAAAACTAACTAGTCCATGTTCAACAAAGTAAGTTACAAAAGGGGAATAAAACGATGTTGGATGGCACCCTTTTCTTTGTCCCAAGAAGATGAAGTACCCTTATGGGTGGCCCACCATCTAGATGGATAATATATTAACACAACATCAAGTATAAGAATTATTTTCTCTAGCGTGACTTTATCCTCTAACTCAATAAGAAAGATACATAAATATGAAGTGACATCATAAACAGGTTAGTCGCCAACCTATGAACCAATCTACATGAACACTTTTATAGTCAAACAATGTCGTGAGAAGTTCTCATATATTCCCTGTTACTAGTTGTCAAAAGTGACCTTGGAATCTTCACCTGCAAATTGAATATTGCACCAACTTACCGAGCCATCTGTAGTCGGGTTAATGTGATCCACTCACTTCCCTGTACTAAAAGTATAGAGGTGGTCCAGTGCATCCTTTTCCATATTCCCCTCTACCAGATCTGTATAGCAAGGACCTTGGTATGGATATAGTGGTTAGGTGACTTTCATACCATTTGATTCAAAGGTCATGAGTTCCTTCTTAAGATCTATAACAATGTAATTCTCATAATCCCAGTCGATATTGTTATCTCCTCAAATAAATCAATCAAGTTATTTCATTTTAGGTGATAGGATGTCTTTTAAAAAAATACATTATTAATTTTTTAAAGCTCATTTTTGAGAGCTTTATGCATGTAATAAAGTTAGAATAAAATTTTCCTTATTTTTCTGTTGATCTAGTTAAAATCTCAGGTTTCGGTGGCTTAGGCGAACATTTCGATTGTTCATTAGCCACCAAAAGCCTTATCTTTCTGTAGCTAAAACAAAGGAATTCAAGGCTATTTTAGCCACTGAAATCGCAGGAGCGGGGGAGGAGTCAACACGTCCTTTCACACATTTAAACCGTCAGGTTTGAAGTTTTATTATTGCAAATATTCGCCGAAAATACAAGAGAACTAACTGTTCATGACCGAGAGCTGATCTCTGAATGATATAGCGAATATTTTTGGATTGTTGTTTCATCAAAACATATGCTTATGTACCCTCCATCATTACAGTCATTGACCATGATTTCTCCAAATCACAAACCGTTCTATCACATTCCTTGTAATCAGTGCCACATTCTAAAGCTCACCTTAGTTTTCTCGTCCCTGTCATAGCCGAGCCAAATCTCCCTAACTCTGTGCTATGTAGATTTCCCCCATAAGTTGTTTTCTTTTCGATCAAAGGTATACAGAAGCATTGTGATAGATGAAGAAAGGAGGATCAACCATTAGGAAAGAGCTCGATGATATCAACTACTTGGAATCACACCTGGAGGTATGCCAATTTTTCAGGGATGCATGTTGTTATAATTTTTGTAAAAAATTACAGAGTTCTCACCAGCAGGTGGTAGAATCCTTTGCCTTGAATTTCGATGGAAAGAAAGTAGTCATCGGTGAAGATGAATTTGAGGTAGATGAATCCCTCATAGCCGAGGTGACAGAGCTTCCCAGGACTGGAGAAAATTGGTTTAAAACTACTGTCACTAAGAATGTTGAATTTAGATCTTATTTGTAACTAGAACACAGGGGTTTGATATGGAAGAAAGACATTCTTGTGTCTTTCCTTGAATAAAAATGGAAACAGTTACTAAAATCCATTATGGTCTACATAAATTGTGAAGGCAGATAAAATAGGGTGATGATTTACCATTTCAAACTCATGAATCATTTTACTGGTAGAAACCCACTCAATCTACCATGTTTTCTCCACAGAAGCTTATCCAAAATGGCTCATCAAGTCAAGGCCAAGCCCAATAAAGTTGCAGGTAGACTATCCCACCACAGTCTGATTAAACTTTTGGTTTATGAGTTGTTGTAAAGAAGAGGCAAAGAGCGGAATTACTTCTTGTTCTATAATGATTTCCAGACTGATGTACAGCCAAAGGGTAAAAAGAGGAGGAGGAGATATATCTCTCCAGTTCCAGTTAATCAACCCTCTCCTTCCTATAAGCTTAATAAAACTAAGAAGAAATTGAACTTCAATAGTGAAAAGGAAAAGGCAAAATAATCCCCAGTGAACAAAAGCATTCTTAATCTTCCTTACACAGATTCAAAGGATGAAGAGCACCAGATTGAAACAGGGCACGAGGATTCAGTTACCACGGGGCATGAAAATTCTATTTTTGTAGATATATACATAGCAAGTTATGAATACCTTCCATCACCTACACCTCAAGAAGAAAAAGAACCACAAATTGCAGATGCCTCAACTAGCAAAAGAGTGAAGCAGAGTAAATCAAAGGAAATCAAGAAGCTTAAGAAGAAGTTAGCTGAAAAGGAAGTGCTAGAAAGGGTAATTAAAACAAGATATGAAACCCTGTTGAAAAAATTTGCAGAAAGAAACTCATCCTTGGAAAGAATAGCTCATGAAAGCATAAAGGAAAAGAAAAAGAAGGACAAGATTGTAAAAGACTACAACAACTTATGGAGAGTAGCTCAGGGATTGAAGAAAAAGGTCAGGGATTTGAGGAAACAAGCTATGTCTTCAAAACACCAGGCTCAAACACATGCTACTCTTGAAACCCTAGCAAAGGTAGTAGTTTAGTGAAATGAACCAGAGACATCCAGTAACCCTTTAGTCTTTGAGCAAGATGTAGAAGCCTTAAAAGATCATCCCTAAGGCATTTTTGAGCTAAGACAAAAGGTATTTTTGAAATTTTGATAATTTCACTAATCTCAGGTTTCAGTGTCTTAGGAGAACATTGCGATTGTTCATTAACCACCAAAATCAGAGCTTTCAGTAGAGAATTGGTCTGAATTCTGTCTACTCTAGCTACCAAAAGCACTGATAAGGAAAAACGTTAATATTTTTGCACAGATCCAAGTTTTCCTTGTCCAAAAGCCTCAGAAATGGTTCCAATCAATGGAAAATAATTAATGACATCCTTATCAAGAGTTTGTTTTGGTTTTGGAGATGCTCTACAAGACAAAAAGGTCAAAAAAGGTTATCTATAAAGCTATTTGACTGTCAACAAGTGTCATTTTCAACTCCTCTTGTATCACATGATATCCAATAGCCTCAGAAGGCTCACTACACCTGCCAAAGAATTTGAAGAACATAAAGATCATTTGAGGATATGAATTGACCTAGGTTATAGGATCTTTGCTTATTTCCTTGGGCCAGTTATTGATTTTCTATTTTAGGAAAAATCCAATCCATTATTATAGGATCTTGAAACTGTTTGTAAAGGGCTATAAAGTCCAGAACATTTGATGAACAAAAGGTTCAATTTTGAGTTCTGTAATCCACTGTTATTGTGATAAAGACACTTTCTTTAATATATTAAGCATACAAGCTTCTTTCATTGTTATTATCAAACTCTCTTTATCTTTTTCTATGCCCATGAGTTGAAGTCATTTCTTTGTCTATGTTTGAATGGTCCCATGGTAATTGTCATCTTACCTTTGATTGTTAAGAAAGAATCATAAGCATCATTTTCTAGTTTGTTGACCCATCATATATATTGTTATGTATGTTCTAATTAATTGATTGGTTTTCTTATACATTTGATCTACAAACCTATCTGATAATAGCTCTTGAAGGCCTTGTATTGCATGAATATAGCTAGACTGTCTTGAAGATACAATCCAGTGATTTAGATATTCATCTTGATCCAAACCCACACCCATTATTGAGAAAATAATTACAAAAAGGTTAAGTTACCAGGCATCTCTAAGATACAACCTAGGAGATTTTCATGGAGTGATAACAAATTGGCACCATTGTCGGGGAGAGGAGATTGAAGATCAACTTCCTTGGGAGACAACAAGATCCAACTTTGATGATAGACACAATCTGGACACATTTTCAGTTGTAATCATCTATTTGGCGACTCCATTGGAACGAAGTGGCTCCGAGAATGGCTCATACTAGAGGAAACCAAGAAAGACCACTGGAAACACCAGTTCCAGACCCTGGAGAAGATCATCAGAAGTGGAAAAGCATTGCAAAGACAAATTTTCATATCTGCAAGAGCATCTAAACAAGGTATTTCAAGAAACACTTCTTCATTTGTATCTAGAGAACCTCTTGTCGAATCCACCTCTGCTGAAACTTCTAGTTCTCAGAAAATTGTAATTGTGTCAGAAAGCTTGAAGGGTGACAAGCCTTCAATTTCTTCTGATGTATAGATTCTATTTCTGAACATGTTACTATATCCAACTTAAGAGAATAAGTTGTAGAATCTATCCAAGAAGAGGACTCTTCCTCTTCCTTGAATTCTTCACAAACTGAGCCTATAGAAAGTTTTTTCCATACTCATACCAGTCTGCCTGTTCTTGAAGATATTTTACAAGATATTTCCTCTAAGGGTGAAGAAAAATTGGCCTTGCTGCCCGGTCAGTTTTACAGAGCTTCTTATTTCCCACCTTATTCAGGAAACACATTCCAAGGTAGTCATCCTAGCAGTGCTTCCACTTCATTCCTCAGTGAAGTAAGAACACCATTGTCCATAATCCCACCTATCCCATCTCAGTCATCATCTACAGAAACTTCTTCCTCTACATCAACCCCCAAGATTTCCATCATTTCCCCTTTGACAAAAATGGATCAGATCTTAGCCAATAGGTATGCTCCTCTTGCTTTTCCCAATCCCTTATCAACCATGCCAACATGAGATTATCAAAAATATATGCCAAATTTTACTGGATCTGGGGATTGTACTATTGAAGAACATATAGAGGCTTTCTATGCTTATGGTGGAAATATTAACATTTCAGAGGAAGATGTTTGGACCATAATTTTTGTGCAGAGCTTGGATGGTCAAGCCAGGAAGTGGTTCAAGGAACTACCAGCAAATTCAGTGGCAGGCATTGAGCAGTTAGATGAAGTGTTTTTGAAACATTGGGGAGAAAGAAGAGACCTCTTGTATTATATTACTGAATTTGGAAATCTAAGAAGAGAAAATGGGGAGTCTGTCTCAGACTTCACCAAAATATTCAATAAGATGTTTGGAAAGATCCTTGCAAAGATCAAGCCAACTGATGCATCAGCAAAGATTACTTACTCTACTACCTTTGATCCAGAATTTTTCTTAATCCTTAGAGAAAGAAGGTCAGCCACACTCGCTTTAATGCAAGATGTTTCTCTTGAGGTTGAATCTAACATTATGGCATCTCAGAAAATTAAAGGAAAAATTGAGAGAAAGAAGTCATCTGTTGATCCTCCTTCTTATTCAAATACCAAAACGGAAAAGATGGCCAAGATGTTGGACAGCTTGACCTCGGAGATGTCAAAACTGAAAATTCAGAGTCAGTAGCCAGCAAGAAGTAAAGAGCTTGATGCCTATTCTCCCAGGAATCCCAATGCATTCCCTTACAGAAGGAACAACCAGTAGGTCCAAATCCTTCAGAGAGACAAGAATGCAGCTGAATACCAAAGGATCAGGGCCTCCTTCTAAAATGCAGTGCTAGAAGAAAAGAAGAATCTATCTCATGACAAAGTTGAAGAAGAAGATGACATAAATTGCTTTGGGGATGATATTGATTCCTCCTTCTTGACACAAACAGATTATGAGGAGGCCCAAATGAATGAGCAGATTCATGAGGCAAGAATTGAAGAATATTTTTATCAGACAAATGATCATCCAGGTTACCATTTAAGATCTAAGACTGCCACTCCAAAACCATTGCTTGCTGCCCCCGAAAAAAAGAAAGATGTTGTTGCCAAGCAGTCTGTTGCTCCTGCAAAGCAGACCTCCATTCCTACAAAACAACAGTAGAAGCAATTGTAGCCCCAAACTAAAGAATAGGTGTCCCTCAGAGCTCCTTCTAATGAGGTAAAATCTTTCGATAAAATATCATATTCATTTAATTTCGAATCAGAAATTTAGAAGGTGAAAATACCTATGCCATTTACTAAACTTATGAAGAATGACATATTCAAGTCTGCTATCCTGAAGTCCCTTCAGCCAAAGACTCCCCCAACTACTGATTACGTAAACCTTCAAGATGACAAGCCCATAGTGACTATAGGACCTATGGTAGAAGAATGATATGACTCTTGTCCACCCTTCTACATATCCCTAAATATCCATGACAAGATCCTTCACAACTGCTTGCTTGACTCAGGAGCATCACACAATCTTATGCCTAAAGCAGTGATGGATGAACTTGGGCTTGAAATCACAAAACCTTACCATGATCTCTTCTCTTTTGACTCTAGGAAAGTTAGATGCCTCGGCCTCATAAAAGACCTTTTCATAAACCTTGCCTAGCTACTAATGAGAAACATGGTAATGAATGTTGTAGTGGCTGATATCCCACCCAAGTTCAGCCTCCTCTTGTCATGTTCATGGAGAAAAAGGCTAGGAGGTACCTTGCAAATGGATATTTCGTATGCCACAGTCCCGGTGTTTGGAGGAGAGCTAAAGAGACTTTATAGAGAAAATCAGCTTGCCTACATCATTAGTGATGGGAAGAATTCTGTAAACCATCCCATCTATGCATTAGACACATACTTTGGGGCATTCATTCTACAAATAGATTATTCTCATCCAAATCCATTGCAGCTTACAAAGCCTACTTATCAGTAGACTGATGGAGAGAGTGCTCCCATGTGGAGCATGTTCTTTGATGGTGCCAGTACCAAAGACTCAGCAAGTGCAGGTGTAGTTTTGATTTCTCCTTCAAAAGAGGCTATTCATTTGTCTTTTAAACTTGATTTCAAAACTACTAACAATATAGCAGAGTATGAGGCTTTGTTGTTGGGATTAAATTCTGCCAAGGAGATGGGAATCAAAGGACTAAAAGTGTTTGGAGATGCAGATCTCATCATACAACAAGTGAATAGTACTTTCCAAGCAAAACATGTCAGGTTGAAAGCTTACAGGGATGAGATATGGAAAATTAAGGACTCTTTTTCCATTTTTTATATTTCTTATATACCCAGAGCTATGAATCACCTTGTTGATTCCCTTGTTGTCTCAGCTAGCATGTTCATTCCTCCTATGCCTCCTAGACTGAATTATGAAATCCAAGTCAAATATAGACCATCCCTACTCGACAATATCAAATATTGGAAAGTATTTGAAGATGATGATGATCTTAGTAGATTTCTCCAGGTGGTAGATGAATTTTCTAGTATACATATTAGCTAGGAAAATAAAAATGTAGAGGAATCCAAAAATCCTAAGCTAAAAAGAAAAATGGGTCAACATGATATTGTTCAGTTGCCCAACAATTATATACCTCGGGGTTTGGTGCCTCTTGAGAAGCTTTTCGACCAAAACCATGTCCCATACAAACCTGATAAGAAGGAGAAGGATCCTGCTGTCCATGAGCACAATAAATGAAGCCAAAGTCATCCTAAATTCATAAATCTGTCCACTAAATTAATTGCTGACCAACGGTCAGAATTTTGCAGCATTATGAAGGAATTTGCTGATGTTTTTGCCTGGAAATATAGTGATCTGAAAACCTATAATCCTGATGCCATTCAACATAATATTCCCCTTGAGAAAGACACCATCCCTTTCAAATAGAAGCTGAGACTTATCAGTCCTCTCTTATTGTCTGTAATTGAAAAAGAAATCAAAAAGCTCCTTGATGCCAAAATCATAATCCCATTAAGATACTCCAAATGGATTGCAAACTTAGTAATAGTGAGAAAGAAAAATGATGAGATCAGGTTATGCGTTGATTTTATAAACTTAAATAAATGTTCCAAGAAAGAAAACTATCCCCTACCCAAGATGGAACACTTGCTGCAAAGAATTTCAGGGCCCACTATCATGTCTTTCCTATATGGCTTCTCAGGCTATAACCAGGTTTCTGTACACCTTGATGACCAAGAAAAAACTGCCTTTACTACTCCTTGGGGTAACTTCATGTACGCCAAGATGCCAATCGGGCTAATGAATGTCGGGGCCACTTTTTAGAGGGCCATGGACATAGCTTTCGTGGGAGAGAAGAACAAGTTTATCCTCATCTATATTGATGATATCACAGTTTATTCTAGCAGTCATGAAGAGCATTTGAAGCATCTGAAAAGAGTATTTTTTAATGCAGATAGTTCGGGATTTTGCTGAACCCCAAAAAGTCTCAATTTGCTCTCAAAAAGGGTAAGCTCCTAGGCCACATTGTTTCAGCAGAGGGAGTGAAAATTGATCTAGCTCAGGTGGAAGCAATTCAGAAGTTGTCAATATGAAGGTCGAAGAAGGATATCCAATCCCTACTCGGTAAGATACAATTTTTCAGAAGGTTTATTCCTAATTTCCCTGAGTTAGTGAAACATATAACCTCTATGCTGAAAAAGGGATCTGAGATAAAATGGACAGACAATGCAAGAAGCTCATTTCAGGATATCAAACAGGCTATCATGGAATCTCCCAATCTAATCAGTTCGGATTACACCAAGAATTTCTATATTTTCTCTTTTGCTTCCTATGACATAGTGGCAATGGTCTTGTTACAAAATGATGATGAAGGTCTTGACCACCTGGTGGCTTTCTTCAGAAAATCACTCAGGGATGATGAACTAAGGTACCCCTTTAGAAAAACAAGCTTATGCTCTCATTAAGTCATTAAAAGATTTCATAATTTATATCCTCCATGCAAAGGTTGTTTCCTATGTTCCTTCAGCCTTTCTGAAGGATGTATTGACCCAGCCTGATATTGATGGAAAGAGATCTAAATGGATCACAAAGCTGATTGAGTTTGCCATAGAAGTGAAGCCCACTAAGTTGGTAAAAGGCCAAGGCCTTGCCAAGCTCATGACAGAAGAGAATTGTGATCTTTTGGACATAAATTTCATTAGGGAAAGTTCAGCAAGTTTGCAGATAGGGGTAGCAGCAGAAGAGCAACATGACAGCCAACAGGTGGCTAGAATTTGTCTTCATGTGAGTGGTATTCAGGTATTTCTCATTTTTTACAGAAGTTGGAGGTTTCTCTTGAACTTAGCATGACTCAAGCCCGATCCCTTAAGCTCAGAGAAATTAAATTTTGCATTAATGATAATCTTTTGTATTGGAAAGATCCTATTGGTTTACTACTGAGATGTTTAGACAAATATGAGTCAGCTGAAGTCATGCATCGGTTTCATTCGAGTATTTGTGGAGGCCATCATTACTGGAAGACCACGGCTCATAAAATCCTAAGGGTTGGGTATTACTAGCCTTTTCTTTTTTCATATGTGTGCACCTTTGTGAAATCTTTTGATAAGTGCCAAACATTCATAGGAAAACAACAACTGAAATATCTACCCCTGAGACCTATTGTAGTGAATGGTCCTTTTCAGCAGTGGGGCTTAGATTTCATAGGAAAGATTAATCCTTCATCTAGTGGTTAGCATAAGTGGATCTTGGTAGCCACTAACTATTTTACCAAGTGGATAGAGGCAATCCCCACTAGAAATGCCACTCATCAGGTCGTCATGAATTTTATCTATGAAAACATTCTGATCAGATTTGGTTTCCCAAAAAGGCTAGTGACAGATAATGTAGCAGCCTTCAAAGATGATGCATTGGTTGACATGTGTAAGTCAATGGGCATTCAATTGGTACACTCTACTTCCTACTACCCTCAAGGCAATGGTCTTGCCGAGTCGTCCAATAAGAGTCTAGTCAGAATCATTAGAAAGCTATTAGAGGACAATCAAAGGAGATGGGATTCCAAACTAAATTTTTCTCTTTGGGCAGATAGAGTGACTAACAAGAAATCCATAAGAACTTCTCCCTTCAAACTGGTTTATGGCACTAATGCCATTTTCCCCATTCAGCTAGTTCTACCAGTGGATAAATTCTTTCAGGAGGAACAAGCTGAATAAAATGATATGGTAAGAAGAATGCTTGACTTGGTAGAATTGAAACAAGTCAGAGAACAACTGGTGGATAAATCATAATCTCATCAAAAGAGGATCAAGGATACTCTTGACAGAAAAACAAAGGTGGAAAAATTCCAGGTTGGTGATTGGGTTCTAAAATGGGATGCCCTCAGACAAGATAAAGACAAGCACAACAAGTTTGATTCTTTGTGGACCGGTCATTTCAGGATAACTCAGGTACAACACAACAACACCTTCATTCTGCAAAGTTTGGAAGGTGAAGAAATGTTTGGTGGCCCAGTCAATGGGCATTTTCTAAAACTCTATTTCATCTAAGGCTTCAAAGCCTCGTCGTTGTAAATTTCATTTTCAGTCTTTTGTTTTTTGCAAAATAACTCCATGCCCAATGGAAGCACTAGCAGATAGGTTTGAATTTTTGTTTTACAGGAAAGGCATTGGTTCTGTGGTTGTTGAAACCTCACAGGGAGGCTTTCACCCCCAATAGGAGCCAGTGTTATCTCCTCAAATAAATCAATCGAGTTATTTCATTTTAGGTTATAGGATGTCTTTTAAAAAATACATTATTAATTTTTTAAAGCTCATTTTTGAGAGCTTTATGCATGTAATAAAGTTAGAATAAAAATTTCTTTAGTTTTTTGTTGATCTAGTTAAAATCTTAGGTTTCGGTGACTTAGGAAAACATTTCGATTGTTCATTAGCCACCGAAAGCCTTAGCTATAGGTAGCTAAAATAAAATAATTCAGGGCTTTTTTAGCCACCGAAATCGCAGGAGCGGAGGAGGAGTCAGCACGTCCTTTCACACGTTTAAACTGTCGGGTTTGAAGTTTTATTATTGCAAATAGCCGCTGAAAATACAGGAGAACGAACTGTTCATGACCAAGAGCTAATCTATGTATGATATAGACAATCTTTTTGGATCGTTGTTTCATCAAAATATATGCTTACGTAGCCTCGATCATTACAGTCATCGACCATGATTGCTCCAAATCACAAACCGTTCTGTCGCATTCCTTCTATTCAGTGCCACCTTCTAAAGCTCGCCTCGTTTTTCTCGTCCTTATCACAGCCGAGCCAAATCTCTCTAACTCTACGCTGTGTATATTTCCCTCAAAATCCATTTTCTTTTCTATCACAGGTATACAGAAGCATTGCGAAAGATGAAGAAAGGAGGATCAAGCCTGAGGAAAGAGCTCGATGATATCAGCTACTTGGAATCACACCCGGAGGTATGCCAATTTTTCAGGGACGCATGTTGTTATAATTTTTGTAAAAAATTACAGAGTTCTCACCAGTAGGTGGAAGAAGCCTTTGCCTTGAATTTCAATGGAAAGAAAGCAGTCATCGGTCGAGATGAATTTGAGATAGATGAAGCCCTCATACCTGAGATGAGAGAGCTTCCCAGGACCGAAGAAAATTGGTTTAAAACTATTGTCACTAAGAATGTTGAATTTTGATCTTATTTGAAACCAGAACACAGTGGTTTGATATGGAAGAAAGACATTCCTATGTCTTTCCTTGAAGAAAAATGGTAACAGTTACTAAAATCCATTATGGTCTACATAACTTGCAAACGCAGATACAATAGGGTGATGATTTACCATTTCAAACTCATGAATCATTTTACTAGTAGAAACCCACTCAATCTGCCCTATTTTCTCCACAAAAGCTTATCCAAAATGGCTCATCAAGTCAAGGCCAAGCCCAATAAATTTGTAGGTAGACTATCCCACCACAGTTTGATTAAACTTTTAGTTTGTGAGCTCTTGCAAAGAAGAGGCAAAGAGTGAAATTACTTCTTGTTCTAGAATGATTTTCAGACTGATGTATAGCTAGAGGGTAAAAAGAGTCCTCATTCCAAGAAGTCTTCTACTCCTCGAAGTGGAAAGAGGAGGAGGAGAGCTATCTCTCCAGTTCCAATTAATCAACCCTCTCCTTCCTCTAAGTTTAATAAAACTAAGAAGAAATTGAACTTCAATAGTGAAAAAGAAAAGGCCAAAGAATCCCCAGTGAACAAAAGCATTCTTAATCTTCCTTACACAGACTCAGAGGATGAAGAGCACCAGATTGAAACAGGGCACGAGGATTCAGTTACCACAGGGCATGAAAATTTTGTTTTTGTAGATATATACACAACAATTTATGAATACCTTCCATCACCTACACCTCAAGAAGAACAAGAACCACAAATTGCAGATGCCTCATCTAGAAAAAGAGTGAAGAAGAGTAAATCAAAGGAAATCAAGAAGCTTAAGAAGAAGTTAGTTGAACAAGAAGTGCTAGAAAGGGTAATTAAAACCAGATATGAAACCATGTCAAAAAACTTTGCAGAAAACAACTCATCCCTGGAAAGACTAGATCATGAAAGCATAAAGGAAAAGAAAAAGAAGGACAAGATTGCAAAAGACTACAAAAGCTTATGGAGAGTATCTCAGGGCTTGAAGAAAAAGGTAAGGGCTTTGAGGAAACAAGCTATGTCTTCAAAAAACCAGGCTCAAACACATGCTACTCTTGAAACCCTAGTAGAGGTAGCAGTTTAGTGCAATGAACCAGAGGCAACCAATAACCCTATAGTCTTTGAGCAAGATGTAGAAGCCTTAAAAGATCAGCCCTAAGGTGTTTTTGATCTAAGACAAAATGTGTTTTTGAAATTTTGATAATTTCACTAATCTCAGGTTTTCGTGGCTTAGGCGAACATTGCGATTGTTCATTAGCCACCGAAAGCAGATATTTCGATAGCTAATTGGTCTGAATTCTATTTACTCTAGATACTGAAATCACTGATAAGGAAGAACATTAATATTTTTTCATAGACCCAAGTTTTCCTTGTCCAAAAGCCTCAAAAATGGTTCCAATCGATGGAAAATAATTGATGAGATCCTTATCAAGAGTTTGTTTTGGTTTTGGAGATGATCTACAAGACAAAAAGGTCAAAAAAGGTCAGCTATAAATTTGTTTGACTGTCAACATGTGTCATTTTCGACTCTTCTCACATCACATGAAATCCAGCAGCCTTAGAAGGCTCACTACACTTGCCAAAGAATCTGAAGAACATAAAGATCATTCGAGGATATGAATTGACCTGGGTTATAGGATCTTTGTCTAGTTTCTTGGGCCAGTTATTGATTTTCTGTTTTAGGCAAAACCCGATCCAGTATTCTAGGATCTTGAAACTATTTGTAAAGGGCTATAAAGTCCAGAACATTTGATGAACAAAAGGTTCGATTTTGAGTTCTGTAATCCACTGTTGTTGTGATAAAGACACTTTCTTTAATATATTAAGCCTGCAAGCTTCTTTCATTGTTATTATCAGACTCTCTTTATCTTTTTCTATGCCTATGAGTTGAAGTCATTTCTTTGTCTATGTTTAAATGGTCCCATGGTAACTGTCATCTTACCTTTGATTATTAAGCAAGATCATAAGAATCCTTTGCTAGTTTGTTGACCCATCATATATATTGTTATGTATGTTCTGGTTAATTGATTGGTTTTCTTATCCATTTGATCTACAAACCTATCTGATAATAGCTATTGAAGGCCTTGTACTGCATGAATATAGATAGATTGTCTTGAAGATACAATCCAGTGATTTAGATATTCATCTTGATCCAAACCCACACCCATTATTGAGAATATAATTACAAAAAGGTTAAGTTACTAGGCATCTCTGAGATACGGCCTAGGAGAGTTTCTTGGAGTGATAACAGATACCCAAAAGAGTCGAGTATGGGTCTTTATCGCCTGGCATGATTTCTATAATCTTGAAGTCGACCATTGTCGTGACTCCATCTAAGTCCACTTCAACATTTTTCATCCTCCCAAAAAGGTAGATACGATATTGATTGGTCATCTGCAAATGTATGGGCGAATAAACTAGCTTGGTCTTGCCCATGGCTTCCCAAGTCTTATTCAGTAATATGTTGATGTTAGACCCCATATCTAGCATAAAATCACTAATATTATAGCCATCAATGTGAACATTTAGTATAAATTCCCTTCTAGATCTCTACTTCCTTTTCTGAATACGACTAGTATTTCTTTTCAGAAGGTTATCAACAATTAGTTCCTTGATGCTCCCTTCATTTTGTATAGTCCCCTTAAGCATGTTCCACAACTCTTTAGTGAGTCATTCATCATCCAAAATATCATAAAGTAAGTGGAACCACAATTCAATAGTCTGTTGGGGTCTCACTAGAGGATCCTTATGTGCCACATAATTTTTCGCGAGATTAGGGTGAGGCTCATGGCTCAAGTCTACAGGTATCAATATTGTAGGATTATAAACCCATATGAATATCTCAAAAACGTCCTTAAAGAAGTATTTTTTCACAAACAGATCATATGTGACATCTTCTAGTACTACCCTACAGATCTTGCTTTGAGTTGAGTTATCAACATCAACACCATTGTTTGTTCCGCCTCTAGTAATAATATTAATATTGGGTGTTTTTTCTTTAGTGACAGATCGAGGATATGAATTTATCAAGTTGGCACCTCACTTCCTTGCATGATCCTCCCACTTCACGATAAATTCAGGGAAGTCCTTAATGGAAAGGGTGTTATTTGTAAAGTGGGCACACCAAGGTCATCTTAGAAGAGGACAATCTCTAGCAAGATGGCCCTGCTTATCACAATTTTAACACTGCATTGGCCCTCTTCTGCCAATTCGTCAACCTATGAACCCTCCACCACCTCTATGTCCTCCTCCAAATATTTTAGGATCTTCATCAACCCTGAATGCAGACCGATATAGTCTAACCGCAAGAGAATCCATAGCGTGACACTGTTTGGTAGTGTGAGTAGGGGACCCACATGCTACACGTCAAAATTCCTCACTTCGATAATGTCCCATTATCATTATCGTAAGTGTCACAAGTGTCACACTTTTGTCACAAGTATCACAAATATCGTATTTTCGTCTCTCATGTGTTGAATTCTGGATGACACCATAAGAACACTTGATACACCCTCTAAGACATGTTAGAAAAGGAAAACACATCATTTGACAAGCTTACACAATATTTTTCCTTGAAGAATGATCATCTTAAACAATTTTTTGGAGATCAACGCTCCCCTGCTCACATGCAGGGATCACTAATGCTCCTTGTCCATTTAGCAGGGAGTTCTATAACACTTTGTTTCCATCTTTGAGGGAGCGTCAATTGGTTGAGAGAATCTTGGGAAGAAATCCCCCTTATCTCTAAGGACAACTATAAATGATCCAAGTTGGTTTGACTTGAATCCAAGCTTTAGGTTGTATCTAAGGGAGATACCACAACTGATGGAGTCATATCCTCAAGTTATACCAAAGATAACTAAGGCAGTTGAGCCTCCCAAAACATATAAAAGAAGGCATTCTCATGGTGAAACGGGGGAGAATATCAATGAAAAGTATTGTCATTCTGATAGTGGATATTTCGAGCAAGGGGTTGGACAAGGAGGACTTGGTGATGCTATTGCATCTGCATTTACATATTGTAAGTACCTTGTTATGTTCTCATTAATATATGCTTGGCATGTTTCCTTCAAGTTTGTGTATGATTGCATAGGCTTGTCTCTTCTCGATAAATCTAGTTTAAATTAATCTTGGTAGAATATGAAGCATGCCTTGTCTTTGTTGTCTATTGAAATGTAGATCTTATTAAAGGGCATGCAAATCAAGTTAAGCCTGGACCTGGCAAGGACAAGATTCAAAAAAAAGGTACATCATATTTTCTTCCTCTTTTTCCTTTGACTAGTTTAGCTACATTTAAAGAAATGTCAGTGTCCAATGCTAGCATTTTTATGTCTTGGTCATAGGGGTCTAGGATCCAAGAGGACATTCACCTATCCACAAGGGAATTTTCCTACAATAGAAATTGGCGATTCCACTGGGGATCGAATCTCTTAGTTTTAGTTTCTTTCATTGCTTTTGTCTTAGCTTTTGCTCATCTTCAGATCCCTCTCACTGTATGTTTTCTCTTTTATACCTCTATTGTTACTCCTAAAGTCATCTCACACAAACTGGTGATCAAGCCTTCCTGATTTTTTATTTTCTGGGTTGGTTCTTTTTATTTCTCATAAACTTGTGCTCTTCTTCCTTTACATCCAAAGCATTGATTTCAGTATCGACGCTCCCTTACAGTGCTTTAGGGAGAGCTATAGCGCTCTGGTGATGATACAACTAGAGCATCGATTTTTATCCTTTTTGAAAATTTGTTGAATACCTGTGTTGGATGTAATTTTGGGTTCTTCTTTTAGCTCAGGACTTGTTCTATCAGCTTTTGTCTTTTATCAAATATACAACCAGTTTATTTTTAATACTCTTTGATCTTTGTTTGGATTTTTTTTAAAGTATTTCCTTGTTATGAAATCACTCTTTCTCTTTGAGATTTTGGGTTCATTTTTTATACTTTCTCATTCATATGATTATTTGAAGCTTATTACAAGGAAACTTAGAGATCTTTGTAATGTTCTAGTTGGTCTTTGATCTTCTTATATTTCCAAGCAAATTTCTTAACTGATTTTTGGTATTTTGGATTGCTTTTTGAAAATTTTGGATTTCTTTTTTACTTCTTATTTGATTGTTGTGGGAGTGTTATTTTTGTTTGTATGATGTTTGCTTCCAATTGTCTAAAAATGTTAGGGACCTTGTAACATCCTCAGCCACCAACTACATGTCCGACAATGACACTACTATGGAATAAAACTTATATAGTATGCATTTAAATGAAGTTAAATGACTTAACACATAGTGAACACATAATTACTACTACCATACAAAATTAATGGAATTAAAAATAATTCATTTACGCAACGAAATACATGAACACATAGAAGAATCATAGACATGCAAAACATATTAATTAAGAAAAAATTGATACTTATCTTTTAAAATGATGGGTAACACCACCAACTGCGTGTAGACCTTCCATGAACCTCCCAGCCTTAGACCACACTGCTCATCACTCTCAGCATTAGGTCACCCCCGAGCTAGGACTAAGATACACCAACAAGGGATTCCTAGGCTAGGCAAGGTCAATAGGGAAGTCACACAGTTACAAAGGAAGGATTCTCTCCCAGGAGTCACTTACGCCCACTGCTCACAAACTCTCATTCCCCACATGCCTGTCTCACCCCAGGAGTATACACCTTCACTGTCCTACAATCCATCGACTCCTTCAACTCCCTTTCCTTGGGCTTCAACAATAGGCTGCACCAGAATTCTCAGAGCTTTGTAGCAGCTATAGGACCCATTCCAGGAGTTCTCACTTCCTCAACACACTCTCTCACATGGAGAGAGTTTCTCACAGGCCTAACAAAATGCTTCTTCAGCTCAGTTTCTGACACAGTCATGGAAACCACAAGACTCAACACAAACATACAATGACCAACAAGCCACACATAGTCAAGAACTATGTGGCCACAACAGCCAACTAGAAAAATAGTTATGGGCTCCCCAAAATGGTGAAAGTCGGACGCTATGGAATAACAAGGCTCAACAATTATAGTATGCTTTGGGTTTCTCAAATAGCAACATAGGATGACTTCACCGCTCTATTTTTGGGAATGCGTACGGGTGTGCAGAGATCCCATGCATGGGAAAAATGGGTTTAGGTGGAGGACCAGAAAACTAAACAAAAAGGTCAATGATGGACACTCACGAGCTCAGATGGAGGATGGAAATATGGAAGGTTGATTCCCCAACACAGATCCTTTCCTGGATTAAATTGCATGTGCCTGGGTCGACACATGTCACCCATGAAGCACGCTCCTCCTCATTTGGAAGTCACCTTTCCTTCCAAAGACTTAGGATAAAACATATATTTCACATAGATTTTGTAAGAATAATAAAATGTTATTCTTGGGGACTTAATCTCTTAAGATTATCCCCTCTCCCAACCTTTTATCCCCCTCTCCCTTAACCAGCTTGTGGAAGCTTAGTCCCCCGTCACTCTTTCTTCATGGTTAGTCTAAACATAGTGATGTTTATATTTTATTAATAATATGCATGATTACATATACAAAACACGCTCTTGGCCTTTAACACCTAGGCTCTCTGGCCTAATAAACACATATGCCCACCAACTTACAAAGATGTTTACAATTTATAATTACAACAGGGGCCCGTCCTTGGGGATATTACAATCCCCTCCCCTTATTTTTACACTGTCCTCAATGCAAATTTTACACAACATCAACAAGATTTCCAAAATCTTCAAAAAGATGTGGGTATTCTACCTACATAACACCCTCATGCTCCCATGTCACGTCCTCGGGACTGTACCAGGTCCATTGGACCTTTACAAGCCTTATGACTCAGTTCCAAAGTTGTTTACTTTTTCATTCTAATATGCGCACATGATGTACTTGCAAGATGCCTTCTTGCTCCACCTGAATCACATTCCAATCGATAACATGATTAGCATCAGGTATATATTTCTTAAGAAATGAAACATGAAACACATTTTGTACAGTCATGGATACAGGTAATGAAAGCATATATGCAACTAGCCCAATCCTTTCTAGGATTTCAAATGACCCACAAAATCTGGTTGCCAACTTGGAGCTGTTTCCCAGCCTCAAGGAACTTCTATTAGATTTCACCTTCAAGAAAACATGGTCACCCACTTTAAGCTCTTGGTGGTTTCTATTCTTCTTAGCATAAATTTTCTGCTTGTCTTGGGCAACCTTCAAATTCTACTTAATTTTTAGCATTTTCTCTTCCATTTACTTGAGCAACTCTAGCCCAACTACTGCTCTATCAACTGGATTATCCCAGCTTACTGGAATAAAATGGTCAACTTTCGTAAGATTTTACACCACCACCATGATTGAATCATGTTGTTTTCCTGTTCTGGGAAATCTTGTGATGAAATCCATTGTCACTACTTCCCACTTCCACTCAGGAATGGGTAAAGGATGAAGCAATCCTATTGGGTGCCTATGTTCAACTTTAACCTTCTGGTACTCCATACATATAGCGATGTATTCAACAATCTCTTTCTTCATACCTGGCCAAAAGTAATGGCCCTTGATTGCTGCCACAATTTTCTAATATCTAGGGTTCCCAACATAAGGAACATTATGCATTTCTTTCAAAATCATAATTTTCAATTCCTCGACATTAGGCACAAAATTTTTGTTTTTGTACAGGAGTGTTCCATCAGCCCCAGGCTTGTAATATTCCACTCCTTGCAGTGTCTTACCTTGTTGTAGCTTTGTTACCAATTTCCTGTACTATAAGTCTAGGCTTTCATCTTCCAAAAATCTGCCCTTTATATCAGTTTGATACATGCTAATTGTTGTAGCATGTAATTCATGTACTCTCTTGTTGATTGCATCAACCACTTTATTCTCCTTCCCTTTGATATGCTTGATATCAAAATCATACTCACAGAGAAACTCCAACCACCTACTTTGTCTAGCATTCAAGTTTGGATAATCAAACAAGTACTTTAGACCATTATGGTCTGTCCTCAATTAAAACCTCCTTCCTGTTGTAACAGATATTTAACATTTTCTCTACTCATTGTTTTCATCCCAATGTGTTTGAGAATGATCATACATCTTCTTCAGCTGGGAGTCTGGGCGACCATTTTCATCTATTTTAATTATTCATGTTTCTTCTACTATATGCTCGTTTCGAGTATTTGACAATTTTTCGAGGCTTTGCAGTAATGGGGATCACATGTTTAATGTCTAACACATCTTCATGGCCCCCCTGTCTAGCTATCATTATTACACATTGTTGTGGTGGAGTATTTTCTGGAGCCAACACTATCCATGACCAGCTTCTTCAGGTAACAGCAGGTTGTGTGAGATTAGTAAGTGCATCATCTCGAATGTTATTGTTTGAATGGAAAGTGCCCACTGGATTATCTATAAATGTAGCCACAACTAATGCTACTCAGGTTTTATTGGCTACTGGAGGGGGTACTCTTGTCTACTTGGAAATTGGAGAGGGACCCCTAACAGAGGTGGAACATTTGGGCATTGAGTTTGATGTATCTTGCGTGGATATAAGTACTATTGGTGAAAATCCTGGCCGGAGTGAATTGGCTGTTGTTGGACTGTGGAAAGACTACAGTATTAGGCTTTACTCTCTTCCTCATCTAGACTTCATTTCAAGGTTCTTTACCGGGCAGTGTTGCTATTGTAAAGGAAGACATGCTTACTATTGGATCAATTGATAAATTTCAGAAACTCTACATCACCTCAGTTCCTCTTGGGGAACATCCTTATTGTATTTACCATTAAGCAGAGTCTAGAACATTTTCCATTTGCAGTGAAAAGTATAATTATGATCAGAGAAATAATAAGATCAGAGAAACACTACAGAACTTCATGCGTGTGTTAGATGATAGGACATTTGAAAATGTTTCAATGTATGCACTTGATGTTGATGAACATGGGCATTCCATCTTGAGTTGTTCATTCACAGATGACAACAATGTCTATTGTTGTGTTGGGATAGCGTATGTGTATAGTGACAAGGGTGAACTTCACAAGGGCCGAATTTTTGCATTTTCGATTGAAGATGGGCGACTGCAACTGGTTAGTGAGAAGGAGACCAAGGGTGTTGGACCCAGGGAGCAAAGTTGTCCAGTAATGGAATCGTCTGCTTCTTCTTGTTTGTGGAATTGGATTAGCAATCGAACCGTTATTCTTCTATGCTCTTTCTGTCAGTGGAAAATTCATGTTTTTATATGTGGATGGATGGTTCTCAATAACAGTCACCGCTCTGCGATTTATGGGCGATGTTATGCATTTATGGAATATATGGTTGCATGTGAAGTTAGCATATGTTTCGAAACAGTCTCTAGTCATCGGTTCTGGAAATCTTGTGACCGATCCACGGTCAATTGCGTTTCATTATTTGAGGTCTAGAAAAGGGTTTTTGTTCAATGTTTTTGTTATCCTGCCTCTGCCCCAGTATCTACCCAAAGTCTATCATTCAATATGTATATTACGACGGGTACAACATGTGTTTGGTTATATTTGTAGTACAATCTGGTGGGGATTCTCCTTGAATATACTTGGCTACTTCGTAGCTGCTCATGCTGCTGGTGCTTGCTGGTACCTGCTTGGGATTCAGCGATCTGCAAAATGTCTGCAAAACCAATGTGAAGTTATTGGAAGTTGTGATCTCAATGTATTGGGCTGAAACAAGGCCATATATTATGGCTCGTCGATGGTGAAAGGCGTAGAAAGAACAATGTGGACCATGAATGACACTATGCATTCGATATACGTAAACAACAACGGTATTTTCAACTATGGAGCTTATAAATGGGTTGTGCCTTTGGTTACTAACACAAATCGCATTGAAAAAAGTATTGTTCCCCATCTTTTGGGGTCTATTGACAGAAATCCAAGCTAAATTTGACAAAGTCTCTGCACTCGTGAGGGGGACGGTATTTGAAAAACAAAACCATATTCCTTCTTTTTGGAACTGTTGCATCCAAGGAAGTTGCCATGATTCTTGGTAAAACGTTGTCTGGTCCTGTCAGAATCTATGCAGAAAGAAACAGATAATGAAAACCCCTATCAAATAACTGCATCGCCTCTTTTCAGGCTGGTCATGATGTTCTCGGTTGCCAAAGTAACTGTAGCAGCACTTGTCATAAATGGAGATTGTGCGAATCAGAGACCTCACCATATTTGGTGGCGCTCTGGCTCTTATGGATGTTATGGACAGGTTGCATTTTTTCCACGCATGGACTACTCTCGCAGAGATTCCCCTGACAGGACTGACAATGCTGTCAAGGGCCGTTCGAATGCATTTCTCTCAATAATCAATTGCCTCTAAATGGAAACGATGCAGAGTCAGGTGGATCAAAGGATCATATGGACGCGGGAGTTGCATTTGTTTTGGAATCCAAAGGGAGTTGGTTACATGCCGACATCCATAATATCGTCGGCCATGCTGAGTTTGCCATCGGAATTTACAGCGTTAGAATGGTTTGCGGGCATTGTGTGTTTCATAGTTGGAGCCGTCGTCACATTTTATTTATACAATTCCAACCAACCTTGATGGAAGGCTTGACTTTGAAAATTATGTTAGCACCCCACGTTTAGATTCCCAGAGTCTCACAAACATAGATTCATGGTTGGTGATGTTGGACAACAGGTTTGGTGGAGAAGCTAATCCGGATGCAGAGATTATAAATGAGAAAATTGGTCATCTGAAAATTAAACAGGAGCTTCAGCAGGAATGTGGCCCTAGTATTCCTTCACTTCTTCATCAGATGTGTGATGGTAACGATGAGAAATCTGTGAGAAAGAAATGGGAGGCTCTTCAAATGTTAGTTCAGGTTTCCAATATGAATGATGCATCCGTCTGGTCTAAGTACTTCAATCAAATTTTAATAGGTTTTCTTGAGGTGCTTGATGATCCTGATTCTTCTGTCAGGGAGCTTGCTCTTGCTGTTATAGTTGAAATGCTTAGTATTCAGAAAGATACGCTGAAAGTTTATTGGAAAAACTGGTCCATGCGATGAAGGACCTTGTCGCAAAGGTCTCTAGTGAAGCAGATCGTTGTGCAACAATTGTGCTATCTCGATATGATCCCTATCGATGCCTCACGGTTGTAGTTCCTCTATTGGTCAGTAAAGATGAAAAATTTTTGGTGACTTGCATTGGCTGCCTAACTAAGCTTGTTGGGCAGTTTCCACAAGAAGAACTAATGGCTCGGTTACCTTCATTTTTGCCTGCTCTATTTGATGCTTTTGGGAATCAAAGTGCAGATGTTCAGAAGACAATTGTGCTATCTCGATGTGATCCCTATCGATGCCTCACGGTTGTAGTTCCTCTATTGGTCAGTAAAGATGAAAATTTTTTGGTGACTTGCATTGGCTGCCTAACTAAGCTTGTTGGGCAGTTTCCACAAGAAGAACTAATGGCTCGGTTACCTTCATTTTTTCCTGCTCTATTTGATTCTTTTGGGAATCAAAGTGCAGATGTTCAGAAGACAATTGTGTTTTGTCTAGTGGACATATATATTGTTCTCGGGAAGGCATTTTTACCTTATCTTGGAACCTTGAGTAGTACCTAGCTGCGGTGCAACGCAACTCTATTCAATGAATCCAACATATATGCTGAACATGCTCCACTTGTCAAAATATTTAGCAATGGTCTAACGAGCCAGCAACGCATCTGTCAGTCGCATAGTGCCAGGAAGACGAACCGCTTCAGATTCCTGAAAGACAAAGAGTTTTATTTTTATGTTTAAAAGACTGATGTATGTAACATTCAGAAGGGGGGGCACATGAGCGCAGCACTGGGGGAAAACCTCTCTGAAGAGGGTTTCTATTGTAATTGCTGAGTTTTTTGTAAGCCATTAATGGAGTAATAAAGAAGATCTGTTATTTGCGACTGTGAGATTCATCACGGTCGATTTCTTTCAGCATGTTTTTCTTCTCTTTCAGCTGTGTTAAAATTGTTTGGATTTCATTATGTGTTCCTTACTTGCAGCTAATGTGTTACCATAGCCTTATGTCTTCTTTAATCCATTACGATTGCATTACATTTCGTTTTCCTCTAACTGATGGGCTTCGTTATAATCTGGTACGACCACTACTATAACGAAAGGATTTGGGTTTTCTGTATTTGTTTATTGTCTTTCCTCTGCACCAGCTATCAGCTGTGTAAGACCAATTTGCATTTTCAGAACTCTGCATATATCCTTCGCTACGGCAGCCGTCGGCCTTTCCTTTTTCTTTCCGCTACCGCATCATGACAATTAAAGCGCTGAAAGATAGACTTACTTTGCCTCACTTTCTGCAAGTATTTGATCTCTGTTATTGTCTCTTTTTCTCGGTTTTCATTTGACTCCATGCCCAATGGACCTCTTCCTTGGTTAATCCCCAAACTCCAAAAATCCAAGACCATCATTTACCCACAAATCTGCCCACCTTTTTCACGCTTATTTCAATTTATTTCATGACATTTTTCGAGAGATCCCTCTCGGGTTGGAAGAGGGCAACTTCTAATCCAAAGTGGTTCGAGGTTGCCTCGGGATTGATTTGTTGCAACCCATTTCAGTTCAGAGTGTCAACATTTTGGCACCGTTGCCGGGGAGGGAGGACGAGGTTATCATCCCTGGGAGAACAACATTGTTATAGTTCTATGGCCTGGTTGAGCAATCAGTCATAGGCAAATATTGGTTGCACATGCTCTGGCGACTCCATTAAAAATTTCTGGTGGTGATTTCACTGGCAAGAGAACTCAGAATTACAGCTTTCGTGTAAGGTCGCCCAATGGATGGAGGCACTTGGTCTACTGTTCTTGGCACTTTACGAGAAAGGGCCATCCCTAGTTGGAGCCTATGTTGTAACAGATATTTAACATTTTCTCTACTCATTGTTTTCATCCCAATGTGTTTGAGAATGATCATACATCTTCTTCAGCTGGGAGACTGGGTGACCATTTTCATCTATTTTAATTATTCATGTTTCTTCTACTATATGCTCATTTCGAGTATTTGACAAGTTTGCGAGGCTTTGCAGTAATGGGGATCACATGTTTAATGTCTAACACAACTTCATGGCCCCCCTGTCTAGCTTTCGTTATTACACATTGTTTTGGTGGAGTATTTTCTGGAGCCAACACTATCCATGACCAGCTTCTTCAGGTAACAACAGGTTGTGTGAGATTAGTAAGTGCATAATCTCGAATGTTATTGTTTGAATGGAAAGTGCCCACTAGATTATCTATAAATGTAGCCACAACTAATGCTGCTCAGGTTTTATTGGCTACTGGAGGGGGTACTCTTGTCTACTTGGAAATTGGAGAGGGACCCCTAACAGAGGTGGAACATTTGGGCATTTAGTTCGATGTATCTTGTGTGGATATAAGTACTATTGGTGAAAATCCTGGCTGGAGTGAATTGGCTGCTGTTGGACTGTGGAAAGACTACAGTATTAGGCTTTACTCTCTTCCTCATCTAGACTTCATTTCAAGGTTCTTTACCGGGCAGTGTTGCTATTGTAAAGGAAGACATGCTTACTATTGGATCAATTGATAGCTTTCAGAAACTCTACATCTCCTCAGTTCCTCTTGGGGAACATCCTTATCGTATTTACCATTAAGCAAAGTCTAGAACATTTTCCATTTGCAGTGAAAAGTATAATTATGATCAGAGAAATAGTAAGATCAGAGAAACAATACATAACTTCATGCGTGTGTTAGATGATAGGACATTTGACAATGTTTCAACATATGCACTTGATGCTGATGAACATGGGTGTTCCATCTTGAGTTGTTCATTCACAGATGACAACAATGTCTATTGTTGTGTTGGGACAACATACGTGTATAGTGACAAGGGTGAACTTCACAAGGGCCGAATTTTGGCATTTTCGGTTGAAGATGGGTGACTACAACTGGTTAGTGAGAAGGAGACCAAGGGTGCTAGACCCAAGGAGCAAAGCTATCCAGGAATGGAATCGCCTGCTTCTTCTTGTTTGTGGAATTGGATTAGCAATCGACCCGTTATTCTTCTATGCTCTTTCTGTCAGTGGCAAATTCATGTTTTTATATGTGGATGGATGGTTCGCAATAACAGTCAGCGCTCTGTGATTTATGGGTGACGCTATGCATTTATGGAATATATGGTTGCAGGTGAAGTTAGCATATGTTTTGAAACAGTCTCTAGTCGCAAATAACAGATCCACAGTCAATTGCGTTGCATTATTTGAGGTCTAGAAAAGGGTTTTTGTTCGATGTTTTTGTTATCATGCCTCTGCCCTAGTATCTACCCAAAGTCTATCATTCAATATGTATATTACGATAGGTTCAACATGTGTCTGGTTATATTTTTAGTACAATCTGGTGGGGATTCTCCTTGAATATACTTGCCTACTTCGTAGCTGCTCATGTTGTTGGTGCTTGCTGGTACCTGTTTGGGATTCAGCGATCTGCAAAATGTCTGCAAAACCAATCTGAAGTTATTGGAAGTTGTGATCTCAATGTATTGGGCTACAACAAGGCCATATATTATGGCTTGTCGATGGTGAAAGGCGTAGCAAGAACAGCGTGGACCATGAACGACACTGTGCATTCGATCTACGTAAACAACAACGATATTTTCAACTATGGAGATTATAAATGGGTTGTGCCTTTGGTTACTAACACAAATCGCATTGAAAAAAGTATTGTTCCCCATCTTTTGGGGTCTATTGACAGAAATCCAAGCTAAATTTGACAAAGTCTCTGCACTCGTGAGGGGGACGGGATTTGAAAAATGAAACCATATTCCTTCTTTCCGGGCCTGTCGCATCCAAGGAAGTTGCCATGATTCTTGGTAAAACATTGTCCGGTCCTATCGAAATCTATGCAGAAAGAAACAAATAATGCAAACCCCTATGAAATAACTGCATCGCCTCTTTTCAGGTTGGTCATGATGTTCTCGGTTGCCATAGTAACTGCAGCAACACTTGTCATAAACGGAGATTGTGTGAATCAGAGACCTGACCATATTTGGTGGCACGTTGGCTCATATGGATGTTATGGGCAGGTTGCATTTTTGCCACGCATGGACTACTCTCGCAGAGATTCCCCTGACAGTACTGACAATGCTGTCAAGGGCCGTTCGAACGCATTTCTCTCAATAATCGATTGCCTCTGAATGGAAACGATGCAAAGTCGGGTGGATCAAAGGATCATCTAGACGTGTGAGTTGCATTTGTTTTGGAATCCAAAGGGAGTTGGTTACATGCCGACATCCATAATATCGTCGGACCTACTGAGTTTTCCATCGGCATTTACAGCGTTAGAATGGTTTGCGGGCATTGTGTGTTTCATAGTTGGAGCCGCCGTCACATTTTATTTATGAATTCCAGCCAACCTTGATGGAAGGCTTGACTTTGAAAATTCTATTAGCACCCCACGTTTAGATTCCCAGAGTCTCACAAACATAGATCCACGGTTGGGGATGTTGGACAACAGGTTTGGTGGAGAAGCCAATCCAGATGCAGAGATTATAAATGAGAAAATTGGTCATCTGAAAATTAAACAGGAGCTTCAGCAGGAATCTGGCCCTAGTATTCCTGCACTTCTTCATCAGATGTGTGACGGTAACGATGAGAAATCTGTGAGAAAGAAATGGGAGGCTCTTCAAATGTTAGTTTAGGTTTCCAAGATGAATGATGCATCCGTCTGGTCTAAGTACTTCAATCAAATTTTAACAGGTGTTCTTGAGGTGCTTGATGATCCTGATTCTTCTGTCAGGGAGCTTGCTCTTGCTGTTATAGTTGAAATGCTTAGTAATCAGAAAGATACACTGAAACTTTATTGGAAAAAATGGTCCATGTGATGAAGGACCTTGTCGCAAAGGTCTCTAGTGAAGCATATCGTTGTGAAACAATTGTGCTATCTCGATATGATCCCTATCGATGCCTCACGGTTGTAGTTCCTCTATTGGTCAGTAAAGATGAAAAAACTTTAGTGACTTGAATTGGCTGCCTAACTAAGCTTGTTGGGCAGTTTCCACCAGAAGAACTAATGGCTCGGTTACCTTCACTTTTGCCTGCTCTATTTGATGCTTTTGGGAATCAAAGTGCAGATGTTCAAAAGACAGTTGTGTTTTGTCTAGTGGACATATATATTGTTCTCGGGAAAGCATTTTTACCTTATCTCGGAACCCTGAGTAGTACCTAGCTCCGGTGCAACGCAACTCTATTCAATGAATCCAGCATATATGCAGAACATACTCCACTTGTCAAAATATTTAGCAACGGTCTAACGAGCCAGCAGCGCATCTGTCAGTCGCATAGTGCCAGGAAGATGAACCGCTTCAGATTCCTGAAAGACAAAGAGTTTTATTTTTCTGTTTAAAAGACCGATGTATGTAACATTCAAAAGGGGGGGTGCATGAGCGCAACACTGGGGGAAATCCTCTCTGAAGAGGGTTTATATTGTAATTTATGAGTTTTTCGTAAGCCATTAATGGAGTAATAAAGAAGATCTGTTATTTGCGACTGTGAGATTCATCACGATCGATTTCTTTCAGTATGTTTTTCTTCTCTTTCAGTTGTGTTAAAATTGTTTGGATTTCATTTATGTGTTCCTTACTCGCAGTTGATGTGTTACCATAGCCTTATGTCTTCTTTAATCCATTACGATTGCATTACATTTCATTTTCCTCTAACCGATGGGCTTCGTTATAATCTGGTACGACCACTACTATAACGAAAGGATTTGGGTTTTCTGTATTTGTTTATTGCCTTTCCTCTGCACCAGCTATCAATTGTGTAAGACCAATCTGCATTTTCATAACTCTGCATATATCCTTCACTACGGCGGCCGTCGGCCTTTCCTTTTTCTTTCCGCTACCGTATCATGACAATTAAAGCACTGAAAGATAGACTTACTTTGCCTCACTTTCTGCAAGTATTTGTTCTCTGCTATTGTCTCTTTTTCTCGGTTTTCATTTGACTCCATGTCCAATGGACCTCTTCCTTGGTTAACCCCCAAACTCCAAAAATCCAAGACCATCATTTACCCACAAATCTACCCGCCTTTTTCATGCTTATTTCAATTTATTTCGTGACATTTTTCGAGAGATCCCTCTCGGGTTGGAAGAGGGCAGCTTTTAATCCAAAGTGGTTCGAGGTTGCCTCGGGATTGATTTGCTGCAACCCATTTCAGTTCAGAGTGTCAACACTTCCCATGAGGTGATGTCTTCATTTCTTCAGAGTGTGAATAATGGTCGCCAACTCCAAATCATGAGTTGCGTAGTTTCTTTCATTCTCTTTCTACTTTTCGTATTCATAACAGATTACGAATCCATTCTAATTGAGGACTCCTCCCGGTCCTTCTTTGCATGCGTATGTGAAAACCACGAAATCTTCATTTGTATCTGCAATCCTTAGGATTGGAGCACTAGTTAACAACTACTTCAATCACTAGAATATTCTCTCACATTCTTTCGTCCACTAAAACTTCTTCTCCTTCCTTTGCAAGGAAGTGATAGGGTGAGCTATCCTTGAGAACCCTGCAATGAACCTTCTATAATAACTAGCTAGACCCATAAAGGATCTAACTTCCATCATGTTCTTTGGCACTGACCACTCTCTAATGGCCTAAATATTCTCAGGATCTATAGCTATCCCATCCTTAGAAATAATATGCCACAAGTAATGGATCCGTTCCTGATAAAATGAGCATTTTCTCAACTTGGAATACAGTTGGTTCTCTCTTAGCACCTCCAACACCATCCTCATATGTTGTTCATGCTCTTCCTTCGACTTGGAATACACCAGGATATCATCCAGGAAGACTATGAAAAACTTGTCTATATAGTCCCTGAATACACCATTCCTCAGGAACATAAAAATAGTGGGTGTGTTTGACAACCCAAATGACACCATTGTGAACTTGTAATGACCATACCTTGTTTTAAAGGCGGTCTTGTTGATGTCTTAATCCTTTATCCATACCTAGTGATATCCCAACTTGAGATCTATCTTCGAAAATATCTTCACATCCTTCAACTGATCGAAGAGGTCATCAATCCCCGACAGAGGATATTTGTTCTTTATCGTTACTTTGTTCAATTGTTTGAAATTGATGCACAATATCAATGTTCCATCCTTCTTTTTCATGAACATGATTGGGGCACCCCAAGGTGACACACTTGGGCATATATACCCCTTCTTCAACATCTCTTCAAGTTACAACTGTAGTTCTTTCAGGTCTGGCGTACTCATCTTGTAAGGAGCTTTCGACACTAGATCTTCTCCAGGCATCAAGTTTACAGAGAAGTCAATATCTCTCTTTGGGGGTAGTCTGGGTACTTCCTGGAATACATCTCCAAACTCTTTTATTACTGCATGATCTTCGATACTTGACACCTTATCCTTAGGCATTTTATCCACATGGGCTACAAATAATTGACAGCCTTTCTTGAAGCACTTCTTAAGCTGCATTGCTGAGATTTCTCTGAGAGAAACATCTCTAGGAATTCCTTGGACTATTTTCTGGTTTCCCTCTTCATCCAGGCAAGTGAATGCCTTATTATGACAGTGTTAGATGGCACGGTGTTGGTCCAACCAATCCATCCCAATTAAATAGTCATAAGAACCTAAAGGCATAATGTTCAATTCATCCCTTATTATCATTCCATTCATGTCCACCGGACAAGACTTAACCAGTTTCGTAACCTTTCTCTTGGTTCCTGTAGCTAGCTGAACTAACCAAGATTTCCCATGTTTGCTTCTTGAAAATTGCAAACTTTTCACCACTCTAGGATCTATATAACTATGGCTATCCCCTGAGTCAATTAAAATAGTAAAATCATGGTTATTAATCATACCTTCAACTTCAATCATGTGCAACCGATATTCATCTTGCTTGTTGTTCAGGGCTTCGTAGATCTTTGGCATTCTACTGCCCATGTCCTCCACTGTTTCATCTTGTTGTACATTGTGGAAAAATCTCACTTTATCATTTCTGTGGGGGAAATCTCTGTACCTATGGTTCCATTTACAACCCCAACATTCCATAGGTGGAAGTCTTGTCATTGGATCACCCACTTCAGCCTTTCTGGGCTCTCTAAAACCTAACTAGCCTTGAAGACTGTTCCTGAAAAAGGATGGTTTTCTTCCCTTTTTCCTAGGCTCTTTCTTAAACTTCTTTTGGTCATCCCAAGCCTTCTTAAAAGTAGGATTTTCTCTTTGTTTTTCATATAAGAATTTCTCCCTCCTTATCGTTTCTTCCATAGTCTTAGGGTCATCATACCAAATCTTGTCACCAATAGAAGGTGGAAATCAACTTAGATACCTCTGAATTTTGACAGTCTCATCTTTGATGAATGACACATACTTCAACAATTCCAAAAATATTCGCTCGTATTCATCAATGTTCATGCTGCCCAGCTTGAGTTCAAAGAAATCTTTCATCTTTCTGTCATAGTATCTCTTAGTCAAATATTTCTTCTCAAAATTTTTCTTGAATTCTTTCCAAGTGATATCCTTTTCTCTAATGTGTTTCACCTGCACAAGTTGATCCCACCACATGGATGTTTTTTATTTTCAGTTGATACATCACAATTCTTTCTTATGGATGAGAGGAATAATTCTGCAGTTGGAAGTATTTCCTCATGCCAATAAGACATGTCTCAGCATCTTCCTCCTTCTGGTGTTCTCCATCAAACGTGGGAGGCTTAAACTTGTGCATTTATCCCTTTAGTTCATCCACTCCATACCTCCTATGTTTTCTGGTAGGAGATGGGATTGAACTACTGTATGCTTTCTTATTGGAATATTTCATGGAGTGACGACGATGCCTGTTAATGCTTCTTGATCTTCTTTTCCTCTCAGGTGTTCTGCGACTCCCTGTTTTGCTTGAGTCACTCTCCTGATCCAATTTCCTTCCAATTATTTCTAGGCTCTTCATCAACTTCAATTTGAATTCTCCTTGTTGATCCCTAGCTTTCATGAGCTTCATGTTATCTGCTCAATGAGTTTGGGCTTCTTTCTACAATTGTTCAATGATTTTCATCATACACCCATCCTTATCTATCTCTTCTCCATTTCAATTGGAGTTCGATCCTTCAACTCCCAAGTGGACGTCCATTCCTTTTGATTCACTCTTGGATCTGGAATCAGCCCGTTCCTCTTCCATTTCTTTTCACTCAGTGGAAAATCTATTCAGTTCCGGCACTCCTTAAACTTCTGAAAACACAATGTGCAAACAACTGGAATTTGTCAGGCCATCATTCCTTATTAAATTCCACAACATTCATAAACAAATCTGCTTCATGAAAATGTTTGGTTTTCATGAATTTTCTGAGCTCTGCTTGGCTTTGTGATAATTTTTAGGCATTAGCCCCTTTTCTCAGGCCTCTACCCATGTGATAATGGGTCAGACCAATCGCTATATCACTAGGTTCTACTCGGGCCTTCGGCCTTCGGAAAATTTCAAAGCGCAATACAACAATTCCTCCGTGTTCTGAGTTATCAAACTCGCAAAGTAGGGAGGATCAACGATCCACATATACCAAGCATCCAATAGCTGACACTCGACCTGGAAATTCTGTCAATGAAGCTTCGGGACTTCATAGATTCAAGATTTCGGAGCTTCAAAACTTCGGTTTCCAGAAGCTCTCCTGCGTGCTTCCCTTTCAAACTCGCTACTCCTGAACTTTCGACTTCTCTATCCCTCGGGATCACATAGTACAACTGTCACCGCCTAAGGAAATGGAACGCAATACGCTTAGGAAGGTCCACGTCACACCAGGCGACTTCATCTGGCCCCAACACATCTACCCTTTCACTTCAAAACTTTGGGTTTCGAGAGTTGGTGCATCAACACTTTCCCCTTCTCCCGATTACCGCAGTCCTAAAATTTCCCTGGATAATCGACAGTCCTCATCTCACCTGCCTCTAATGGTCAAGATTCACTTCACGATTTATCTCTTCGGGAGTGTTCACCTCCCTTCCTTTCCAATATTTCGATTTTGCGAAATCTGAAGTATTCTCGTGATTAACCCATGCACGACTTCTCACGATCTAACAGTCAAGCTCCCCCTCAGATATACAGTGTAGATCTCTTCCGAAACCTCGGAGCTTCGGACTTTGGACAATTTTTCCCCAGCACACCCCACTTCAACCAATTGCTAAACTCCAAAATCATGATCTGCTGTGAGATCCAATGGTGATACTTCTTCCTAGATCTACGACGTAGATCTCCTTTGGGACTTTAGTGCTTCAGGGCCTTGACCATTCTCATTGCTTGCATCCCACTTCACTGAAATCGCGAAGTTCGAAGGGCTTCCAGGTTAACCCTTCTGTGCTTTCTCCAGATATGACGATTGTGAAGGCTTCCCCTTCTCTCGAACAGATCCTACGACCAATCATTAATTTGTGGCCCCATTACCACATCTATCATGGTTTTACAATACTGCTGCCCCTTCTGAGTTGCGTAACACGACCAAGTAACCCCTTGGCTCTTAGGAATTCTTTTGAGGTCCAAATTTGGTTCCTCCAACACAATTTCTACTTGAAACCCTGGGTCCAAAGACCACTTCTCTAACCCATCCAAGCACAACGTTTAAAAACTCGGCTCTGATACCATATTGTAACATCCCCGACCACCAACTACAGGTTTGACAATGCCACTACTTCATAATAACACTTATACAATATGCATTTAAATGAAGTTAAATGACTTAACACAGAGTGAACACATAATTACTGCTACCATACAAAATTAATGGAATTAACAATAATTCATTTACGCAACGAAATACATGAACACATACAAGCATCATAGACATGAAAAACATATTAATTCAGGAAAAACTGATACTTATCTTTTAAAATGATGGGTAACACCACCAACTATGTGCAGACCTTCCACAAACCTCCCAGACTTAGAGCGCACTTCTTATCACTCTCAGCATTAGGTCACCACCGAGATTGGACTAATCTCCACTAGCAAGGGATTCCTAGGCTAGGAAAGGTCAATAGGGAATTCACACAATTATAGAGGAAGGATTCTCTCCTAGGAGTCACTTACGTCCACTGCTCACAGACTCTCATTCCCTACATTCTTGTCCCACCCCAAGAGTATACAACTTTACTGTTCTATAGTCCATCGACTACTTCACCTCCCTTTCCTGGGGCTTCAACAATAGGCCAGACTAGAATTCTCAGAGCTCTGTAGCAGCTACAAGACCCCTTCCAAGAGTTCTCACTTCCTCAACACACTCTCTCACCTGGAGAGAGTTTCTCACAGGCCTCACAACCTGCTTCTTCAACTTAGTTTCTAGCATAGTCGGGGTAACCACAAGACTCAGGATGGATGTACAATGACCAACAAGCCACACACAGTCAATAACTGCATGGCCATAACAAGCAACTGGAAAAACAGGTATGGGCTCTCCAAAACTGTGACAGTCAAATGTTAATTCATAGCAAGGCTCAACAATTATAGTATGCTTTGGGTTTCTCAACTAGAAACAGAGGACTACTTCACAAATCTAGTTTTGGGAATGCATACAGGTGTGCAAAGATCCCATGCAGGGGAAAAACGGGTTTAGGTGTAGGACCAAAAAACCAAACACAGAGGTCAATGATGGACACCCGTGAGCTCAGACGGAGGATGGAAATATGGAAGGTCAAACCCCCAACATGGCTCCTTTCCTGGATTAAATTGCATGTTCCTAGGTCGACACATGTCACCCATGAAGCATGCTCCTCATCATTTGGAAGTCACATGTCCTTCCAAAGACTTAGGATAAAATATATATTTCACATAGATTTTGGAAGAATAATAAAATATTATTCTTGGGGACTTAATCTCTTAAGATTAGCCCCTCTCCAAACCTTTTAGCCCCCTCTCCCTTACCTAGCTTGTGGAAGCTTAGTCCCCCATCACTCTTTCTTCATGGTCGATCTATACACAGTGATGTTTATATTTTATTAATAATCTGGATGATTACATATACAAAAACAGGCTCCTAGCCTTTAACACTTAGGCTCTCTGGCCTAATAAACATATAATCCCACCAGCTTATTAGCACTCGACTCACCGGCCTAAAAACATGTTTACATTTCATAATTACAACAGGGGCCCATCCTTGGGGATATTATAGACCTAACCCCTCACGTAGGTAGAACAATATATTCAGATGTAATAAAGATCAATACTAATAAGGCCTTGCAATAAGGTAGAATAAGTCAAATGTAAGAAGACCTAATAGAATCTTCCACTTCTAGAAGGATCTTCCTCTAGATGGTTCTTTTGATAGACATATTTAGTATAAATAGGAGTCGAGGGTATGAGAACCCTAGCTTGGATATTATTGTAATAGATCTCTACTCACCTGGAGGTTTCCCCCTCGAAGAGGCCCGTGAACATTTCTCTCAGAATCAAAGTGTTCTTTTTAGTGTTATTTTGATATCATTTATGTGTTATTGTGGTGTTGTGCTGGTTATATTGTTGTTTATCTGCCATTTCTATCATTTTATTTATATTTTTCATACTTTTTATATATGGAATATTACAAGTGGTATCAGAGCACTTTCCTCGGCAAAAAATTGCGGGTTAATTTTTTTCAGGGTAGAGACGTATTCCGACGTCTTTAAGCTACAAAGATCTGTCATTACATGCATAAACCCATGGTTGAGCGATTCATACATGTATGAAATACAAGTGGTACTTAAGCGCACATTTTTTGGCCACCCTTGTAACCCTTGTTGGTACCCCTTCGAGTGGTAGCGCATCAGACAACACCTGCATACGAATCAACCTAGATTTCTTGAAGCCCTCTTTAGATAAATCGATCAGTCACCTGACTATTATAGTGTCACCGAGAACAACACTCGGGAAGATACTCTCTAGTATCTGGGTAGTTGGGTAGTACGGATAAGAGCACGGTCTAGCCTCCTTAGTTGGTGCCCTGATATACTGGGTCGAGTACTAATGTTGGACCCCACACGTATATTAGAGAGCTATAGCACAGGGAAAACCCTTGTTTGTAGAACCCTTGAATACCTAACCCTTGGGGACAGAAACAAAACATAAAGCATACAAGATCTATTGTCGTACAACTGTGTTCGAGTTGCCAAATCACTACACATTTCTTCTTGGTTAAGCATTTGGGCATTTTATTGATGTAGTATTCTTCAGACCAGATTATAACTCCACAGGTGTAAAAAAATAGTCTGTAAATTTTTGCACCATTATTTGAGACCCATTCCATTGGATTTATGTCTTCTCCCTTATCACATTCATACCTATCATTTTTCAGCAAATTTTTTTACCCCACCTACCCCTTTTCAGTTCCCTCATCATCACGACCCATACCCGCAGCCAATACTTTGAAGCTCACTTCAATACCTTGCAATCTAATTTCACAAAGACCCAACAAGAAGTGACACAGATCAGTGCCAATATTGCCACCATCAATCAAACATGCATTCCTCCATTGTCGCATCAATCACTGAACTCAAAAAATACCTCAAACAAGACATGATGACCGAGCTTGAATCAGTCATTTTGATGATCTGCACCAAGCTACATATCCTTGCAAACCCCCCTTTATCTCACCCACCTTTGCATACTGAAGCTGAAACTTCCTCTCATTCCCATAATTATCAACCATATCACTTTCAGCGTGACCTACGCCTTCCACGAGTGGATGTGACCAAATTTGATGACTCAAATCCCATTGGTTGGGTAACTCAAATGGAACATTATTTCTCTTTATACGAAATTACATATGATTTAGCCAAACTCCAGTATGGTGTTCTCCATATAGATCAAGAACGTTGGTAATGGTGGCAATGGAGAAAAACTGCCCGTCAAGGGTATGTTGCTTGGACACACTTTGTGGTAGAGCTTTATGAATTCTTTGACACTAACGCCAACCATTTAGGTTATTTGACAAAGTTGAAACAATCTGTAATAGTGGAGGACTTTGCAACTTCTTTTGAGTGACTGAATTTTGATACAGAGAGCATGTCTGATGATTTTTTCCGAGAATGTTTTATCAGTGGCCTCAAGGATGAGATTCATTCCCATGTCCTCATGGCTTGGCCTCAACGTTGGGTGGAGGATACTAAAAGAGCTAAGGAAGCAAAACATATTGTCTCTTCTCAAAACCGGAAACCTTCCTTTATTCCTCTCACCAAACCAATAAATTCCACTACTCCTTCTACTCCACTAAATATCCAAAAATTGACCAGGGATGAAATGGATGAATGCCAACTCAAAGGCATTTGTTATATTTCTGATGACAAATATTTTATGTGCCACAAGTGTAAGGAGAAAAATATTTTTATGTCCATATCGAAGGATATTTCGGAAGAGGATGTTTAAACTCCCCTTGTGTCTGAGTCACCTGAACCCACTGACATAACTCCTCACTCAAACCCTCTCAAAGTAGAACCGGTCATTTCCCTAAATGCTCTCACTGGATTTTATGCTCCCCAAACCCTCAGGCTAATTGGTTACATCAAGCATAGGAAGGTCGTCATTCTTGTTGATAGTGGAAGCAACCATAATTTTATTCATCGCCGCATTTCCCAAGAAACTCATTGTTATATCTGTGCAATCAATAATTTCCAAATCATGATTTCCAATGGAGGCTCCATGAAATGTGGAGGCTGTTGTGAAAATGTGTGTCTCCAAATTGGTGACTACCACCTGAAATCTCATATGTTTGCTATCGACATGGGTGGTTGTGACATTGTGTTGGGTGTATACTGGATAAGGACTTTAGGTCCCATTATCATGGATTTTAAGGAATTAACCAAGCAATTCGACCAATAGGGCCACCAATATAAGTTTCAAGGCATCACCGCTGGTTCACCTTAGATCATTAGTTCCCATCGCATGGAAAAGCTGCTCAAAAAAGGTCATTCTTGTTTTATTGCCCAACTCCATGCCATACAAGCAATGGAGACACCCTCTCTATCGCAAGATCTCCAATCCATCCTCTTTAAACATCAAGTAGTATTTCCCACTCCCCAGGGACTCCCTCCTTCTCGTGATGTTCATGATCATTCCATTCCCCTTGCACCAGGAAGCCTTCCTCCCAATATTCGTCCCTATCATCACCCCTTTTCCCAAAAAAATGAAATTGAGAAAATGGTTCAAGAACTGCTTAACGTAGGCATTATCCTCCCTAGTACAAGCCCTACTCTTCTTCTGTGGTCATGGTACTGAAGAAAGAAGGTTCTTGGTGCATGTGTCCCGACTTCCACGCCCTCAAAAAACTCACCATTAAAGACAAATTTCCCATTCCTGTCATTGATGACCTCTTGGATGAATTGAGTGACACCCAGTTCTTTACTAAACTGGATCTTCGTTCTGGATACCACTAGATCTGCATGAAAGAGGCAAACATTCCTAAGACTTCCTTTAGAACTCATGAGGGCCACTATGAGTTTTTGGCCATGTCCTTTGACTTGTGTAACACCCCCTCCACCTTCCAAAGCCTCATGAATCATGTCTGCCACCCTTTTCTTCATCTTTTTGTCTTAGTTTTCTTTGATGATATCCTCATCTATAGAAAAACCTAGACATACCATCTTGCTCATGTGGATCTAGTTCTCCATCTACTCTCTCAACACCAACTTTTCTTGGAAAAATCTAAATGTTCTTTTGGCGCCTTGGAAGTCAAGTACTTGGGTCATCTTGTTGGCAAGGACGACGTCAGGGTGGATCCTAAAAAGATCGAAGCTATGTAATACTGTCCTCACCCAAAGACTCTCAAAATCTTGTGTGGATTTCTAGGCTTAATAGGTTATTATCGCAAGTTTGTTAAGAATTCTAGGAAGATTGTGACACCTCTCACTGCACTCCTTAAAAAGAATTCGTTCACTTGGAATCCAGCAACTGCTCAGGATTTTCAAACCTTGAAGATGGCCATGTGCACCACTCCAGTCCTGGCCCTTCCTGATTTCAAAAATACCTTTGTCCTGGAATGTGATGCTTCAAGGAAAGGAATTAGTGTTGTCCTTATGCAAGAGGGTCGGCCCTTGGCCTTTACCAACAAACAACTTTCTGAATGAAATTTGGGAAAATAAATCTATGAAAAGGAAATGTTGGCTATTCTTCATGTCATTGATCTGTGACACCCTTATCTATTGGGGCAACGCTTCCAAATTAAGACAGATAATCAAAGCCTCAAGTATTTTCTGGAACAACACATTTCCTCCCCAGAGCAACAAAAGTGGGTGACTAAGCTCTTTGGATATGATTATGAGATAATTTACAAGAAAGGCAAAGACAATGTGGTTGCAGATGCACTTTCCTGAAAAATATGAAGATGAAGGATCCCTTTTTTCTCTCTCCTTCGTTGTACCAGATCGGCTCCAAGCCATTAGCCAGGAATGGCTACATGATCCCAAAATTTCGCATTTGATACAACATTTGTAGTCCAATTCTCCAGTTTCCCCAGGGTATTCTTGGATCCATTATGAGCTTCAATACAAAGGTTGTTTGTATTTAAGTAAACAGTCAAAACTTAAATCCATGGTACCTTCTGAGCTTCATGCTACACCCATAGCTGGGCACTTCAGGTTTACCAAAACCTATGATAGGGTCAAACGTTCTTTTATCTGGGATTGTATGAAACAAGCTGTTCATAATTTTTTAGCTACATGTGATGTGTGTTAATGCAACAAGGGAGAAATAGTCAAATCTACTGGCACACTAAAACCATTTCTGATTCCACCTGCTATTTGGAGGGATATCTCTATGGATTTTATTACAGGATTACCTAAATCGAGAAATAAACCAGTCATCATGGTGGTAGTGGATTGCCTTTCCAAGTATGCTCATTTCTGTGCTCTTTAACACCCATTTACAACATCCATTGTGGCTCAACTTTTCATGGATCAGGTCTTCAAGATTCATGGCATGTTGCATTCTATTGTTTCTGATAGTGACCCAAATTTCACCAGTAATTTTTGGAAAGAACTGTTCAAGCTACAAGGCACCCAATTACATCTCAGCACAACTTATCATCCCCAGACTGATGTTCAAAATAAATTTGTCAATAAGTGTTTGGAAACATATTTGAGGTGTTTTGCATTAGAAAAGAAAAATCAGTGAGCTCAATGGTTACCCCTATTTGAATGGTGGTACAACACTTCATACCATACAACTACCTGCATGACTCCTTTTGAAGTGGTATATGGACAAAATCCACCTTCAGTTCTCTCATATTTACTAGGTGTCTCAAAGGTCCAGGCGGTTGACCAAACACTTACAGTTTGAGAGGCTATTCTTCATGCCCTCAAAGAGAATTTGGTCATGGCCTAGAATTTCATGAAGCAACAAGCAAATCAAGGTTGCTCGGAACGTCAATTTGTAGAAGGGGATCATGTGTTTCTTTGACTACAACCTTACAAGAAAAATTCTCTCAAGGTCGACCATTATCAGAAGTTGGCACCCAAATTTTATTGTCCTTATACCATTCTCAAGCATGTAGGATAGGTGGCCTATCAGTTAGCTTTTCCCAGTCATTCTAAGCTACATCCTGTTTTTCATGTTTCATGCTTAAAGAAGGTGATTGAAACTAAGTGCCAAATTCAAACCGACCTTTCCAAGTTGGATGAAGAAGGATTTATTTGGCTACAACCACAAGCCGTTTTGGACCAGTGTGAGCGTCGCCTGCGTCAATGAACCATCAAGGAAGTGTTGGTCTAGTGGAAAGATACAACTCCAACATATGCCACTTAGGAACCGGCTACCATTCTGCAGCAATTTCCACATCTCAAGCCTTGAGGACAAGGTTATTTTTAAGGGGGAGGACATGTTAGGGACCTAACCCCTCACATAGGTAGAACAATATATTCAGATGTAATAAAGGTCAATATTAATAAGGCCTTGCAATAAGGTAGAATAAGTCGAATGTAAGAAGACCTAATAGAAGCTTCTGCTTCTAGAATGATATTCCTCTAGATGGTTCTTTTGATAGACGTGTTTAGTATAAATAGGAGTCGAGGGTATGAGAGCCTTAGCTTGGATATTATTGTAATAGAGCTCTTCTCGATTGGAGGTTTCCCCCTCGAAGAGGCCCGTGAACATTGCTCTCAGAATCAAAGTGCTCTTTCTGGTGTTATTCTGATATCATTTCTATGTTATTATGGTGTTTTTCTGGTTATATTGTTTTTTACTTTCCATTTCTAGCATTTTATTTCTATTCTGCATACTTTTATATCTGGAATATTACAAAAAACCACGATAGTGAAATCTTGTTATTGGCATAAGAAGAATTAGGTAAAATCAATTCATCTTCATATTCAAACGAAAAGATACTTTTTAATGATTGGTTTTTGGATACTAGAAACAATTTATGAATAATTTAGCATTGAATTGGATTCTTATTGAAAACAATTGCATGAAATTTCTGCATTTTTGTGTTTGATAGTGAAAGAAAGAAAACTCTTCTCCTTCCTGTAAATAGAATTTCATTGAAAGAAATGTTTGTTTATCATTTTATTTTGATTATTTTGGATTAGAGTCATAACATAATTAGTTCACTCTCATTGACCTCTGAGTAAATAACAACCACTAAAATAAACGCTAATTAAAATCAATCTAGAAACTTTTTCTTTTTATATTCTTCCACCAACATTAGACTAGGATTAGAGCTTTGGATTAGGCTGTGAGTATAAATCTCCAAAGCATTCAAAAAAAACTTAGCATCTTGTGATAGGGAGATTAAATCCAATTTTCTTATAAGCATAGCTGGGATCCCCCTCTCACACAGGGGTTACAGACGAGGTCGCGTTCGAGAGAGCCACAGAGATTATCCCTCTGAGTTTTAACCATTCGTAGTAGTAAGATCATGTATTTGGGGTTCTTATTGAGGTCCAAATGTATTTATTTGGTCTCGTTGCTTCTTGAATTACGAATCCATTCGAGGTCCTCTGGAGTTCTACCGCTCCACTTATCCTCATCTCTCTTGAAGGATTTCCCATACGTTCAGACTAGACTGTCGAATGTACCCACCTAGAGGCTGACCGTGAGTTGGTGTCCTTATTAGACATAATATTTAGGGTACTCACACAAGGTGACAGTGAAGGGAAGTCTTCATTGTACCTAGAACAGACGTTGGTCAAACTCACTCGGGCTCCTTGGAGGGTAAATCCATGATTATTGTGTGGAAGCTTGCACCAAGGCATTAGTCCGTTAAGAAGGTCACCAATGTAACTATTCCACCCTCTCATATCCTATCCCCTTCTCAATTTGATCACGAGATGTTGTATTTCATCACCAACTAGTAGGGTCATTGAGAGAAGGTTTTGTTTACTTGTTGGTTTTTCTAGATTTTTTTAGCATGTGTTGTTGGTTTATTTAATCATTTTTCAAGTTTGAGACTATAGATGATAAAGGTCTTTGTATATCACGTAGGATGAAAGGGTTTCCTCTGGAAGGATACAAACCCTTACCTCCTAATTCACCTGATTACATTTACTATGAAGAGGTAGAAAATTGTTGAGATGCTGGGAGCATTACTACCCCTTTATTAGAAAATCCTAAAAGCACCTTGGTTATGGTTGAGGAACACATTCCTCATTCTATCCCTGTTTCAAAAGCTCCTCTCAAACCACTCCTTATTCGATTGGACTCATTCGGTAACGTAATAGAAGAGGAAGTTCATCATCTTTCTTTGAGGACATACACCAAAATACAGATGGAAGATACACAATGTGATTATGATGAGTACACAACTCATGTTCGGTCTGCTGGCATGGTAAATCCACAACAGACACCTATTTTTTCCATATGGAGGAATCCATCAGGATGTCATCTTTATGAATATTTTAAATTTAGTCTAACACCTCTTGACCCTCATGACCCTCTTTCCTCTACTTCTATTGAGGCAAGATCGTCCGGTCAGACTATTGATCATCCCATCGATCAAGTAGTCAATCCTACTTCTACGTCATCACAAATATGACTTAATTCTAGATTCGTAACACCTAATCATGCACAAGGTACTTAAACCATTACTCCCACCACTACACCTTTTCACACTACAACTCCTTATGTTCCACAAAATCATGTTGGAACAACTTTACATCAAAGAATGCAGACCCCTACCATACACACAAAATCAATTGTGGTACAAATACATATTGGGGGGAAACCATAATATAGTGGACCTGTTGCTTCCAGGGGACAACCACCCTTGCACATACCTACCAGGGGACAACCACCCTTGCACATACCTACCAGGGGACAACCCTCTTTTATTATTCAAACCATAGTTTTCACACAACCTATGGCAAGGGGGAAACCCCCCTTTTCGGGAAACCCTTCACAACCCTAGGGACTACTTCAAGGAGGTATATTTAATCAACCTTACCAAAGGGGGAAATGATACCATAACCCATAAGGAGGCATACCAAATATTGTTCCTTCTAGATTATATTTTGGACAACCTTATCCGGGTGTTCCAAGTCCCACCTGGGGTACTCAAGGACAACAACCTTATCCTCCCCAAGGGTCTAATTCCTACCCTCTGTAGGGAAAAAATATTTTCCCTCCTCAAGGGAAGACTGTTTATCCCATACAACCTAATCAACCGACTTTTACTCCTCAAAATCAATCGGGTTTCTCTCTGCTCATGAATGTTCCACAACAACAATCGAATCCTACCTATACTGGTGAACAAAAACCATATATGGGAGGGCCTAATCGATACAATTATCCACCTCAACGAGTTTATGGCCCCACTGGTGTCCCTATGCTGCATTAGTATCACCCTCAGGTTAACTAAGAACTACCATTCCTCGCCACACTGGATCTACCAGATTAGTCTCGGTTGACAAATGACCCCATATTACATTTTCCTTTTTGGCCGGTAATTCTTGCTAAATTAACTTCTGACATTCCTAAATTTAAAGGTAAACCTGGGGAAGACCCTAACAACCATGTTATGACATTCCATCTATGGTGTTCATCAAACTCACTAATGGATGATTCTATACGTTTGCGTCTTTTGTAGCGCACACTCATGGGCTCTGCAACCAAATGGTGGAGACAACGATGAAGGTTGATTAAAGCGACCATTCATGACCAGTTACTGGCTGAACGGTTTACTAAATATCTTTTACCCCTAATTTCTCATGATGTCACCATGGGTGTTGTAGTCATTGGGAAGAAACCATTGCTCGAGCTCAGTATTTAGATTTGGCTTACTCCCAATATAGTACGTTGTATGAGTTGATACCAAATGCTCCTCGTACTTCAACCGATCAATCCAAACCGTCTTCCACGACACATGCAGATGGAGTCATAGGTACTGTCAAAACCCAATCTTCATCACAGTCATCTGGATTGGCTAATCGCTCTGTTTCTACACCCTTCACCGGTTCGACTTCACTCTCCTCTACCTCCTCCCCGACTCAAATATTTAAGGTGAATGCAGTCTAATACGCCTCTTCACAACAATCTGGGGGATAGAAGAAAAAGAAAAATAAACCCAATAATAATAATAATAATAATAATGAAAATCCAAAAACACAAACTCCACCACCTGCTCCTGAAAAGAAGCCACAGCGAAAACCAAAATTCCCGTGTCTCATTTGTGGTGATGATCATTACACCTGAGACTATCCTCATCATGACGAAGTTGCAAAAATTTTCAAAGGGAATTCCCAACCCGTTGTGTTAACACAACATTTTCCTCAGCAACAATCCATGGTTTTTCAAGCCCCTTCCCCTGCATCAGGGGGAAATCCTAGTTATCCTCCTAGTGAGGAAGCCTTGTCGAGTGCCCATATTTATATGTTCAATGGGATCGATTTAACCACTCGCACCACAACGTATGACACACCAAATAAACCTGATAAAGAGAAGGTCACTAATAATACCCCACCAGATCCATCTCCAACCACTATTAGTCCTCCATCCAGGTCACTTCATATTGAGAAACCCACTTTCAAATCTATTTTACGCCCTCCCAAGAGAACTATTCGCAAATCAACTTTTAATCCTAGTTCACATGACGCCCAAAACTACAACATTGTTGAAGATTTGGCTCAATCACTGTGTGCTATTTCTTCTCTTGAAGTTCTACAACATTTTCTAAGTCAACATAGAATTCTCTTGTCCACCATTGGCACAATTGATCTTGATTCGTCATATAATATCATGTTTAACCTTGATAACTTCAAGTCACAACTTTCTCACCAGCTTGCTTTTCAAATTGATGTAGTTGTTCATAACCAAAACATTCACCTCACCATACTAGATGAGGGAGCTTCCACTTGTGTTATGTCATTATCCTATTGGAAAGGATTAAAATCATCTGTGCTTAACCAATCCCCTACAATGTTACAAGCATTTGATGGGTGAGGTTTTCGTTCTCACGGACTCTTGCAGTCCTTAGCTATTCAGTTGGGAGGCAAGAATGTCTCTATCGATGTAGAGGTAGTCAATGCTCCCCTTGATTACAACTTGTAGTTAGGAATAAGTTGGTTTTATGCCATGAATGTTGTCACTTCATCGATGTTTCAATGTGTACAATTCCCCTATCAAGGTAAAATTTTCACTATCAACCAGATAGATTACTGCACCCCCGACGATCACACTCTTTCCACCAACAATATTCTTTTCTTGGGAGACAATAATATTACTTATGGAAGTGTTGGTGTAGGCCTTTTAAAGTATTTTTCCCTTATGGGTACTTTCACAGCACCACTTCCTCCCACAACACAACACAACACATTTCCATGATCAATATGATCTCAACTATGGCATATCAATACTTCAAATCATTTGATCCTTGGGTTGTGCCTAGTCCTTTGGAATTCAATGCACTGGGTGACACTATGCCACTTAGTCTCGCTGAGGCTTCATACAATCCTATCCAATCTTCCTCTCCCTCTTTGGATGACCAACATTTGTTGGCATCCAAGACTTATCCGTATCCATATTGGTTGGATTGCTTATCCTCTGCTTTCTACTAAATCCTACATATTTTTCCATCAGACGAATCCATTATGGAAATGCTTAGTATTGACAAGGTACCTTAGGATGACAATCATCATCGATCATATTTTCTCCCTAGTCTATATGAAATTGAGGAAGATATACACTCTATCTCCCCCCCCCGCCCGATGTTGACCAGGTATCGGGACGTTTTCATTGAGTTTCGAAAAATAAAAATAAAATACACATAAGGGCGGTCCATAATTTTTTTTTCAAAAAAATCAACCTGAGCATATAGGGTAGGACATTATCCCCACTGTTGCATCTCGTTGCCTTTTGTTTCTTCAGACATAGGATCGACCCCACCCGATTGTAATGCGGAACTGTCATTTCTGCTCTAGAAGCGTTGCAACTTGGTGGTAGAGCTTACCAAAACATGGATGCCCTAGG
>ML778167.1:493552-513781 GCA_009831015.1 Picea engelmannii | reverse complement strand
GTTCATTCTTCCCTTGTGTGCATGTGAAAAAAGGGGTTTTAGATTCGGGTAGAAGGTTAAAAGTTAAGTCTTGAGGGTCATGATCTGCGTATGAGCTTAGATCCCTAGCTTATTAGTCCGTAGGGTAGAATACCCAACAACACCCAACTACAAAGTTTGCAAGCGAAATCAAACTTTCTTCGTCATTTCATATGTAATTACGCCGAACTCACTAAAGGATTTATGAGATTGTTGCAAAAATACACTCCTTTCATTTGGGATGACACTGGTCAACACTTTTTCGATGCTCTTAAGAACGCATTAACCCATACACCTCTCTTGTATCCTCCAAATTATGCTTGAGATTATATCCTTTATTTGGCTGCCTCTACTTCCACTATTTCTATGGTGTTAGTTCAAGAGGATCCTAACGGTGACAAACATGTGATCTTCTATCTGAGGAAAAGTTTATCCGGTCCCAAGATCTGATATTCACACGTTGAAAAGTTGGTTATGGAAGTCATCATTGTGGTCCAAATTTTTCACCATTACATCATGTTACGCACTACCACGGTCATTGCAGACTCAAACCCCATGTACCATATCCTTACATGTCAATTCCTTGGGGGAAAATATTCCAAATGGATTGTTATTCTTCAAGAATTCTATCTCGAGTTTGCCAAATCAAAAGCTAAAAAATCGTTGGATTTTGTGGAACTCGTTTGTGATCTTCCCCATGCTAATGAAGATACTAAGCCTAGTGATTCTCTTCCCGAAAAATTCTTGTTCCTCATTAGCATGTTAGACCCTTGGTATGGATATATTATTCTCTATCTTCAAACCCAATGTTTCCATCTTGATATCTCCTGTGAAGAACGTTGTCGTATTTTCCACCATTCTAAACATTACCTTATCATTGGTGAAACTTTGTATCGTTGTGGTATTAACATTGTCCTACGATGTTGTTTAACCCATGATGAGGTTGAATGCATTTTAAATGACTGTCACCTTGGATCTTGTGGAGGTCATCTTTCTAGGATGGCTACAACCCAAAAAATCTTATGTGCCGGTTATTTTTGACCCTCCATATTCAAAGATTGTATTGAGGTTGTCATACAATGCCCACCTTGTCAAGTTTTTTTACAAAAAGGCATGACCCACCCTGCTCCGCTGCATCCCATTGTTTCCATCAACCCCTTTTCCAAATGGGGCATTGATTTTATGCAATGTAAGCGTACCTTAGACGAGGGGCACGATTATATCATTGTTGTTGTTGATTATTTCACTAAATGGGTTGAGGCTATGATCACTTTTCTTAACAATGTTCGTATTGTATCTCTCTTTTTTTTTAACCATATCATCACTTGCTTTGGTGTCCCAAAAGCCATTGTCACTGATCACAACTCATATTTTCAAAACCAGATGATGAGTGAGTTGCATGTCAAGTTGGGTTTTCACCATGAAAACTCATCCCCCTACTATCCTCAAGCAAACGGACAAGTTGAAGTTATCAACAAAGTCCTTAAGACCATGCTTTAACGCATGGTGGGGGAAAACAAAACCTCTTGGCACTTGCAACTTTTATCTGCCCTCTAGGCTTACTACACCTTAGTGAAAACTACAATTGGATTCACCCCATTCTAGTTGGTGTATGGCATAGAAGCAATGTTACCAATCGATTGTGAGATCCCTTCATTGAAACTCACCATAGAACTCATGCCTCACACCTCTGTTGAAGAGGACCTATTCCTATATTTAACCAAGTTGGACAAAACATGTCACGATGTTTCTCTCATCGATAAGACGTATCAAAAATGAATGAAGAGTTAATATGACAAATCTTTCCAACCTCGTACTTTCACAAAAGGAGACCTAGTCATCATTTATGAACAAGATCACGAAAAGCTAGGGATAAGAAAGTTAGAACCTCTATGGCATGGACCCTATATCATAAAATGTGCATTACATAGAGGTGACTACGAGCTAGTTGACTGCGATGGAATATCTCTCAGTGAGCCTTGAAATGGGCTTTACCTCAAGAAGTACTATGCATAGAACATCTGGCATGTGTGCTTTGTAAAATACTGTACTATTATTTTTTAATTAGATTCTTATACTTTGTCTCGTGATTACATGCAAATATGACATCTTCCTTTCCTATATTTGTCGATTTTGCAGATGGCACTAATCGACACACCCAAAACATTTCTTCTGCAGCTTGGGTCATTTACCACTCTGATGAGTTTGTGAGTTTAGGAGGCATTTACCTAGGATCGAAAACCAATAATGTGGCATAATATCACGCTGTCATTAGACTTTTAACCGAGGCCTCCTCTCCAAGCATATCTCATCTAATCATCAACCTAGATTCTATACTCGTGGTTTGTCAGCTTAATCGAGTTTACACCATTCACCACCCTATCCTATTGTGTCTCCACCTAAGAGTTCGCCATCTTGAAATAATGTTTGAATTTACATAATACAGACACATACCAAGAGAACTCAACACAACGTCGGATTCGCTAGAAAATTATACTTTGGATCAGTATATTGCGCATAGATAAACATTTTAAAGAAAATAAGTCACATGTACATTAAAACATCACACAAATTGTAACATCATTGACACCACAAAACTCATATATATATATATATATATATATATATATATATATAATGCATGATAGAAAAAGTTTGTTTACATAAAAAAGTACATAATAGGGAAAAATTTGGGCCCTCATGCCCACGATATCATCATAAAAAGACTACAAAATATATAGAGGATCCTAGTCCTCCTGCACCACGTTGTGCTCCGAGAAGCACACTACTGTGCAAACCACTTGTGGGAGAAAGTGGTTCAAACTCTCAGGAACCCCTACTATATGCCTTTGCATATGAAGAAGTATGTCTCACCTCTTGAGAGGAGGGATACCCATAGTCAAACCTCAGAGGTTCCTCTTGACCTTTTGAAGTCCTCTTATTGCCACCTTGTTCTCCATGACTATCTACATGTCTCCATGATGCCCTAGTGCTGAAATTTTTGTCGGATGTGATGTGCCTTTGTCTGCATGATGAAACAAAACATCCTTTAGATCCCTCTTTGTACACAACAAAATTAATATAAAATATAAAATCAAAATACATGACAAGGTTTAGTTTCATACCTGACACATCCCAGTCAATGCCCTTTGGGAGAACTAAGTCTAGACTTCCACGAAAATCCACTCTGGCATATGGAAAGTCCTCAATAAAAATTAGTTTCCTCCTCCACCAGGCGAAGAAATCAGCTGTAAACTTGAACATTGAGGCCTCATTCCCCAATCTTGGGAAAAAACTAGTCCATATTTCCATACGTGGATCAGTCATTGGTCATGCTATCAGTGCAACCTGTGGCTGCATCTAGGGTATTCACTCCAAAAAGAATGAAACCAAGAAAGAGTTGTATCCAAATTTCTTTTGCCTTATGATCTTGCACTTTGTGATCTATTCCTTCATGTTCCGAAGGAACCCCACACTCCAGTTAAATAATCTGGGTTCCACACATTGTAGAGCATATGACACTTGAGATTTTGAAGCTAGGTGAGAACTTGTACTACATACCAAGTTGGTAATGGAAAATAGAATCGATCTCAATGCCAAATACCTTCGGCCTTGATCATGATTCGTCCACTGAATAATAGAGATCCTGGAATACAGTGGTCAGCCACATATAACTTGGTGAGCTGAGGAGTTTCTCGATGCCCAGACAAAAGGATAGGATCCCCTCTGCTTGAGAGGCCGGTCAAAAAATACACATCGTTGAGATCAATTTTGAGAAAACGTGGTCCAATACAAAATTCTTGTTTGACATCATCCCATAATCCAATCAGGTACTCAAATAACAAAACCTATTTCTTCATTTTTTGTAGTTTGAAGTACTTGAGGAGACCACAATTTCTCAAAGCATCCCTTACTTGATGGTTTTTCAATGCGGCGATATCATCGAACTCATGTTTGTGTTCCTTCCATTCAATCATGGCTATGATCCATGCAAATTGCAAATACAACCATTTGAATGCCTTTAATCAACCTCTTATAGCAAAAAATTGGGCATTTTTAGCCTAAAACGCAACAAATGTTTTGGTTCTGAGTCGGTGCTCCACTAAACCTATTCACAGAGTGTTAGCTCTCCCTAGGTACACACACCAGGATGTTGAAAACTTGATTGATGCTCCCCTCACCCCTTTGAGGGAGTGTCGATCCAATTCGGCACCTAGGGCTTCCTAAGGAGCCTAGAACACCCTAAAAATGAGCTAAAACACAATTTTAAACCATGAAAAATGATTGAAATGGTAAGGTTACCAACCTGGTCCAGACAAAATTAGAAAACGTCAATCACAACTCCCATTCTCGCAGCTTGAAAATCACCCTCCAAAGGTTGAAAATTACAAAGCTAGAAGAAAATGGTGAAAAATCAAATGGTGAATGAAATTTCTGACCCTATTTCACTATTATAGGGTTGATGTTTTGCTAATATATAGTTTTTCTTGGGTTTTAAAATATTTTTTGAGGAGTCACTAATACCCTGGGCGCAGGATTGTCTATATTTGCAGGCTTCAAAGTAGTATATTTTTTGAAAAACCTTGTAGCACTGACGAGCACGGTCTTTTTTCTTTCTCGCGCTCGAAAAAACATGAGAATGCAACTGAGTATACTTTTATCACTTTTTTGGACTCGTAAAGGTTACACAAAAAAAGAAACCCTTGTAGTCTCCTTTAATCTCTTTTGAGACTCTCTAAACATGAAAATATTGTCGAGTGATCTTGCTTCCTTTCACACTCGCTTAAAATGTTTTGAAAGGGTGTCTCCTGAGTAGCAGTTTATCTCTTTTTCGGACTTCAGATACTAAAATTACGAAAAAGGACAACCCTCGAGTTGCCTTTAAGTTCTTTTCAGAATCTCTGAACATGAAAAACCACTGAGTTTTCCTTCTCTGGACTCGTTAAAATCACACATTGAAGGGCCCACATGGGACCGAACCCTTACTTCTTCCAGTTCATTAAGCAAAGGAAGAGCGACTTACTGAAGGTGAGTTATATCGAGCATGTGTTATCCTCCTCAATCTCGTAAAAACAAAAAGAGGTACTCGTTTATCTGGATGGGAGAAAATTTTGAAGGAAGAAAACCAAAATATCTTTTAGAATTGTCACAAATCACTCTTCCAGTTGCCCTTGAACACGACACATTGTTTCTACCTTCATATTGAACACTTGGATAACCTGTTGAACTTCTGCACTGAACCAATCCACTCCTTTGGGTCACCTGACAAATGCCACAGTATCCACCGCATTATGTTTTAGTCCATGTTATTTTTATGTTTCCAATTCATGTTGTGCCTCAATGTTCAAGGGAAGTATCCGCCTTGAGAGTCAACCATCACAAATTTCTAGTTTCAATACGCATGTTAGTCCATACTCATTTGATTCACTGTATTACATCTCTATGTAAGTTTCATGTTGATGATGGGGGATACATCAAGGCCCTCCTTCGACGAGTCTTTTCTTTTCAAATTCAACACATCATCTGAGAATTTGACTTAGAAACCAATTAGTACCTTGGGACCTTCATGCCTCAATGGCATGCCACCTCACCTCCAACAGTGGGTCTACATCATTCACCTCTGATCGGATGACTCCACAAATGTTTGACTTCAGCTCATTATTCACATTCGTTGGATTTTACTAGGGTACCTTGGGAATCAGTGACATCACTGGTGATTTCCCTCGCACTTGTTAACGATTTACCTCATTGATTGAAAATCAAGTGGTTTCTACCATGTTTGACATCAAAACACTTATTCACATGGCTAGATTTGTACTACATCGATATTAGGATGAAGACCCTGGGTTGTGCTTTCACTCTGTTATCTTCTTTCCCAAGCTGTGAAGGAGATATTTTGAGTATACTGATATTCTGTCACATAGATCCAATTTGTATTGGTTCGTGGCTATTTTTTATCATCTCATATATCCATTGTGTATTTATTATGGCTATGATTAGTTCATGTCATGGAGGTATAGATCCACATTGTACCTTTGGTAGCTATACCCTTAGTCAGTAACATTATGAATCTGCGGTGTATTTGTTGGCGGCCATACCTTAAGTCCTTTGTCACTCAATCATAGGTATACCTACCTTGTGTTTGAAACATATGATAACATTTGTTTGATGGTTGTTTGCATCTTCTATTAGGTTCTCTGACTCCATACCCTTGCTTAGAAAATCTACAAAGTGCTTCAGTCATCATCTTTCGTCTCATGAACTTGCACTTTGGGGGGAAATTTGTTACATTTCAAAATTCCTCACTTCGATAATGTCCCATTATCATTATCATAAGTGTCACAATTTTGTCACAAGTATCACAAATATTGTATTTTTTTCCCACATGTGTCGCATTGTGGACGACACCATAAGAACACTTGATACACCCTCTAAGACATGTTAGAAAAGGAAAACACATCATTTGGAAAACTTACACAATATTTTGCCTTGAATAATGATCATCTTAAATGAATTTTTGGAGATCAACGCTCCCCTTCTCACATGCACGGAGTGATAGAACTCCTTGTCCACTTAGCAGGGAGTGTTATAGCACTATGTTTCTAGCTTTGATGGATCGTAGAATGGTTGAGAGAATCTTGGGAAGAAATCTCCCTTATCTCTAAGGACAACTAGAAATGATCCAAGTTGGTTTGACTCGAATCCAAGCTTTAGGATGTATCTAAGGGAGATACCACAACTGATGGAGTCATATCCTCAACTTATTCCAAAGATAACTAAGGTGGTTGAGCCTCCCAAAACCTATAAAAGAAGGCATTCTCATGGTGAAAGGGGGGAAAATATCAACGAAAAGTATTGTCATTCTGATCATGGATATTTCTAGCAAGGGGATAGACAAGGAGGACTTAGTGAGGCTGCTACATATGCATCTACAAATTGTAAGTACCTTGTTATTTTCTCATTAATATATGTTTGGCCTGTTTCCTTCAATTTTGTGTATGATTTCATAGGCTTGTGTCTTCTTGATAAATCTAGTTTAAACTAATATTGGTAGAATAGGAAGCATGCATTGTCTTTTTTGTCTATTGAATTGCAGATCTCATCAAAGGGCCTCAAGATCAAGTTCATCCTAGACCGAGCAAGGACAAGATTCAAAAAAAGGTACATCATACTTACTTCCTCTTTTTCCTTTGACTAGTTTAGCTACATTTAAAGGAATGTCAGTTTCCAATGTTAGCATTTTTCTGTCTTGGTCATAGGGGTCTAGGATCCAAGAGAACATTCACCTGTCTGCAGGGGAATTTTCCTACAACACTAAAAAACTCACAGTAGACTGTGTTTGGGATAGAGGTGTATTTTTTTAGGATTGGGAAATGCTGAGAGGGATTCCCATGGCTTCATAATATTTCATAGTAGTTATTATTTTGATTACCCTGAGGTTTGGGAAGGCATGGTACTACACAAGGCCATGGAATGGTCATGTAGTTATAACATGCACAAATACTCTATATGATCCTATTGCTAGAGGCACCATCAATTGCGTAGGGGGTCCTACACCCCTCATTCTGGGAAATTCCATCACTGTATGCCCCTCAGTGTAGCAACCAATACACCGAACTTGAGGGCGGTCTACTCTAGGAATGGTCAATTCTTGAATCTTATCACTCAAGGTGGAAATATTCCCTTGAAATTGTGTAATATTATAGTCATTGGGTGGTCTTATTACCCACAAGCTTCTAGGATATCCCACCATCGCCTCACTCTTCATGGCCTATTCTATGACTTCCCCCATTGTAGTTATCCACCACTGGGTTAATGAAATCCGAGTTAATGGTAAAATTCCCTGACTGAACCATTCTTGCTGGTAGTCTTGATGAATGGGGTGGGCCAATTTCCCTATTGCATCTTTGAATATTTGGTTATACTCCCAGGTAGACTCCCCATCTCTCTATTTGATCTCCCGCAATTCAGAGAAGGCTTGATGTTCTGACCGGGTAAAATAAATTATCTATGAACCATTGTTTGACTTGAGCAAGGGTGAAGGCCTATCCTTGAGGATTTCCTGGTTCAATGGATTTCATATACCATTTCAAAGAATGACCTCTCAAGGTGGTCTGAAACTTGGCTAATTTATTAGCATTTAAAGTCCCGTGAGATCACCATATGGCCTCACAAAGGAACCAATGTTGTTCCACGTCCTCATCCCCTTTACCAAATAATTTTGGGTATCACGCGAGGGATATTATGTGCTTATGCACCATGGGAGGACTTGGGGACCCTATCAATATAAATACTAAAGGTCCTAGTTGCGATAACACTAAAGAAATTGCTAGTCTACTACTTTTTCTACCACTCGAACTGGTTTGACTAGAATGAGGAGAAATAACATAAATTATGGGTGAGTTTATTGTAGAATTTACTGAATTGGAGGATTTCATTTTGGGACTTGACTATCCAAGGTTGGTTCCTGTGTCTTCAGGATGGGATTCTTTATCTTGGGGGGTCATATTAAGAGGCCATATCGTATCATGTTATGTAGTGTACTTCAAGTCTTCAGGCGCTGCAGGAGTTGGTTCTCCCACAAATTTTGTAGAGGTTATGGCTGAGTCTTGTTCCTTCATGGTGACTCTAATATTGATTCTTTCTTCTTACTTTTCTTCCTCTAATATACTCTCTCCAGAACTCTCATCTTTCTCTCCAAACTCCTCCTTCAACCATTATCTAGCTAGCCTTCCATGTAACTGCAACTCTTTCAACTTATCTAACTCTTTTTTATGACTCCTCTCGAGGTTGATACTCCTTTCATCATTGATAAAACCTCTTCATAAAATTTCACATTTGTTCTCTCCACCTCTTTTCAATCACCACAACCCTTTTTTGAGCTCGCTTCTCTCTAACACTCTTCTCATGATGACCCCTCATATCTCAAGAACTTTTTTATCCTAACTCATGGATCCTTACCTGAATCACTTGCCCCTCCTACAAAAAGGTTTTACTCTACCATTTGAACCAAAGGAACTGGTGGCATTCCTTCTTCCACCAACAATATCTTCTTCGACAATGGAATTTCTCTCAGTAATCTCCCTCGAGCTCCCTCAAGCTCCCATGTAAAATACTACTTATGCCTTTGAGAATGACTAGAGATTTTTTGTGAAAAATTCAATGATGTATCCTTACAGGGTAGTGTGGACCCAAAAGTCCACCGCTCTAAAAATCTAGTGATCCAACTTTTGAAGAGAAACTAGCCGCTCAATTTTCCAATTGAATCTTTTCTTGACACGATATTTAAATTCTAGCACTTCTTGCAATCGGTCGAGCCACTGGTAGACCTCCTCTGGGAATTGAATCCAGAATATTTCATATTGATTGATAGTTGGTTTGGAATAAAATATGGCATCCTTCACAACCCTCATACCTTTCTGTTGTAACTCAATATCTTGAAATATGAACCAGGGATAATTTTATGGAAATTTATATTAAAATGTAGAAACCTCGGATAATCTTACTATTCCTTAGTATGAAAAATGTAAAATGGTTGGCGATAGTTTGGTAAAAATATTCAAATTTCTAAGGATTTATATAGTTTCTATAAAATTTTGGCGATTTTTAAGGTAAAATAATTTTATTCTATAGAATTTGAGAGAATTATTTTTAGAAAAAATGGAAATTGGACAATCATTTTTTGGAAAAGCCATGGAAAATTATCCCATTTGTGAAATTTAGCCCCTAAAATCATCTATGATATGAACTCATCACACCTTCTTTCCCACCAGTTTTTAGTCAGACTTAAATATGTGATGTTGCATCCTCTAAAAACTTGCTCAGAAGTCAAGGTCTCATCAACGAAACCATTTTTTGGAACGAAATCAAAGACTAGGGTTCTCAGAGGTTCTCAGGAAAGGTACCATTGTAGTCTAGTTGTGCTGGCATATTCAACCTTCCGCAAGGGAAGGAGATCTCACCCTAAGTGCTACCGAGACTTGTGTGATAAGGAGAGTTAAAGAGGACACACCATCAAGTCCAACACATTACAGTACAATTCCATACTTAAGGTTAAAGATATCATAACATTAGAAGACTTAGACCAGTAAAAGCATTGAACAATCCATGTTTCACAACATTAAAGTAAATAAATACATCAAGAATCTTGTTTAAATAGTAACACAACTATAAATTACGCATAACAAAATAATTGCACAGGAAAGAAATCACACATTCATCCACACAATAGCAAATTTTTGGGTGCTTGACTAATATAACATATATTATCTTATCACAACCGATCATACATGGAAGATATCCATTGATATCAAGACTTATACAAGTGAATTAGTAATGAGGTACCCGATTTCGACTCTCAAACTCTACAAAATTGTAGTTCATGCTTAGTAATGCTCAATACAACAAAAACCCAAAAACATAACAACAACAATAAAAAAACAACTGAAGAACCCCCAACCCGTTACATAGATCTATGCATTATATCTTTTTCATGGAAATTTATTTGCTTCTTGATTATGTCATTGTGCTTTCTTGATTCTGTTTCTCCTAAAATGTACTCAAAGGTTCTATCTCTTTCTTCTACTTTTCCCAACTGAATCATAACTATTTTTCATGCTGGCACACTAGCACATATATTTTCTCCACTTGGATCCACTATTGTCATGAAATATTGTTCTGCAAAACCTTTATACTTCTGCAAAACTTGGCGGTCTTCAAAATGAAGGGCCCAACACGTTGCAATTGTTGAGGTCTAACTTCCTATGATCAAGAGGTCATCAACATAGAGAACTAAGATCAAGGAGTCTAAGGTTCTCAGCATGTACACATTTGGATCTGATTTACATCTAACAAAATGTTGAGAAACCAAGTAGGCATCCATCTTTGCATACCATGCTCTAGGAAACTACTTGAGGCGATAGAGTGACTTTTTCAGTTGGTATATTGAGGATGAGTTATGTATGAACTCATGAAGTCACTTCGTGTAAATAGCCTATGAGAGATCCATGTGAAAAAATGAATTCTTCACATCCATCTAGTGAACTTCCAACCCCTTCGCTGCTACAATGGTAAGGGCCAATCAGATGGAGTCCATATTTTCTATAGGATAAAATAATATTTCCCTATACCTACTCACCCATATGTCTACTTCCTTCTTGGTTATGTAGACCCATCTACATTTGACAAGATTCCTATATAAAGGAAGAAGAACCAAATACCAAGTTTGGTTCTTGAGGAGAGAGTTGTACTCCTCCTGCATAACATCTTCCAAGAAGGGATTATCTATCGCCTCTACATAGGTATATGGGTTTGAAGCTAGAACCATATAGCAATACATGGGAATCACTAGTTCAGTAGTTGTGATTCCATGAGAAGGATCCTCAAACTAAGACCTCATCCTCCTTTGATCTGTTGGATTCAACACAAGGTGTCTTGTTGCTTGTAAGGTAGTTTGTTTCCACTTGGGCATCTATGGTGGCTCAACATATGCATGCCCATCATTGACATTCTCATCATCTTCCGAATCAAATTCAGAGCTCATATTTGAGCCATGATATGAGTGAGTGGAATCATTATCACTGATGTCTGGTGCAAACAGTGGTATAGAGGCATCTGCATGTGTCTTTGATAGTGCATGCAAGGGAGTTTCCTCATATTGAACATTGCACTCAATCATTAGCCTTTCAGTATAGGGATCGAGTAACATGTATCCCTTCACACCATCTGGATATCCCACTAATATGCATGTGGTACTCTATGGATCTAATGCTTTCCTCTTTTCATAGGGTACGTGTTCCTATGCGTGTGATCCAAATATTTGAAAATGGGTGACTTTTGGTTTGTTTCTGCTCCATGCCTCAAAGGGATTCTTGTTATAATTTTAGAAGTTACAGTTATCTTCTTTAATATTCATTAACAATTGCATGTAATAGGATCACTGAAAGATAAACAATCACAGAACACAATATATATCCTAGGAAACCCTCGTGGGGGAGAAAACCCAACAACCAATTCTTCAGTATAGATTCCATCAACCAGTACAATGTCATGTTATATCTCTCCACAAATATACCAAGAAAAAGATACCAAAGACCAAGAAACCAATACCTCCTACGCTAGACCTCCTTTGTTATGCTCCAAATACACAAGAGAATGCGAGTTGTGTGTGTATGCAAATGAGAGGAACTCAACCTTTATTTATACACATAACTTGACTCCCAAAAAGACGCAACCCTAAGAGGGGTCATTTTGAGTCGATTTATACAATAAGATTACAATAACCTTCTCTAGGTTTGACCAATACAAATACAAAAGAATATATTTTGTAGTTACATCAAAATATCAACACTCCCTCTTAACTAGGAAGGTAATCTCTGATGCCACACAAGCTCATGAACATTGACTTTTGAACATATGAATCTATACATCATCGAATATCCATAGTACAACATGACTTCACAGCCAATGCTTCTGAGGCCTATGGATAGCTCTCAAATAGATTCAACATTTCACTATGGCATCCACTACCCCACAATTAATATGTACCTCATCTTTTTCACCCCCGTGACTTCATAGCCAATGCATCCAAGGCCTGTGGGTAGCTCTCAAATAGCTACAACATGTCCCCTGGACATCCACTACCCTGGAATGCATTTGTACCTCGTCACTCCCTCTGAAGAGGCACCACACCAAGCTTGTCCCTGAAGTGCTTGAACTTCATCCTCGACAGTGGCTTGGTCAATGCGTCTACAACCTGCTCCTCTGTAGTCAAGTACTGGAGCCTCATTTCTCTCCTCTGCACCATATCCCTGATATACTGATATTTTCTCTCAATATGCTTCGATCTGTCATATAACACCAGATTCTCTGACAATTTCATGCAACTCTAGTTGTCACACTAAATGAAGGTCGCCTCTAGTTTGAGACCAAATAACATAGACAACATATTTCGATGCCACACTTCATCTCTACATCTTGCACATGTTGCCAAATATTTAGCCTCAGTCATACTGATTGCTACACATGAATGCTTCATGTTTCTCCATGAAACCATATTGGAGCTTAGACTGAAGTAATATGTCGAAGTACTCTTCCAATCAGGAATATTGTCACCCAATCTAAATCTAAATATCCATATAACTTGAACTCATGGTTTGTCACATACCTAAGACCATAATCCAATGTACCCTTAAGGTACCTTATCACATGTTTTGCTGTGACCAAATGAACCTTCCTGGGCTACTCCATATATTGACTATGGGTGGTCACAGAAAAAAATATATTCGGTCTCGTGTTCGTCAAGTACATCAATGAACCCAACATCTTCTTGTATAAAGTAACATCCATTGTCTTTGAAGTTGTATCTTGCAGCAAATTCAGATTTGATACCATAGGTCTAGTCATTGCCTTGCAATCCAACATCCTGAACCTCTTCAAGATTTCCATTGTATACTTCCCTTCACTTCCTATGGTTCAACTTCTTCTTCCTATGGAACTCTAGTAACTTCATTCTCCTCCTCATGAACCTCTTTTGCACAGTCCTGTTTTGATTTGCTGAAATCTGCACTCTCATTGAAGGTGACATCTTGGCTATTCTCAATTTTTTGATGATCGGTAATATATATCTTGTATTCCTTCAATGCGTCACTGTAACCAAAAAATATTCCATTCTTTCTAGATGGATCCAATTTTGTCCTCTTTTCCTTGGGGACATGCACAAATACAAGTTATCCAAATATCCTAAGATGGTTGACTTTTGGCTTCTCTCCTGAAAACATCTCCTTTAGTGTATTGTTTTCAAGTACTTTGTGGAGACTTTTGTTCTTCATGTACATTGTAGTCTTTGCTACTTCTACCCATAGATGCATAGGTATATCTTGATCATGGATCATATCCTTCACTGCTTCCATGATCGTTTGATTCTTCCTTTCTATTGCTACTACATTATGATGAGGATTGTAGGGAGTAGAAAGCTCCCCCTTAATCCCAACTTCCTTGCAATATTATTTTAATTCCTCTGAAGTGAATACTCCTCCATTATCTGATTGCAAGGTCTTTATCTTCCTCTCTATCAAGTTTTCTACCATTTCCTTAAATTCTTTGAATTTTCCAAACACTTTATTTTTTTCCTTCAACAAAAAGATTCAAGTTTTAAATGAGTAATCATCAATAAGAGACACATAATATACATACCCTCTTAGTGAAGTTGTTGGCATCGTTCCACACACATCAGATTGCATAGTATCCAATACTCTTTTTGCTCTTCTATCGATGTTGGGAAAGGAGTGATTCATGTTCTTTCCTTATGTGCAACATTTTCACATGCCATATTTTTTTCCTAGATCTCTGGTAGTCTCGTCACCAACTTGCTCACACTCAGTAGGGCCTTGTAATGTAGGTGAGAAAATATCCTATTCCATAACACACTGGGATCCATAGTGTCGTGAATTAATGTTGAATCTAATCGCCCTTTCAATTTGTAGAGTCTTCCCTCTTGAACTCCAATCGCCACAAGATCATCAAAAGGATTCCCTCTAGGCCACATAAGAACTTGTACATAAAAAAATGAAACTCTGTAACCATTCTCATCCCATGCCGAAATAGAGAGAAGGTTCTTCTTCAATCCAGGAACATAGATAACTTCATTCATCTTCATTGGCTTTCCTGAGTCTAACTTGTAGGAGGCTTCTCCTACTCCTTTGATCGGATACTGATAGTCATGTACAAATTTCACCTTGTGTGGCGAAGCCTTATGATTAAGGTTAGACAAGGAGTCTTTCAAAGCCAATATAGTTTCTACCACATTCATGGAGACAATTCAAAAGCTACATGGAATCCCATGGATTATTGTAAGTGACAGAGATTCCATCTTCAATGGACTTTTTGGACATAATTATTTTCTTGTTTGGGTACTCAATTGGCTCATGGCTCAGCTTATCATCCTCAATATGATGGACAAAATGAGATAGTGAAAAAATGTCTGGAAGGATACCTTCATTGTTTTTTATTTGATAAACAAACACAATGGTTCAAGTGGTTACCCTTGGCATAATGGTGGTATAACACTTCCTTTCATACTGCAACAAAAATGACACCATTTGTGGTGCTTTATTGATATCACCCACCATCCATCACTTCTTATCTAAAAGAAAAATATAAGTTTCTAGCAGTGGAATATCACATCGAGCGTCAACAAAAAGTTCTTCAATTCTTAAAGGACAACCTAACCATGGCACAAAATCGCATGAAACAACAAGTAAATCAACATCGTAGTGAAATAAGTTTTGAAGTAGGGGATTGGGTACTTTTAAGACAACAACCATACAAACAAATGTCCCTCAAGCAAGCTAAGAAGGATAATAAATTATCATCGAAGCACTATGTCCCTTATAAGGTGTTGCAAAAGATTGGTACTATGGCATACAAATTGAAGTTGCCTACATCTTCATGAGTACACCATGTTTTCCATGTCTCATTCTTAAACAAGGTTATAGGTGAAAAGGAACCAGTTAAAAATATATTACTAGAACTTGATGAGGAAGGAAATATCATATTGAAGCCTAAAGCTATCACTAACACAAGAATTTGCCAGTTGAGGCATAGATCAATTTTAGAGTATCTCATTAAGTGGAAGAAACTACACATTGAATATTCTACACAGGAGGATCAGTCTTTTATATAGAAGCATCCAAAACCTCAAGGGTTGAGGACAACACTTTTCTGAAGGGGAGGGGCATGTTAAGCCCTAATTAGTGGCACATTACCCCTTTATTAGGGAATATTGCATTAGTATTTTTATTTTATTTATGCCATCTTGGGTCCATTAGTTGTAATTGTACATCCTAGTCTCCTATATATACCAAGGAGGACTTTTCATTTGGAATCATCTTGTAATTGTTAATTCATATGATGTATAAGGAGGTTCCCCCCTCGAAGAGGCTTATTATCTAAAATATGGACCAGCCAAAAACCCTAATTTCCTCAAGGAATAACTTTCCAAGTACAATGAATCAAGGGATGAAATTTGTAAAAAAAATATTTCACTATTCTTCCTTCATACTATAACAATTTCATAACTTAAAACCAAACCAAAAAAAATTTGGAGCGAAAATTCCAATAATACTAGTTTCAGGACTAGTAAAAAACCCTAACTTGAACATATTGTATCTCCAAAAATGTAACGAACCAAGATCTGAAATTTGGACCCAATTTCTATCTATATTTTTTCTCTGCACAATAGAAATTCTAGATCATGAAACCATCCATAAAAAAAAGTTATAGAAAAAATGCCAAGAATACTTGTTTTGAAGCAGCCAGTCCTGAGGATTGTCTATCTTTGAAACCAAATGTTAAGAACCAAATATCAAAATAGCATAAAAACCTCAGAATAAGTACTCGACTCCTTGAAAAAGAGATAATTTAGATAATAAGCCTCTTCGAGGGGGAAACCTCCTTATACATCATATGAATTCACAATTACAAGATGATTCCAAATGAAAAGGTCTCCTTGGTATATATAGGAGACTAGGAGGTACAATTACAACTAATGGACCCAAGCTGACATAAAAAAATTAACAATACTAATGTAGTATGCACCAATCAAGGGGTAATGTTCCAGGAATTAGGGCTTAACACAATCCAGGAACATAGAGAACTTCCTTCATCTTCATTAGATTTCATGAGTTTAACTTCTAGGAGGCTTCTCCTACTCCTTTGATAGGATACTGATAGTCATCTTCCAATTTCACCTTGTCTGGTGAATCCCAATGAGTAAGGTTAGACAAGGAGTCTTTATAACCTATCATGTGCTTGGAAGCACCACTTTCCCCCAACCAAATGTCACTTCCATGAGTGACAGTTCCTGTAAGGGATGAGATAAGAACATACTCCTCATCACTTGATTCATATTTCTTTGAAACCTTCTTGGGTGGCTCATGATCTTCAGTTGTATGAACATGATGCATTTTACCTCCTTATTTTTCCCTTTGTCTCTGAATGAGGGAACAATTCCTATCAATGTGTCCCATTTTCTAACAACAGAAACATATGATATTTTGGTTATTTCTTCGGTCCTTTTGAAACATATTGGGTGAGGAGGGTTCTTTCTCTCTCTCTTCTTTCCTGGTGTGGGAGGCTAGGGCTTGATCATCATCTTTCATCTTCTCTTCTCTTTTTTTCATCCTTGCTTATTTTTTGTTTCAATCTTCCCATAGCCTACTAAACGTGGGTATCTTCCTTCTTGAGCATATCCATTGAATAAATGCATCTCATGACCTTGGGAGGCCATTCAAGGTGGTCATCGCCATTTCTTCTCCATTCACTATATTACCAATGGCTTCTATCTGCTCCTTGATCTGGTTCACTCTTGAGAAGTGAAGTTGGATGGTTTCTGAATTATGCATCCTCACATTCTTTAACTGAGTTCTCAAGGTCATTCTCTGATTGATGTCATTTCCTTCAAACAGTTAGGTTAAGGCATCCATCATTTCTTTTGGAGTGGATAATGAAGATATGTGATGAATAAGATGTTCCTTAATGGAGTCTGCAATAATCCTCTTTTCTTTGACCATATCCTTCTTGTGCTTTGTTTTAGCCTCATCTCCCTCTGGTTATGAAACCTCTTCTTTAGTGAACTTATCTAGATCATGTTCTTCTAGGAGGAGGGATACTCTATACCCCTAGTCTCTAAAGTTGTCATCTCCCTCCATATTCTCATCAATATTGGTTCCAATAGTCATCCTACCCCTAAAAGACAAATTTAGGATTCTGAAGATGTTGGTGGTCTTATCTTGTCCAACAACCTCTCCTATCAAGAAAATCAACCCCTTTTGTATTTTAGATATGTGAATTGTCTTCTATTCATGCCTACTCTAATACCATGTTATAATTTGAGAAGTTACAATTATTGTCTTTAATATACATTAATAGTTTCATGTAATAGGATCATTGAAAGATAAAAAAATCACAGAACACAAGATATATCCTAGGAAACCCTTGTGGGGGAGAAAACCCAGCAACCAATTCTTCAATATAGATTCCTTCAACCAATACAATGTCACGTTATAGCTCTCCACAAATATACCAAGACCAATATACCAAAGACCAAGAAACCAAGACCTTCTGCACTAGAGCTCCTTTGTTATGCTCCAAATACACAAGAGAAGGCGAGTTGTGTGTGTATACAAATGAGAGGAACTCGGCCTCTATTTATACACATAACTTGACTCTTGAAAAGACACAACCCTAAGAGGGGTCGTTTTGACTTTTAAAATAAGAATAAAAATAAAATAATAATTTATTTTGAGTATATTTATACAATAAGATTACAATAAACTTCTTGAGGTTTGACCAATACAAATACAAAAGAATATCTTCCGTAGTTACATCAAAATATCAACAAGTTTGATCCTTGAAAGATCTATGAGGAGATCTGTTTTGAATGTGGTTAGCATAGTTAGGTGTCTCAGCCCAAATCTTGGGAGATAGAGATATTGCATGAAACATGCAAGTGGCCATCTCCTTGAGGGATTTGTTCTTCCAAATGTCTACTCCATTCTATTGCAAAGCGTAATGTACTGCATGTTGCAGTTGTATACCAGCCTCTAAAGAAAGATGATAGACATATCAATACACATATTCCCCCCCATTATCTGTGTGGAGGATTTTTATCTTTCTCCCAAACTGAGTCTCTACATGTTCATTGAAGTCTTTGAGATGCTCAATAACTTCAGACTTCTACCTAAGAAAATACACCCAAGTGCGTCGTGAGAAATTATTAATAAATGTAAGCATGTACCTTTCTTTGTTGATGGACATATGAGAAAAGGGTCCCATCAGATCATTGTGGATGAGCTTCAAAGGAGAGGAGGCCTTCCAAGCCTTCCCTTTCTCAAAATTCCCTTGAGGATGTTTTCCAATAACGCATCCTTGAAAAACTCCTTTGGAAAAGTGTATGTTGGACAAGTTGATGAGCATATCATGTTTGCATAGTTTTTGCATGTATTTGAAGTTTATATGGTTGAATATCTCGTTCCATAATATACTAGTATCATCAACATCTGTCATTAGTAGAGAAGAATCATATTTAGCAATGAATTTACTAAAAGTGTACAAACGATATTGGTGGTTTACCTCACCAACAAAAATCATGGAGTTATCATGCATATTGTATATGGTTACGAAATCAGGTGTAAACTCCACCCTTTTTCATGTAACGGAATGTGTTATTTGATAAATAGAGAGAAGATCCATGAAGAGTTTTGGAACATGCAAAACATTCTCAAAAATTTTGTGTTGGAGTTCTAATCTCTCTTGGCCAGTGACCTCAACCAGGGTATCCTCTCCCATGAGGATGGGAGGACACATGCATGTAGAAATAGAAGATAGAACATTTTATGTTGTTTCCATATGATGGGATGTGCCTACATATAAGATCCATGCATCATGAGAAGATTTAATGGCAATTAGTGCATGATATTTACCTCATTTTGTTGGTTCTTGATCTTCTAACTTCTTCTTGGAATCTTTGAGAATTTGATCCCCGAGGTTGTTATTCTAAAGAATCTACACCATTTAATCAATCATTTTGTTCATGCATGCTGATTAGAGATGATATCCACAGTTGTGATAACCACATTTGTTCTTCCATTTCTTTCCTTTTCCACCTTTGGAGCCTGAAGAATCATCAAAGGGTTTGGAGTAGCCTTTCTTCCTTGGCTCTACATGTTCCTTTCCCTTTTTTGTCTACTTGGAATTTGAATTGGAAGTGTTACTACTTTCATGCACATAAAGTGCATGCACATTGGGTCCCTTTATTATCCCCATTTTGATGAGCTTATCTTTCTCATGTGTGAGGGATTCAATAAATTGATCCAATATCATCATTTTCCAGGTTTCTTCTAAAGTGAATCTATTTGTATGGAACGATGAGATGAAAATAACATAAGCCAAACCAATTTTTTCCAAGATAGAAAGGATTAACTTATTGTGTTAAGTGGATTTCTCTATTTCACATCCCTTTAGATGAAGGAAAAGGGACTTGAACTTTATAAAGAAGTCTTGTATGTTATCAAAATGTTGGATCATGTTGTCATTGATGCCAATGGTTTGATTACTTGGGAGATTGTTGGATCATATGTCATTGATGTAAATGGTTTGGTTTGATTGATGTCATTGGTTGATGTCAAGTAATTGATTGATATGATTCCCTTG
>ML778167.1:445754-491845 GCA_009831015.1 Picea engelmannii | reverse complement strand
AATTGGTTATAAATGACAACAATGGGTAATGAATAAATGTTGAATGCTAATTGATGAGTTTTTGTGCAAGAGGGAAGTTTTGGGAAAAAGAGCCCCACACTCATTCACCCCCCCCTCTAAGTGTGGTAGGTGTGTCCAACACAAAATTCCTCGGATTTAAGTAATTCAACTTCACCTTAAGCATATGGCCTCTCATTTCATCCTATTTTCCAAAGAGATCCTCCAACTTTATCCAAATATCATCTAGTGTGGTACAAGATTCAATGTGAAACAGAAGCTCAGGGGACATAGATGCGCAAAGGAGGTCGTAGGCCTCATCCATGCGATTGAGATACATTTTCTTATCGATAATATAATTTGGCTCCACCTCTATAGCCATGGTAATCTGGTACAAGCCTTTGCATCTAAGCTAATGCATAATTTTTAGCTTCCACTGGAAGTAGTTATGAGGCATGAAAAGTATGATCGATGAGTAATACATATATTTTAACTGCATCTTCCTGATGTACCTACAAATAGAAATGATTATGCACTTTCTCTTAGTAATCAAGGCTATGATACCATGTGAAGTTTTCACAGTGAACCTAGCTAATAGAAAAATCACACAGACTTGAGAGAGAAAGAGAGAAGAGAGGAGAGAAAATGAATGAATTGTATTAATTGTATGAGTAAAATTTTAAAATACACATGATATACTCTAAATGGCTAAGTGAAGTCACCATAGTAGTGATCTAGAGATATCTAGACACTCACCAACAGAAACCAAAGTAATCTGCCACCTAGTCCTAGTTAATTGGTCCATGCAATCATCAGTTAATTGAGTCACATGTGTGGAAGTGGGAGAAACACATGAAATCACAATATATGTGCCCTATTGGCCACATGCATGATTTATGCACACTCTTGGTGAGGAAACCGAGGTGAAAATACAACTACTAGTGATAAAACTGAGGTTTCCATCCATGAGTGAGCTCCACTAGTCTAACTGAGGTGTAACTAACTCGTAATTGAAGAGGTAATGTGTCCTATTTTGTAGGAGGTGCCCTAATTTGTAGGGGAATATTCTCAAGAGAGAATATTCTCATCTATGGAAGCTCCCTTGACATTGGACTATCAACCTTAGGAAAATAATTACCTAGGTGAGTGTGTAATATCTCCAACACGGTTGTCACGTTCCTTGTGAAAGCCTTATTCCAAAGTTAAAATACCACTAGTGAAAAATGTCATAAACTTAACTAAGCTTATCAAGTTATATAGTTGGTGATGATATTATTTGATATTCTTAACCCAATTTATTGAGTCCCTAATGATGGGTGGAGTGTCCACTCAAAACGTTGGACATTTCAAAAGTATCTGCATAGTTTATTTCTAAAATGTTCTACAACAATTATGACCAACTGTGAAAACATACACACTTAGTTATTTATATTTTCAACTTTGTTGATTGCAAAAAGGAAATAGTGATAATATTATTTGATCGTCTTAACCAATTTGATTGAGTTTTTTATATTGTCTACCTTGTTGATTGAAAAAAGGAAATGGAATGCTATGACATGGAGAGAAAACATAATAAAAAAAATGCTAGAGGTCGTCACGTTGGAAATGGAGTAGTTATAAGGAATACAACTCTATATCCCATATACAACTTCAATTGAAATGAGTTACAAAGTATGTGTGGTTGTATTGTCAATAGTTAGTTAAAAAAATACATGTGCCTACACTGAATTTGGGCCACATGCGCCTACACTGAGAAGAAAATACATATTTAGATATAGTGTTGATAGTCCCATTGAAGAGTATGATTGATTAGGCCCTACAAATGATTAGCACTATGAAGTATCCAATATCAAGCATGAACACATTCCCCCTTATTCAAATGTTTTAATTCACTAATCATTGTGTCAATGACATGTACATTGCTTATTAAGACAACGTGTTAAAAGAAGAAGTTATGTTTCTTATGGTTAAAATAACACTTTGAATATCTAGAATTGCATTACAATTATGTAATTAATTGTTTAATCACTAATATGTTGAGGAAAGTATAAATCCAAGACTCATTGAGGTGTGTTGTTGTTGTGCACTAAATTCAATTTCCATGCATTAGGATATAATTCATTAATTTGTGGTTATAGTGAATTGATGTCGATGAGGGTGACATTGATGTAAGGGTTGTCAACAGGGAACATGTCGACCAACATTGGAAAATGGATGGTTGACATGGTGTCCATTGCCAATAGTGGTTATCAATGAGTGTGTCATCAACATGAGGGCCATAGACAAGTTGGTTTTAGACAAGAGTATTGTAGACAAGAGATTTGTCAACAAGAGAATCATTATTAAGTGGATTGTTGACAAGCATGTGTAGGAAAGATATCTATCAACAAGAGAGTTTTTGGCAAGTGAAATGTCAACAAGAGTGCCATTGATAAGTGGGGAACTAACAAGAAGGTTTGCAAGTGATAATTAAACATGAGTGCCATTGATAAGTGGGGCACTAACAAGAAGGTTGTTGACATTGTCAAGAAAATGTCCCCAATGGTTGTCAATGTTGATGAAAGCACAATCGAGGAAGTTATTGTCAACAACGAGAGAGTGCCTGGATCATTCATCCCATTTGGAGAGTAATGGTCCCTATTGCACTAACATACATTTTGGAGTAAAGGTGTAGGCGACTATTGCTAAGGGATAATATGGTTGACTAAAATATTGTTTCATTCAAATGTCTCATTCTAATTGTCTTTCATCAATTCGGTAATTTAGAACCATTTTTCTTGTATCCTGATAGAATAAGCATGTGGCCATGGATGATAACTCCCATGTCTCTCCCAAAGTTATGGTTGTCCAAAGATGAAATTTGAAATGTCAAATTTTGTAACATCAAAAAGGACATAATCAAACATAGGATTGATTCTATACAACAATTGACATTGGTGCTTGATACACATTTCTTACTTATCATTCATCCACCCTGTGATGTAGGGTTGTGGATGAAGTGAATTAGTTAATGAAATATTCTTCATAATGGTATAAAAAATCAATGCCTTTTGGCTACCATTGTCAGGGACGGTTCTAAGAGGTTGGCCTTTGATATTCTCACACCAACAATGCACTATAGTAGACATATTTAATGTAGCAATGATGACCTCCTCACTATTGATGAAATTATTTGCATTGAAGAAGGATTCAAGTTATTGAATATAGACTCTATCAAGAATTTTCATCAACCTTTCCCTCAAGGCTACAGATGTCAAGGTTCATTTGGATTTTGAAAGGTGTGACTCCATCGAAGAGGTGCTTTAAAACCATTGTTGGAGGAGTGGTCTATGTCCATGACCTTATTTAATATGTTCATGAACGTGTCCATTGTGTCTCTCCTTTATTGGTTAAGACCATATTCAAGGAGATACTCCATCGAAGAGATTGTTTCGATGTCATTTGTTTCAGGATAGTTATCTTCTATGTTCTAGCAGGAAGACATGTATTTAAAGTTCAATCATCAGCTTCCTTATTCTGACCTTGCAGTTTGTGGGGCAATCTGTCACACATCAAAATTCCTCACTTCGATAATGTCCAATTATCATTATCATAAGTGTCACAAGTGTCGCAATTTTGTCACAAGTATCACAAATATCGTATTTTTCTCCCGCATGTGCCACATTGCGGACGACACCATAAGAACACTATATACACCCTCTAAGACATGTTAGAAAAGGAAAACATGTCATTTGGAAAGCTTACAAAATATTTTTCCTTGAAGAATGATCATCTTAAATGAATTTTTGGAGATCATCGCTCCCCTTCTCACATGCAAGGAGTGCTAGCACTCCTTGTCCACTTAGCAGGGAGTGCTATAGCACTATGTTGCCATCTTTGAGGGATCGTTGATTGGTTGAGAGAATCTTGGGAATAAATCCCCCTTATCTTTAAGGACAACTAGAAATGATCCAAGTTGGATTGACTTGAATCCAAGCTTTAGGTTGTATATAAGGGAGATACCACAACTGATGGAGTCATATCCTTAACTTATTCCAAATATAACTAAGGTGGTTGAGCCTCCCAAAACCTATAAAATAAGGCATTCTCATGGTGAAAGGGGGGAAAGTATCAGTGGAAAGTATTGTCATTATGATCATGGATCTTTCTAGCAAGGGGTTGGACAAAGAGGACTTGGTGAGGCTACTACATCTGCATATACAGATTATAAGTACCTTGTTATGTTCTCATTAATATATTCTTGGCCATTTTCCTTCAATTTTGTGTATGATTTCATAGGCTTGTGTCTTCTTGATAAATCTAGTTTAAACTAATCTTGGTAGAATAGGAAGCATGCATTGTCTTTTTGGTCTATTGAATTGTAGATCTCATCAAAGGGCCTGAAGATCAAGTTCATCCTAGACCAAGAAAGGACAAGCTTTATAAAAAGGTACATCATACTTTATTCCTCTTTTTCCTTTGACTACTTAAGCTACATTTAAAGGAATTTCAGTTTCCAATGTTAACATTTTTTAATCTTGGTCATAGGGGTCTAAGATCCAAGAGCACATTCACCTGTCTGCAGGGGAATTTTCCTACAACACTACAGAACTCACAGTAGACTATGTTTGGGATAGAGGTGTATTTTTGTAGGATTGGGAAATGCCAAGAGGGATTCCCATGGCTTCAGAATATTTCACAGTAGTTATTATTTTGATTACCCTGAGGTTTGGGAAGGCATGGTACTACATAGGGCCATGGAATGGTGATGTAGTTATGACTTGCACAACTCCTCTAGATGATCCTATTGGTGGAGGTGCCATCAGTTGCAGAGGGGTCTTTCACCCCTCATTCTAGGAAATTCCATCACTGTATGCCCCTCGGTGTAGCAACCAGTACACTAGACTTGAGGGTGTTCTACTCTAGGAATGGTCAATTCTTGAATCTTATCACTTAAGATGGAAATATTCCCTTGAAATTGCGTAATATTATAGTCACCGGGTGGTATTATTACCCACAAGCTTCCAGGATATCCCACCATCACCTCTCTCTTCATGGCCTATTCTAGGACTTCCCCCATTGTAGTTATCCACTACTGGGTTAATGGAATATGAGTTAATGGTAAAAGTCCCTGACTAAACCATTCTTGTTGGTAGTCTTCATGAATGGGGTTAGCCAATTTCCCTATTGCATGTTTGAATATTTGGTTATACTCCCAGGAAGACTCCCCATATCTCTATTTGATCTCCCACAATTCAGAGAAGGCATGATGTTCTGACTGGGTAAAATAATTTTTCTATGAACAATTGTTTTACTTGAGCAAAGGTGAAGGCCTATCCTTGAGGATTTCCTGGTTCAATGGATTTCATATACCATTTCAAAGCACAATCTCTCAAGGTGGTATGAAACTTGGCTAATTTATTAGAATTTAAAGTCCCACGAGATCACCATATGGCCTCACAAAGGAACCAATGTTGTTCCACATCCTCATCCCCTTTACCCCATAATTTTGGGTATCATGTGAGGGATCTGATGTGATTATGTGCCATGGGAGGACTTGGGGACCCTATCGAGACAAATACTAAAGGTCCTAGTTGCGATAACACTAAAGAAATTGTTGGTCTACTACTTTTTCTACCACTCTAACTGGTTTGACTAGAATGAGGAGAAATAACATAAATTATGGGCGATTTTATTGTAGAATTTACTAAATTAGAGGATTTCATTTTGGGACTGGACAATCCAAGGTTGGTTCCTGTGTCTTCAGGACATGATTATTTATCCTAGGGGGTCATATTAGGAGGCCATATCATATCATGTTATGTAGTGTACTTCATGTCTTCAGGCACTGCAGGAGTTGGTTCTCCCACAACTTCTGCAAAGGTTATGGCTGAGTCTCATTCCTCGATGGTGACTCCGATCTTGATTCTTGCTTCTTATTTTTCTCCCTCTAATCTACTCTCTCCATAAATCTCATCTTTTTCTCCAAACTCCTGCTTCAAACATTAGCTAGCTATCCTTCCATGTAATTGTAACTCTTTCAACTTATCTAACTCTCCTTTATGACTCCCCTCAAGATTGATACTCCTTTCATCATTGATCAGGCCTCTTCATCAAATTTCACATTTTTTCTCTCCACCTCTTTTCAATCACCACAACCCTTTTCTGAGCTCGCTTGTCTCTGGCACTCTTCTCACAATGACCCCCTGTATCTCAAAAACGTTTGTATCCTAACTCATGGATCCTTACCTAATCACCTTCCCCTCCTGCACAAAGGTTTTACTCTGCCATTTGAACTAAAGGAACTTGTAGCATTCCTTCTTCCACCAACAATATCTTCATCCACAATGAAATTTCTCTTAGTAATCTTCCTCGAGCTCCCTCAAGATCCCATGTAAAATACTACTTCTGCCTTTGAGAATGACTGGTGATTTTTTGCGAAAAATTCAATGATGTATCCTTACAAGGTAGTGTGGACCCAAAATTCCACTGCTCTAAAAATTTAGTGATCCAACTTGTGAAGAGAAACTAGCCGCTCAATTGTCCAATTGAATCTTTTCTTAACACGGTATTTAAATTCTAGCACTTCTTGCAGCCGGTCGAGCCACTAGTAGACCTCCTCTGGGAATCAAATCCATAATATTTTGTATTTATTGATGGCTGGTTTGGAATAAAATATTGCATCCTTCACAACCCTCATACCTTTCTATCGTAACTTAGTTTCTTGAAATATGAACCAGGGATAATTTTATGGAAATTTATATTAAAATGTAGAAACCTGGGATAATCTTACTATTCCTTAGTATGCAAAATGCAAAATGGTTGGCAATAGTTTGGTAAAAATATTCAAATTTCTAAGGATTTATATAGTTTCTATAAAATTTTGGTGGTTTTTAAGGTAAAATAATTTTATTCTATAGAATTTGAGAGAATTATTTTTAGAAAAAATGGAGATTGGCGAATCATTTTTTTGGAAAAGCCATGGAAAATTATCCCATTTGTGAAATTTAGCCCCTAAAATCATCTATGATATGAACTCATCACACCTTTTTCCCCACCAGTTTTCAATGTCAGACTTAAATATGTGATGTTGCATCCTCTAAAAAATCGCTCAGAAGTCAAGTTCTCATCAATGAAACCATTTGTTGGAATGAAATCAAAGACTGGGGTTCTCATAGGTTCCCAGGAAAGGTACCATTGTAGTCTAGTTGCGCTGGCATATTCAACCTTCCACAAGGGAAGGAGGTCTCACCCTAAGTGCTACCAAGACTTGTGTGATAAGGAGAGTTAAATAGGACACACCATCAAGTCCAATGCATTACAGTACAATTCTATACTTAAAGGTAAATATATCATAACATTGGAAGACTTAGACCAGTAAAAGCATTGAACAGTCCATGTTGCACAACATTAAAGTAAATAAATACATCAAGAATCTTGTTTAAATAGTAACAAAACTATAAATTATGCAGAACACAAATATTGCGCAGGAAAGAAACCATACATTCATCCGCACAATGGAAAATTTTTGGGTGCCCGACTAATCCAATATATATTATCTTATCACAATCGATCATACATGGAAGAAATCCATTGATATGAAGACTTATACAAGTGAATTAGTAATGAAGTACCCGATCTTGAATCTCAAACTCTACACAATTGTAGTTCATGCTTAGTAATGCTCAATACAACAAAAACCCAAAAACATAACAACAATAATAGAACAACAATTGAAGGACCCCCAACCCATTACATAGCTCTATGCATTATATCTTTTTTGTGGAAATTTCTTTGCTTCTTGATTATTTCATTGTGCTTTCTTCATTCTGTTTCTTCTAGAATGTACTTGAAGGTTCTATCTCTTTCGGCTACTTTTCCCAAATGAATCATAACTATTTTTCATGCTGGCACACTAGTGCATATATTTTCTCCACTTGGATCCGATCTTCAAAATGAAGGGCCCAACACACTGCAATTGTTGAGGTCTAAATTCTTGTGATCAAGAGGTCATCAACATAGAGAACTAAGATCAATAAGGAGTCTAAGGTTCTCAACATGTACACATTTGGATCTGATTTACATCTAACAAAATGTTGAGAAAGCAAGTAGGCATCGTTCTTTGCATACCATGCTCTAGGAACCTGCTTGAGGCCATAGAGTGAATTTTTCAGTTGGCAAATTGAGGATGAGTTATGTATGAACTCATGCGGTCACTCTGTGTAATAAGCCTATGAGAGATCCACATGAATAAATGAATTCTTGACGTCCATCTGGTGAACTTCCAACCCCTTCGCTGCTACAATGGCAAGGGCCAATCGGATGGAGTCCATCTTTGCTACATGAGAAAATGTTCTTTCCCTATAACTTCTCACCCATCTGTCTACTTCCTTCTTGGTTATGTAGACCTATCTACATTTGAAAATCTTCCTATATAAAGGAAGTGGAACCAAATCCCAAGTTTGGTTCTTGAGGAGAGAGTTGTACTCCTCCTGCATAACAGCTTCCAAGAAGGGATTATCTATAGCCTCTACATAGGTCTATGGGTTTGAAGTTAGAACCATATAAAAATACATGAGAATCACTAGTTAGTTAGTTGTGAGTGCATGAGGAGGATCCTCAAAATAATACCTCATCCTCCTTTGATTTGTTGGATTCCCCACAAGGTCTCTTGCTGCTTGTAAGGTAGTCTGTTTCCACTTGGGCATCTGTGGTGGCTCAACATATGCATGCTCATCATCGACATTCTCATCATCTTCCAAATAAAATTAAAATATCATATTTGAACCATGATCTGAGTGAGTGGACTCATTATCGTTGATGTCTGGTGCAAGCAGTGGTATAGAGGCATATGCCAGTGTCTTCGACGGTGCATGCAAGGGATTTTCCTCAAATTGAACACTGCACTCAATTGTGAGCCTTTCAGTAGAGGGATCAAGTAACATGTATCCCTTCACACCATCTGGATATCCCACTAATATGCATGTGGTACTCTATGGATCTAATTATTTCCTCTTTTCATAGGGTATGTTTTCCTATGCGTGTGATCTGAATATTCGAAAATGGGTGACTTTCGGTTTGTTTTTTCTCCACCTCAAAGGGAGTCTTGTTATAATTTTAGAATTTGGAGTTAAATTCTTTAACATTCATTAAAATTTTCATGTAATAGGATCACTGAAATATAAACAATCACAAAACACAATGTATATCCTAGGAAACCCTCATGGGGGGGAAAACCCAACAACCAATTCTTCATTATAGATTCCATCAACTAGTACAATGCCATGTTATATATCTCCACAAATCAGCCAAGAAAAATATACCAAAGACTAAGAAACCAATACCTCTTGCGCTATACCTCCTTTGTTATGCTCCAAATACACAAGAGAAGGGGAGTTATGCATGTATACAAATGAGACAAACTCAACCTTTATTTATACACATAACCTGACTCCCAAAAAGACGCAAACCTAAGAGGGGTCATTTTGACTTCTACAATAAGGATAAAAATAAAATAATAATTTCCTTTGAGTCGATTTATACAATAAGATTACAATAACCTTCTATATGTTTGACCAATTCAAGTACAAAAGAATATATTTTGTAGCTACATCAAAATATCAACACTCCCTCTTAACTAGGAAGGTATTCTCTAATTCCACATGAGCTCATGACCATTGACTTTTGAACATATGAATCTATACATCATCGGATATCCATAGTACAACATGAATTCATAGCCAATGCATCTGAGGCTTGTGGGTAGCTCTCAAATAGCTTCAACATGTCACTATGACATCCACTACCCCACAATTCATGAGTACCTCATATTTTGCACCCTCGTGACTTCACAGCCAATGCATCCAAGGCTTGTGGGTAGCTCTCAAATAGTTACAACATGTCCCCTAGACATCCACTACCCCAGAATGCATTTGTACCACGTCACTCCCTCTGAAGAAGGACCATGCCAAGCTTGTCCCTGAAGTGATGGAACTTTGTCCTCGGCAGTGGCTTGGTCAACACATCTGCAACCTACTCCTTGGTAGTCAAGTACTGGAGCCTCATTGCTCCCCTCCACACCATATCCTTGATATAGTGATATTTTATCTCAATATGCTTCAATCTGTCATAGAACACCATATTCTCTGAAAACTTCATGCAACTATGGTTGTCACACTAAATACAGGTCACCTCTGGTTTGAGACCAAATAACCCAGACAAGATCTTTCGATGCCACACTACTTCTCTACATTCTACACATGCTACCAAATATTCAACCTCAGTCATACTGATTGCTACACATGACTGCTTCATGTTGCTCCATGAAACCATACTGAAGCCTAGACTGAAGCAATATGTCGAAGTACTCTTCCAATCAAGAATATTGTCACCCAATCTGAATCTAAATATCCATATAACATGAACTCATGGTCTGTCACATACCTAAGACCATAATCCAATGTACCCTTAAGGTACCTTATCACATGTTTTGTTGTGACCAAATGAACTTTCCCGGGCTGCTCCATATATTGACTTAGGGTGGTCACAAAAAAATATATATCTGGTCTCGTGTTCGTCAAGTACATCAACAAACCCACCATCTGTCTATATAAAGTAACATCCATTGTCTTTGAAATTGTATCTTGCAGCAAATTCAGATTTGATACCATAGGTGTAGCCATTGCATTGCAATCCAACATCCTGAACCTCTTCAAGATTTCCACTGCATACTTCCCTTGATTTCCATTGCATACTTCCCTTGACTTCCTATGGGTCAACTGCTTCTTCCTATGGAACTCTAATAACTTCATTCTCCTCCTCATGAACATCTTTTGCACAGTCTTATTTTGATTTGCTGAAATCTGCACTCTCATCGAAGGTGACATCTCAGCTAAGCTCAACTTTCCAGTGACCGGGAATATATATCATGTATTCATTCGATGTGTCAATGTAACCAAAAAATATTCCATTCTTTCCATATGGATCCAATTTTGTCCTCTTTTCCTTGGGGACATGCACAAATACAGGGTATCCAAATATCCTAAGATGGCTGACATTCGGCTTCTCTCCTGAACACATCTCCTCTAATGTCTTGTTTTCAAGTACTTTGTGGGGACTTATGTTCTACATGTACACTGCAGTTTTTGCTACTTCTTCCCATAGATGCATAGGTAGATCTTGATCATGGATCATATCCTTCACTACTTCCATGATCACCTGATTCTTCCTTTCTGCTGCTATTTCATTATGATGAGGATTGTAGGGAGTAGAAATCTCCCCCTTAATCCTTTCTTCCTTGCAATATTCTTTTAATTCCTCTGAAGTGAATTCCCCTCCATTATCTGATCACAAGGTATTTATCTTCTTCTCTACCAGGTTTTCTACCATGGCCTTAAATTCTTTGAATTTTCCAAACACTTCATTCTTTTCCTTCAATAAATAGATCCAAGTTTTAAATGAGAAATCATCAATAAAAGACACATAATATACATACCCTCTTAGTGAATTTGTTGGCATAATTCCACACACATACTATTGCATAATATCAAATACTCTTTTTTCTGTGTTATCACTACTGGGAAAGGAGTGCTTCATGTTCTTTCCTTGTGTGCAACCTTTGCACACACCATCTTTTTTTGCCTAGATCTCTAGTAGTCTCATCACCATCTTTCTCACACTCAGTGGGGCCTTATAATGTAGGTGAGAAAATATCATATTCCATAACACACTGGGATTCATAGTGTCGTGAATTAATATTGAAATTGATCGCCCTTTCAATTTGTAGATTCCTCCCTCTTGAACTCCAATCACCACAAGATCATCAAATGGATTCCCTCTAGGCCACATAATAACTTTTCCATCAACAAATGCAACTCTATAACCATTCTCATCCCATGCCAAAATAGAGAGAAGGTTCTTCTTCAATCCAGGAACATAGATAACTTCATTCATCTTCATTGGCTTTCTTGAGTCAAACTTGTAGGAGGCTTCTCCTACTCCTTTGATCGGATACTGATAGTCATCTCCCAATTTCACCTTGTGTGGTGAATCCTTATGATCAAGGTTAGACAAGGAGTCTTTCAAAGCCAATACAGTTGCTACCACATTCATGGAGATAGTTCAAAAGATACATGGAAGCCCACATATTATTGTAAGTGACAGAGATTCCATATTCAATGGACATTTTTGGACAGAATTATTTTCTTGTTTGGGTACTCAATTGTGTCATGGATCAACTTATCATCCTCAATATGATGGACAAAATGAGATAGTGAAAAAATGTCTGGAAGGATACCTTCATGTTTTTTTCTCTGATAAACAAACACAATGGTTCAAGTGGTTACCCTTGGCACAATGGTGGTATAACACTTCCTTTCATACTGAAACAAAAATGACACCATTTGTGGTTCTTTATGGATATCACCCACCATCCATAACTTCTTCTCTAAAAGAAATATATAAGGTTCAAGCAGTGGAATATCACATCAAGTTTCAACAACAAGTTCTTCAACTCTTAAAGGACAACCTGACCATGGCACAAAATCGCATGAAACAACAAGTAGATCAACATCATAGTGAAATAAGTTTTGATGTAGGGCATTGGGTATTTTTAAGACTACAATCATACAAACAGATGTCCCTCAAGAAAGCTAAGAAGGATAATAAATTATCACCGAAGCACTATGGCCCTTATAAGGTGTTGCAAAATATTGGTACTATGGCATACAAATTGGAGTTGGCTTCATCTTCTTGAGTACACCATGTTTTCCATGTGTCATGCTTAAACAAGATTATAGGTCACAAGGACCTGGTTAAAACTATATTACTAGAACTTGACGAGCAAGGAAAAATCATATTGGAGCCTAAAGCTATCACTAACACAAGAATTCACCAGCTAAGGCATAGATCAATTTTAGAACATCTCAATAAGTGGAAGAAACTACCTGTTGAATATTCCACATGGGAAGATGAGTCTTTTATACAGATGCATCCAAAACCGCTCAAGTGTTGAGACAACACTTTTCTGAAGGGGAGGGGCGTGTTAAGCCCTAATTAGTGGCACATTACCCCTTTATTGGGGAATATTTCATTAGTATTTTTATTTTATTTATGTCATCTTGGGTCCATTAGTTGTAATCATACCTCCTAGTCTTCTATATATACTAAGGAGACATTTTCATTTGGAATCATCTTGTAATTGTGAATTCATATGATGTATAAGGAGGTTTCCCCCTCGAAGAGGCTTATTATCTGAAATATGGACCAACCAAAAACCCTAATTTCCTCAAGGAATAAATTTCCAAGTCCAATGAATCAAGGGATGAAATTTGTATAAAAGATACTTCGCTATTCTTCCTTCATACTGTAACAATTTCATAACTTAAAACCATGCCAAAAAAAATTGGGGGAGAAAATTCCAAGAAGACTTGTTTCAGGACTAGTAAAAAACCCTAACTTGAACATAATGTATCTCCAAAAATGCAACGAACCAAGATCTGAAATTTGGACCCAATTTATCTCTATATTTTTTCTCTACACAATAGAAATTCTAGATCATGAAACCATCCAAAAAAAAAGTTGTAGCTAAAATGCCAAGAATACTTGTTTTGAAGAAGCCAATCCAGAGGATTGTGTAGCTTTGAAACCAAATGTTAAGAACCAAATATCAAAATAGCATAAAAACCTCAGAATAAGTACTTGACTCCTTGATAAAGAGATAAATTCAGATAATAAGCCTCTTCGAGGGGGCAACCTTCTTATACATCATATGAATTCACAATTACAAGATGATTCCAAATGAAAAGGTCTCCTTGGTATATAGGAGACTAGGAGGTACAATTACAACTAATGGTCCCAAGATGACATAAATAAAATAATAATATTAATGTAATATTCACCAATCAAGGGGTAATGTTCCACGAATTAGGGCTTAACACAATCCAAGAACATAGAGAACTTCCTTCATCTTCATTGTATTTCCTGAGTCTAACTTGTAGGAGGCTTCTCCTAGTCCTTTGATCAAATATTGATAGTCATCTCCCAATTTCACCTTGTGTGGTGAATCCTTATGAGTAAGGTTAGAAAAGGAGTCTTTATAACCTATCATGTGCTTGGAAGCACCAATTTCCCCACACCAAATGTCACTTCCATGAGTGACAGTTCCTGTAAGGGATGAGATAAGAACATAATCCTCATCACTCGATTAATCTTCCTTTGAAACCTTCTTGGGTGGCTCAGCATATTCAATTGTATGAACATGATGCATTTTACCTCCTTATTTTTCCCTTTGTCTCCGAATGAGGGAACAATTCCTATCAATGTGTCCCATTTTCTAACAACATAAACATATGATATATTGGTTATTTCTTCAGACCTTTTGAAACTTCTTGTGTGAGGAGGGTTCTTTCTCTCTCTCTTTTTTCCTAGTGTGGGAGGCTAGGGCTTGATCATCATATGTCACCTTCTCTTCTCTTTTTTTTGTCCTTGCTTATTCTTGGTTGCAATCTTCCCATAGCCTACCAAACATGGGTAGCTTCCTTATTGAGCATATCCCTTGAATAAATGCATCCCATGACCTTGGGAGGCCATTCAAGGTGGTCATCTCCATTTCTTCTCCATTCACTGTATCACCAATGGTTTCTATCTTCTCCTTGATTTGGTTCACTCTTGAGAAGTAAGAGTGGATGGTTTCTGAATTATGCATCCTCATGTTCTTTAACTAAGTTCTCAAGGTCATTCTTCGGTTGATGTTGTTTCCTTCAAACGGTCAGGTTAAGGCATCCATCATTTATTTTGGAGTGGATAATGAAGATATGTGATGAATAAGATGTTCCTTAATGGAGTCTGCAATAATCCTCTTTTCTTTGACCATATCCTTCTTGTGCTTTGTTTTAGCCTCATCTCCCTCTGGTTCTGAAACCTCTTCTTTACTGAACTTCTCTAGATCATGTTCGTCTAGGAGGAGGGATACTCTGTACCTCTAGTCTCTGAAGTTGTCATCTCCCTCCATATTCTCATCAATATTGGTTCAAGTAGTCATGCTACCCCTAAAAGACAAATTTTTGATTTTGAAGATGGTGGTGGTCTTATATTTTCCAATAACTAATCCTATCAACAAAAGCAACTCCTTTTGTATTTTAGATCTTTGAATTGTCTTATATTCATGCATGCTCTGATACCATGTTATAATTTGAGAATTTAAAATTATTGTCTTTAATATTCATTAACAATTTCATGTAATAGGATCACTAAAAGATAAAAAATCACAGAACACAAGATATATCCTAGGAAACCCTTGTGGGGGAGAAAACCCAACAACCAATTCTTCAGTATAAATTCCTTCAACCAGTACAATGTCACATTATAGTTCTCCAAAAATAGACCAAGACCAATATACCAAAGTCCAAGAAACCAAGACCTTATGCGTTATACCTCCTTTTTATGCTCCAAATACACAAGAGAAGGTGATTTGTGTGTGTATACAAATGAGAGGAATTTGACCTCTATTTATACACATAATTTGACTCCCGAAAGACACAACCCTAAGAGGGGTTGTTTTGAATTTTAGAATAAGAATAAAAATAAAATAATAATTTATTTTGATTCGATTTATACAATAAGATTACAATAACCTTCTTGAGGTTTGACCAATACAAATGCAAAATAATATCTTCCGTAGTTACATCAAAATATCAACAAGTTTGATCCTTGAAAGATCTATGAGGAGATCTATTTTGAATGTGGTTAGCATAGTTAGATGTCTCAGCCTAAAGATTGGGTGATAGAGATATTGCATGCAACATGCAAGTGGCCATCTCCTTGAGGGATTTGTTCTTCCGATTGGCTACTCCATTCTGCTGCAAAGTGTAAGGTACTGTGTGTTTCATTTGTATACCAACTTCTAAAGAAAGATGATAGACATATCAATACACATATTCCCCCCCATTATCTATGTGGATGTTTTTTTATCTTTCTCCCAGACTGAGTGTCTGCATGTTATTTGAAGTCTTTGAGATGCTCAATAACTTCAGACTTTTGCCTAAGAAAATATGCCCAAGCGCATCGTGAGAAATTATTAATAAATGTAAGCATGTACCTTGATTTGTTGATGGACATAAGAGAAAAGGATCCCATCATATCATTGTGGATGAGATCCAAAGGAGAGGAGGCCTTCCAAGCCTTCCCTTTCTCAAAATTCTCTTAAGGATGTTTGCCAATAACGCATCCTTGACAAACTCCTTTGGAAAAGTGTATGTTGGACAAGTCAATGAGCATATCATGTTTGCATAGTTTTTACATGTATTTGATGTTTATATGGTTGAATATCTCATGCCATAATATACTAGTATCATCAACATCTGCCAGTAGTAAAGAAGAATCATATTTAGCAATGAATTTATTGAAAGTGTACAAACGATATTGGTGGTTTAACTCACCAACAAAAATCATGGATTTATCATGCATATTTTATATGGTTACGAAATCAGGTGTAAACTCCACCCTTTTTCATGTACCAGAATGTGTTATGTAATAAATAGAGAGAATATTCACGAAGAGTTTTGGAACATGCAAGACATTCTCAAAACTTTTGTGTTGGAGTTCTACTCTCCCTTGGCCAATGACCTCAACCGGGGTATCCTCTCCCATGAGGATGGGAGGACACATGCATGTAGAAATAGAATATAAAACATTTTATGTTGTTTCCATATGATGGGATGCACTTTCATACATAGAAGATTTAATGGAAATTAGTGCATGAGAGTTACCTCATTTTGTTGGTGCTTGATCTTCTAACTTCTTCTTGGAATCTTTGAGAATTTGATCCCCAAGGTTGTTCTTCTAAAGAATCTACACCATTTGTTCAATCAGTTTGTTCATGCATGATGATTCGAGATGATATCCACAGTTGTGATAACCACATTTGTTCTTCCATTTCTTTCCTTTTCCACCTTTGGAGCCCGAAGAATCATCAAAGGGTTTGGAGTACCCTTTCTTCCTTGGCTCTACATGTTCCTTTCCCTTGTTTGTCTACTTGGAATTTGAATTGGAAGTGTTGCTACTTTCATGCACATTGGGTCCCTTGATTATCCCCATTTTGATGAGCTTATATTGCTCATGTGTGAGGAATTCAATAAATTGATCCAATGTCATCATTTTCCAAGTTGCTCCTGAAGTGAATCTATTTGTATGGAATGATGAGATGAAAATAACATAATCCAAACCAATTTTTTCCAATATAGAAAGGATTAAATTATAGTGTTAAGTGGATTTCTCTATTTCACATCCCTTTAGATGAAGGAAAAGGGACTTGAACTTTGTAAATAATTCTTGTATGTTATCAAAATTCCTCGGATCTAAGGAATTCAACTTGACCTTGAGCATATGGCCTCTCATTTCATCCTTTTTTCCAAAGAGATCCTCCAATTTTGTCCAAATATCATCTAGTGTGATACAAGATTCATTGTGAAACAAAAGCTCAGGGGACATATATGCACAGAGGAGGTCATAGGTGTGCAGAGGAGGTCGTAGGGCTCATCCATGCGATTGAGATACATTTTCTTATCGATAATATAATTTGGCTCCACCTATGTAGCCATGGTAATATGGTACAAGCCTCTGCATCTGAGCTAATGCAAAATTTTTATCTTCCACTCAAAGTAGTTATGAGGAATGAGAAGTATTATCAGTGAGTTATCCATATTTTTTAACTGCATCTTCCTGATGTACCTACAAATAGAAATGCTTATGCACTTTCTCCTAGAAATCAAGGCTCTGATACCATGTGAAGTTTTCATAGTGAACCTAGCTAATAGAAAAATCACACAAACTTGTGTGTGTGTGTGTGTGTGAGAGAGAGAGAGAGAGAGAAGAGAGGAGAGAAAATGAATGAATTGTATTAATTGTATGAGTAAAATGTTAAAATACACATGATATACTCTGAATCCATTAACCTGAGTTCGAATCTTGGTGGAACATCATTTTTTGTTCTTCATCCTTATAATGGTTGCATGTATTTTGTTTTTCAGTCGAGTCTCACATTAAAAACTCTCATCAAATGACTGGGAGTGGAGCAACCAATGGTACGTCAGAATTTGATGAGAGAAGTGAAAACACACAACAAATTCGCATTGCAAATGTTTTTCCATCTTTTAGAGTTCCAAGTTTCAAATTCATCGACGAGTTTGAGAGAATTGTATGAGGGAACGACAACTTCTCTTTCAGTAGCCTTAGAACGATATCCGAGAAAAGAAGCCAAAACGATGACTTATACACATAATAACTTCAAATATCTACTTAACAAAATAAAATGCAATTTAGAGAACATTTTATAATGAAATTAAAAAAAATCCTCTGGGTAAGAAGTTATTTTATGATCAAAGGTGGTATTTTGTATTATGTATGGACTTAAGGTTAGATGTTACTTGAAGGCATATGATCACATTGTTATATTTTCAATGATGAAACATTGTTATATGGGCTAGGAAACAATTGCATCCATGACAAGGTGCAACTCATCCTCTTCAGAGGCACCCACAGGTAATACCTACATTTCCTTATCATCACTGAACCCCTTGCCCAAACATCACCCACACCATCTCATGCACTTACATGACCTAGATTGGTCTTCACCTGGAAACACCCCACACCTAAGGAGAATTAGCCCAGTAGGATGTCCTGGAACCCTCTCCAAACCTGGCTTGTAGAATAGCATAATGTCTTTGAGCACTTATCTAGGAAGAAGGGGTTTTATGCACATATTTGGGTAAATTGATTATTATATGTGATTGGCATTGCTATGATCCCTGTGACTTATGAGCCCATGGAGGGAGTACTTTTTGTTTCTACGGGACCATGCCCGATGAACAAGTACATATGGGGAGATGATTAGATCTGACCTCCATAGGGTTAAAATCCCGCCAGATGGATGATGAGACCCCAGCCAGAGGAAGACATATACCAGAGGCTTACATCAGAGAGAGAGGAGGATGTTCCACCAAAGATAGCTTGGCAGGCATGGACCTAGGGGGTCTTTCCCTCCCACCATGACGTTGACCCTTGACATCATCATTAAGAGCCTTGGCGTCACCCAGTTGAGGTATCCAGCTTGAGGACGACTTTGGTTGGCACATGTGGCAATCCTGAGGGGTTTTGAGCCCCAACGTTTCACTTGGAGGGATAATATTCCAACAAGAAGGCTAACGTCACCCTAGGAGGGGCATGACGTCACCCTAAAAAGATAAAATTAGGGTTTTATTTGTCAATTTCATGTAAAATTGGATTTTCGATGTAAACTGACCATGTCGGCCTTTTTTACCTAAAATTGTAATTAAAGGTCATTTGGATTGTATAAATAAGAGATAAATATCTTGTATTTTTTCATCATTCTTTCACTCACACAAGTGAGGTCTGAAATTTGGCCTCTTTAAGTCTCATTGGCTGAAATTAAGTGGTGTGCAACTCTTGGAGGAGGCTTATCTTGGTGTTTTTTTTCATTTTCTTGGTGGAAAGTATTCAAATAAGGCATATGCTAGATTATTCTTGATGAATGTAAGTGAAATTATGAAATTATTCTTTCCTTTGAATGGTTATAGTATATTTACTTTTTATTTTACCAAGATTATGAAATTGCTAGCTTAAAACCCTAGTATATTAAGCACATGTTATTGTCCTTATCTCAATAGCTATTCACCTACTAGATTTTTCTAGAAAACCCATCCATTGAAGGATATGCTAGAGCCCTACCATTGTAGCACTCTAACATCATTTTCTTCATCAAGCCTTTATTTGCCTCAAGCTTGAGCTAAAGAAGAAGGAAAACTGCTAGGGTCTAGGGTTACCTACTTCCTAGTAGTCATTTTCCTTATAGGTTTTGGTGATTGAGGCCTTGGGTTACCAACAACTCAACCACCATCCCATATTATTATTTGCTTCCTTCAAGATTGTTGTTGCAAAAAGTGACTCCATTATCCCTAAAGGAATTGATCTAAACCTTATACTTGATTGATTGATGAGAACAACCCTTAAATATTATACCTCAAGCTATTTGTTAACCTTTCCTAACCCTAGATTAGACTAATCTACTAACATTCTTGATGTTGTTACAAAATTAAGCTACAACCATATATTACAGTAGTAAAAGCTCTTAAAAGCAATTATTAAAGTCGATTTTTACATTGCCTCATTAGCTTCTGACAAGTGCTAGCATATTGCTATTGTTAGGTTATCATTTTGGGTCATTTTGAAGCTTGTTTAAGGCATAAATTGTGAATCCATAATCATATATACATTGTTGTTATAGATTTTTGTTTGCTTCATCTTATATCAACTTATAGCTTTCATTGATAAGTCCAAGGCTTTACAAAGCACTAACATCAATTGTACTTGCAAAATAGTGTTTTCATGTTGTCTTGTTCTGAGTAGGTACACTTAAGCATATCATTGCTTCATATTGTTAAACATTTGGGACTTTCTGATCGGTGTGACTTGTGAGAGGGGATAAATTTTCTTGATACCTTAACCTTTTCCTTTTCAAACCCCCAGGTCATTGGGGATGTCTCCCCTGGGCTTTCACCCCTAAATATTAAGAGGTGTCTTACTAAGGTGAGAGTGATAGGACAACCTCATGTTACACCAATTTACCATCCACTTGCCTTTCCCTTTTGGAAAAGTACAAATTGCGCAATAACATTTTGGCATCATTATCAGGGAACACTAAGTCAATTCTCCTCAAAGAAGACACTTTTAGGTAAGGCTTTCCTCTAAATCCTTTATTTTATAAAGCTTACCTAGCGTCTTCACTAAGGGTGATCTCCTCTTTTCCTTTTGATGATCCCTAGAAGGATTATCTGGCAACTCCAATAGTTACAAATCCAACCATGGCTTCTCAATGAGACCCGGGTAATTTTAAACCCTTAGACATGAGTAAAATTTTGGGTTACCCACAACGAATGCCTCCGAGGTATGAAAAATGGCTCCCAAGATTCACTGGTAGTGGTGAGGAAAACGTTGAAGACCATATGGGTAACTTTTGGGCCTTCTTCCAACTCCATCCTATTAGCAATGATGCTAAAGATCTGGCAATGAAGATTTTCTCTGCCACTCTTCATGGTAATGCTCAAAGATGGTATAATAACCTCCCTAATGTTAATATTACATCTATGGATAAATTGGAGGAAGTGTTCCTCAAAATATGGAGTGTTAAGGTGAATCCAAACATATTGCTAATGAGACTTAATTGCCTCACAAAGGCTGAGAATGAAACTGTCTGAGAATTCCATGATAAATTTGAGAGGATAGTACAACAGATCCCAGTGAGACATCATCCTTCAAGTAGTTTCCTTACCTTTCTCTACACCAAGGAATTCTCTAGACAATTGAAATTTTTACTTGATATAAGGAAGCCAAGGACAATCCAAGAAGAGTTTGACATAGCCATAGAAGTAGAAGCCAAAATCCCCTCATCCAAAAAATAACAATTCGTTGTTCTAAAAGTCAAGATTGATGAAGCCGTCCAAGATCTTATTCCCCCTGCAAAAAATGAAGAGGATGAGGTTAGTCACTTTCCTTTCCAAGTTTTTGATGATATCTTATTCTATGATTCAAAGGATGAGGTAGAAAGGGAATCCTTGTATGATCTAGAGGACAAGGCATTGGCAATTACTCCTCCATTTCATGATGTCATACAAATATTTGAAGCTCTTGCACTGGAAGAAGTAAGTACAGTGAGTTGTTTCCCTCTCCAAAATTTTGATGATGCATTATTTTATGATTTGGGAAGCAAAGAAGTACTTAAGGATCCCTTGGTTGCCTTAACCCCTTCATGTTATGATGAAGAAATAACTTGGTTAATAATATTGAAGAGTTCATACATGTTGGGAGACGTAAGTGGGATGTAATTGGTTATGATATGGATCCCACTTACGACATTGAGAATCATTTCCAAGTATTTCCTTTACATTTATCACAACATGTTACTCCTAATCTTGACATTAGGAAACAAGGAGATGATATAATTATAGATACTTTCAAACACCCAGGGATGACTTGGTTCTATATTCTCCTGACAATTTTTGGTCATACCTTGAGGATTTTGATGAGTACTCCTTTGAGCATTCATATTTATTCTATGAAAAAATATATCAACCATCGTTATGCTCAGATCTTGATAAGAGTGAGAAAGTTTCTTGCCTGAAGTAGGAAACTTGTGACAAGATTTTACACCTCCTTTTGATTACTTTACCTTGCTATGTCACTGAGGGTATGGTTTGGAAACATGTCCCTTATCTCAAGTCTTACAAAGCCTCCTTTTGGAATTTAGGGGAAGGTTGAGTACCTTAAGAAAACGCTTATTATCATAGTCTTCCAGCTTCCGCTTAATAAATTTTCAGTCATCCTCTAGGTTCTTGCTAGTCCCTTCCCAGGCCTCAGATTGTAAAGACATCCGCAATAGCCAAGCTTCAGACTCTTTGAGTCAGTATTTTGAACCTTTGACTTTTCATGATCCCTTTCTGAGATGGACTGAGAACTTTCCTGAGAGTATGACTTGGCACCATTTTGTCCCTCCCACCCGCCTCCATGAGCTAGACTTTACGATTTCCAATGATACAATACATTTTCTAACTCATGTTATTTTTTTTCTTGACCTATCATTGTTTTGGTTTATGATGAAGCACAGAGGGAGGTATTATGAGACATTGATAGGATGGTTTCACTGGCTATTTGACTACACCTAGCATACAACTAGTAGGTAAGTAGAGGTAAGTAGGTAGGGATTTTCATTCATTGTATATACCATCTGCATTTCAGGCTAGAGTAGTTCTATTTCCATTTGTATATATGCTTGTTTACTTTTATTTACTTGTATCATATATGAGCTAGGGGTGATATCACCACCCCAAATGATTACTAATCAATCTTGTTGAGATCTCGCAGGTCACAGGCCATACCAAAGATGCTCAGGTTCTCATGCACTCTCAAGTGAGCACATGTCCTTGAGTTGGAGCCAGATGTTATCCCCTAGCCTAGGGATAACTAAGGATATTATGTCTTGATGCCCACGGGACCTAGACATGGAGTATCGAGAGCCATATTGACTTGACCCTGGCCCTGGAGGGCCCATCCTTCTTCTTCAGTGCCTCCATATTTTCAGTAGTAAAAACATCCATACCATCGACCTAGTCCTGAAGCATCAGTGGGTCTTGCTCCATGAGGTAATGAGTCTTGGTATCATGGTATGTGTAAATCTGATTCAAAAACATTTGAATATGTACATTAAATTCTATTTTTCTTCATGGAGTATGCTTGGACTTTGTGCCTTTTGAATTGTCCATACCTAGGGGGATGACAAAATGCCCTAGCAAGTTGGTTCCCTTAGGAGTGAGTTTCCACTGGCTGGGTTTATGAAATTTCATCGTCCATTCCTACCATACTTATCACTTTTTATCATCTTCCCTCTCATCTTTCCCCTACATTGGTTCAAGAATTGGGTTTGCCAAGCTAGTAAAGGGTTGTACCTTTCCTTGTGGGAAGAAAGGGCTAAAGGCCCATAGGGTAAAAGTAGCTGGAAAAAGATAAAATCCAAATATCAAACCTTCATATGCTTCACCCAGGGAACCCCGAGAAAGAAATAAAAGGATTCTCGGTAAGAAAAAGGAGGGACCTATAAAATAAAATAAGCTCAAGACCTAGTTGGAGGATAGGGGGTCTCATCACGATCCAACCTTCTCATCTTCGTGAAATGCTTGTGGGTAACACTATCACCACTGGTCACCACACCAGGAAAGTTTCCTCCAACTATTCTCTTGAAAGAAAAAACAATTAGACAAAGAGGAAAAAAGGCATTGAATCGGCTAGGAAATAATTGCATCCATGACAAGGTGCAAATCACCCTCTTCAGAGGCACCCATAGGTAAGACCTACATTTCCCTGTCATCACTGCACCCCTTGCCCAAACATCCCCCACACCATCTCATGCACTTACATGAACTAGGTTGGTATTCACCTGGAAACACCCCACACCTAAGTAGAATTATCCCAGTAGGATGTCCTGGAACCCTCTCCAAACCTGACTTGTAGAATAGCATAATGTATTTGAGAACTTATCTAAGAAGAAGGGGGTTTTATGCACATGTTTCGGTAAATTAATTATTAGATGTGATTGACATTTCCATGATCCATGTGACTTATGATCCCATGGAGGGAATACTTGTTGTTTTTGTAGGACCATGCTCGATGGACAGGTACATATGGGGAGATGATTAGCTTGGAACTCCATAGGGATAAAATCCCACCAGATGGATGCTAAGACCCCATCGAGGGGAAAACATATCCAAGAGGCTTGCACCAGAGAGAGAGGAGGATGTTCCACCAGAGACAGCTTGGCTGGCCTGGACCCATGGGGGTCTTTCCCTCCCACCATGACATTGACCCTTGAAGGCCCTTGACATCATCATTCAAAGCCTTGATGTCACCCAGTTGAGGTATCCATCTTGAGGACAACTTTGGTTGGCACATGTTCCGGTCCTAAGGGGTTTTGAGCCCCAACGTTTCACTTTGAGGGCTAATGTTCCAACAATAATGCTAATGTCACCTTAGGAGGGGCATGACATCACCCTAAAAAGATAAAATTAGGGTTTTATTTGTCAATTTTATGTAAAATTGGATTTTTAATGTAAACTGGCCATGTCGACCTTTTTGACCTAATTTTGTAATTAAAGGTCATTTAGATTGTATAAATAAGAGATAAATCTCTTATATTTTTTCATCATTCTTTCACTCACACAAGTGAGGTTTGAAATTCAGCCTCTTTAAGGCTCGTTGGCTGAAATTAAGTGGTGTGCAACTCTTGGAGGAGGCTTATCTTGGTGTTTTTTTGGCATTTTCTTGGTGGAAAGTCTTCAACTAGGGCATATGCTAGATTATTCTTGGTGAATGTAAGTGAAATTATACAATTCTTCTTTCCTTTGAATGGTTATAGTGTCTTTACTTTGAATTTTACTGAGATTATGAAATTGCTAGCTTAAAACCCTAGGAGATTAAGCACATGTTATTGTCCTTATCTCAATAGTTATTCACCTACTAGATTTTGCTAGAAAACCCATCCATTGAAGCATGTGCTAGAGCCCTACCATTGTAGCACTCTAATATCATTTGCTTCATCAAGTCTTTATTTACCTCAAGCTTGAGCTAAAGAAGAAGGAAAATTGCTAGGGCCTAGGGTTACCTACTTCCTAATAGTCGTTTTCCTTCTAGGGTTTGGTGATTGAGGCCTTGGGTTGCCAACACCTCAACCATCAACCCTCTTGTTCTTAGTTCACATATTATCATTTTTTCCCTTCAAGATTGTTGCTGCAAAAAGTGACTCCATTAGCCCTAAAGACACTGATCTAAACCTTATACTTGATTGATTGATGAGAACAACCCTTAAATCTTATACCTCAAGCTATTTGCTAACCTTTCCTAACCCTAGATTAGACTAATCTACTAACATTATTGATCTTGTTACAAAAGTAATCTACAACCATATATTACAGCAGTAAAAGCTCCTAAAATAAATTATTAAAGTTTATTTTTACATTGCCTCATTAGCTTTTGACAAGTGCTAGCATATTGTTATTGTTAGGTTATCATTTTGGGTCATTTTGAAGCTTGTTTAAGGCATAAGTTGTAAGGCCATCATCATATATACATTGTTGTTATAGATTTATGTTTGCTTCATATTATATCAACTTCTAGCTTTCATTGACAAGTCCAACGTTTTACGAAGCACTAACATCAATTGTACTTGCAAAATAGTGTTTTCTTGTTGTCTTACTCTGGGCAGGTACACTTAAGCATATCATTGCTTCATATTGTTAAAACTTTGGGACTTTCTAATCGGTGTGACTTGTGAGAGGGGATAAATTTTCTTGATACCTTAACCTTTTCCTTCTCAAACCCCCAGGTCACTGGGGATGTCTCCCCTGGGCTTTCACCCCTAAATAGAAAGAGGTGTCTTATTAAGGTGATAATGATAGGACAACATCTTGTTATGCCAATTTACCATCCACTTGCCTTTCCATTTTGGACAAGTACAAATTGTGCGATAACACTACCAAGGAAGACATGGAGGTGATAGTGGTAAATTAGATGTACATGGCTTTGTCTACACCGACTGGGCTGGAGATTTGGATTGACAGAGGTCGACCAACGAATATGTCTTCAAGATGTTCAGTGGAGAAATAACCTATATGAGTAAGCGACATGCAGTCGTACCCTTGTTGACAACAAAAGATGAATACATGGAAGCCACTCATGGAAGCAAAGAAGTGATATGGATTCAAAGGTTGTGTTCAGGAATCAGGTTTTAGCAAAGAGCTATGAAGGTAAGTTGTGAAAGTCAAAGCACAATATTTATGGAAAATAACCTTGCCTATCATTCAAAGACTAAGCACATTGATGTACAATACCATTTTGTAAGAGATATGATGGAAAGTGTTAGTGATAATTCTTGTCTTGGGCTCGAAAGCATTCAGGTCTGCAAGTTACACGAGATGCGCCCGAACACAGCAGCGGAAGGATTTCGATTTCAATCAGCAAGACAAGCGAGTGGGCAAAGTTTTTCCATCGACGGCCAAGATCTATCCATGAAGCAGATCAACGGTTATCGGGATCCTGGAGTTGGTCGAGTCACACCAAGTATAGCGCAGAAGTTTTCAAAGAGGTGAACGGCCAGAAATCTCCGTGGAGAACTCACGAAGTAACGAGGGTCGTTGATCGTGATTAGTTGATGCGTGGGTCCATTTCTTGAACTCGGGGCTCGGGAGTTCACAGGGTAAAGACCCAAGTATTGGGTACTCAAGTCACGAGGACGTGAGAAGTGAGAAGGTGAATAGCCGTTGGATCTGGATCGAGGCGAACCATTAGATCCGCACGTGGGACCGCGTATCGGGGCCTCACAAGAAAAGGCTCGAGAATTTGGGCGCAGGGATCACGAGATTGAGAGAAGCGATATCCCAACAGCTGGAGGCAGTGGGGGCCATAGCAGAGTAGGCGAGTGGAATACAGGTGGCACGAAGCCTCAGGATCTCGCCGCGAGAAGTCCCGAAGTATTGGTGTTAGGATCTGCGAGACGTGAAGTGCCAAAGGCATCCCAAACTCGGGCCTACCATCTTGCTGAGAAGATCTCAGCCATCCATCTGAAACAGACATCCGGCGCACGATTAGGCTCCATCTCCTCCTCGCCCCTCGCAACTTCGAAGAGTAAGGACTAGCTCCTTCTAGCCGCGAGACGCGAAGTGCCGAAGGCATCCCAGACTCGGGCCCACAATCTTGCCGAGAAGATCTCAGCCGTCCATCTGAAACAGACACCTGGCGCGCGATTAGGCTCCATCGCCTCCTCGCCCCTCACAACTTCAAAGAGTAAGGACTAGCTCCTTCTAGCCGCAAGACGCGAAGTGCCGAGGGAATCTGGGGCTCGGGCCCACGGTATCGCCGAAGTGTTTTCAGTCATCCATCCAGAGGGGACACCTGGCAGCAAGTAGAGCCATCTCAGGGCCTCGCTCATCCCGACTCCAACACACAAGAAACAACTCCATAATATCCCAAGACGCGAAGTGCCAAAGTTCTTGAGTATATCGTCTCAGCCATTCCCTGAGGAAGTAGTTAATGAAAATCAAGCGGGTGGTTTAATCCTCTCTTAATTCATTGAGAGTGTGGTATGGAGGGTCTGGTAAGCGGTCCGCTCCAGAGGGTCCTGCGTACCCATTTTTTCAGAAAATCCATGCCGAGTCCTCGACTAGCCGGAGGAAGTCTGGACATGCTAACTTGGCACTTAATGGATCAGCTACTCCCCTTGTTGGAGCCATGCGCAGTTAAGATGGCGTCTGTCATAGGCGCACGATCATCCAGTCTGCATGCGCAGACTGTCAGAAGGCATGCAGATGCAATGTTATTAATGCAGTATCTCGTTTTCGCTGCTGGGTTTTGTTTTGAGTATATGTAGGCGTTTTCTCCATTTTTGTATCTATCGATGGTAGAGAAGATCTCCCTACTGTAAAGTTTAACAGACATTCTAGTTTGTTGGATATGAATCTGTGTATGAGATATCTTGTTTTATGACAGACAGTTTTTCTCACTCCATCTAATTTTCGTCTCATGCTAAGAGAGTTCATGATAGACTGAGTTGCACGAATTATTGCAGTTCTGTTGTGATAAATGATTTATCGTTGCATTATTGTATTCTCTGGTTTTCTGTATTTAAGTGCAAGAAGACTTTGCGTTTGGATGCCTTCTTCTACAGTCTGTTAGGAACTTGTCGTTTATAACAGACCTTCGCACTCTTCCCATATAAGTCCTCCACTTGTTCACCCTTTACTACAACTCACTGTCTGAAGTTTATATAAGACCTCACTCACCATATGCATGCTTGTCCTAGTTTTGAAGTTGAAATGATATCGTTTTGAGTTGGCTTCCATTCGGTCACCCCATCTATAAACAAACTGTGACATAAAACTGATGGGCGTCGGGCTCTGCTCCTGCTAGCAATCCAGGAGTGACTTCCGTCGCCAACATTTCTGGCACCGTTGCCAGGGACGAAGTTGAAGATTTTCCCTGGGCAGAACGACAACGATCAATTGATTCTGAAGGTGCATCGGAAATTAGAATTATTCAGATTGCTACTTTGCACCTGGAGACTCCTCTGTGGAGACTCCATTGTTTCCACTTTACTATTTCTGTTGTGGCCACTGTTGGCACACCTGAAAGCTGACCCAGAGGAGCTTTCTCGAGAAGGTTTCAGCGGCTGCTTTCTCAGCCAAAGAAGTTTCTTGGGGCGACGATAATGTTAAGATCTGGCCTTTGATGGTGAACAAGGACCGGGCATATTTGAAGCTGCGCATCTTTCACTTGGCGACTCCATGATTCAAGGATCAATTGGCAACTCCACTGGTTCGATATGGAGGAAATCTTGGCTCGAAGGTTTGCTCCTTTTAATTTTTCTGCTATTCCTGGTTTTCCTAGTGTTGTCCCCTCTATGGATGAATGGGGCGATTATTTGCCCAGATTTAGAGAGCGTGAAGAGGACAATCCTGCTGAGCACCTCAGTGAGTTTCATTAACTCATGCATCAGTGGGAGATACATCATGAGGATGTATTACTGAAAATGTTCATGTTCTCGTTAGCAGGGGATGCGCGTAAATGGTATCATTCTTTACCCCCTTCTAGCATTTTTTCACTCAGTGAATTCCATGCAGCTTTCACCGCCTATTGTCAGAGGTTGTACCCCCTTGAGTTAATTTGTCATAATTGTTGTGAGGGATACCACAACTCTATACAAGAGAAAGTTGTTTCTGACGTAAGCTGTGGGGAGGATCCTGATGACCTGGATCAGGAATCAGTCCTTTCTCCTCCCCATTCTTCTGCTTCGGACAGAGTTATCGAACTGATAAAATTTATCACTACCAGACTTGACAGGTGGGAAGTTGAGCGAGGTGCAGGGGATTTTCCACCCTTTGAAGAAAATGATTTGGGTATCTCTACAATGAATGATTATGAAGATCCCAGGGAGGAAGGAGACGCTTTGGGCGGAGTTGTGGAACTGATAAAATCTCTCACTGCCATATTTGACAGGTGGGAAGCTGAACAATACGCTGAGGATTTCCCATCCTTTTAAGAAAAGGCCCTTAGCAGCTCTAATGAGGGCGATTATGAAAAAATCTTTCCCACGAGACCTGTTTATGGTCATTATGAATCTAACTCATGGGAGAACCAAGAAGAAGAAATCCTCCTGGATATGATTATGTCTAAAGAAGGCTATGATGATGAGGGCTGTGAGGATAGAAGTCTGGGGGAGGAAGTTGCTTTGAGTGAACTAATGATATCTCTCATTGCCCAACATGCAAGGTTAAAATCTGAGGACAATGGGGAGGATTTTCCAATCTCTAAGGTAGATGTTCAAGATGGCTCTCTCGAGGAGAATATTGAAGATCTCGTAAGCACATTAACATCTGTCCCCGATGAGCTTGTTGTCTCATAACAAAATGATGAAGTGGTAGTTGGGGAAGAGGACTATTCTCTTTTTCTTCATGAGATTTCCCATGATGTATTTGCATTTGGGAATGGAAAGGAGGATCTAGAGATCGTTCCTTTTTTGCAAGATGAAGAAGTCTGGTGCTCACCCAGCTTTAACGACTATTCAGTTGAAGAGCAGCAGAGCCCCACATCACAGATTGATGACCTGGGTAGCAGCCAACCCATGTATGATAGCTATGAATCAAGTTCTGAGCTGGACACCCAGAACTTCCAAGAGAAGACTGCAGAGCCTTCTCCTCTGTTCACAAATGAAAGACAATGCGAGGAAATCAGCCCCCCTGAGAAGCAAATTGAAAAGCAGAGCTTTCCCACAGGTCCTATCTATGATTATTATGACTCTAACCCTTGGGAGAGCCAAGAAGAGGCACCAGAAGAACCAGAGGAGCAGTCGAAGATGTAGTTTACAGACTGCGCAAAGCCAATCAGTGAGAATCCACCACCTAAGATCAGCGAGCCTACTTCAGTTATTCACCCGCTTGTGGTTATCAGAGACATTCGGCTGCATGTGAACAACTGTGTAGCAGAAGAGGTCGTCTGTCGCCAATTTCCTGGAATTGGCCACTCATTTGATGACCCTGTCAGCGAATACATGGAGTGGAATTTTCCTTATGCTTTGGAGCCGCCCTATTTCATCTCAACTCCAGCCTATAAGGAGGAGTTGAAGAGTGTAACCATTCTGCTGTCATGGTTACACCATCTACTGGTGATCATCGACAGGAGGAAGGAGCTTCTATACAGGAAGCTGCTTGAATGGCTATGGTGGAAGTTTTCTTTCACCTAGCCCATGTAAAGTGTTTCATTAGTTTAGGATTGTATATAAATAAGCTCTTTGAGCATGTATCTTTGTTTTGTTGCTTTTCCTTTTCGGCATATATTTTCAGCAGCGGGAGGTTTTGAGCATGACTCCATAGCCCAACAGCAAGGCATTGAAGCTGCGGAATAGGTTTTTAGAGAATCACAGGGATGACTCTATCCCCCATGGAGCCTAATGTTAGCGATAATTCTTGTCTTGGGCTCGAAAGAATTCGGGTTTGCAAGTTACACGAGATGCGCCCGAACACAGCAGCGGAAGGATTTTGATTTCAATCAGCAAGACAAGCGAGCGGGCGAAGTTTTTCCATCGCCAGCCGAGATCTATCCATGAAGCAGATCAATGGTTATCAGGATCTCGGAGTTGGCCGAGTCACGCCAAGTATAGTGCAGAAGTTTTCCAATAGGTGAACAGTCAGAAATCTTCGTGGAGAACTCGCGAAGTAACGAGGGCCGTTGATCGCGATTAGTTGATGCATGGGTCCATTTCTTGAACTCGGGGCTCAAGAGTTCGCAGGGTAAAGACCCAAGTATGGGTACTCAAGTCGCGAGGACATGAGAACCGAGAAGGTGAATAGCTGTTGGATCTGGATCGAGGCGAACCATTGGATCCGCACGTGGGACTACATATCGGGGCCTCATAAGAAAAGGCTCGAGAATTTGGGCGCGGGGATCGCGAGATTGTGAGAAGCAATATCCCGACAGCTGGAGGCAGTGGGGGCCATAGCAGAGTAGGCGAGTGGAATACAGGTGGCACGAAGCCTCGGGATCTCGCCGCGAGAAGTCCCGAAGTATTGGTGTTAGGATCCGCAAGACGCAAAGTGCCGAAGGCATCCCAGACTCGGGCCCACCATCTTGCAGAGAAGATCTCATCCCTCCATCTGAAATGGACACCTGGCGCGCGATTAGGCTCCATCGCCTTCTCGCCCCTCGCAAATTCGAAGAGTAAGGACTAGCTCCTTCTAGCCGCGAGATGCAAAGTGCTGAAGGCATCTCGAACTCGGGCCCACCATCTTGCCAAGAAGATCTCAACCGTCCATCTGAAACGGACACCTGGCACGTGATTAGGCTCCATCGCCTCCTCGACCCTCGCAACTTCGAAGAGTAAGGACTAGCTCCTTCTAGCCGCGAGACGTGAAGTTCCGAGGGCATCCGGGGCTCGGGCCCACAGTATCGCCGAAGTGTTTTCAGTTGTCCATCCAGAGGGGACACCTGGAAGCAAGTAGAGCCATCTCGATGCCTCGCTCATCGCAACTCCAACAGATAAGAAACAACTCCATCATATCCAGAGACGCGAAGTGTCGAAGCTCCTGAGTATATCGTCTTGGTCATTCCCTGAGGAAGTAGTTAATGAAAATCAAGCGGGTGGTTGAAGCCTCTCTTCATTCATTGAGAGTGAGGTATGGAGGGTCTGGTAAGTGGTCCACTTGAGAGGGTCCTGCGTACCCATTTTTTTAGAAAAGTCATGTCAAGTCCTCGACTAGTCGGAGGAAGTCTGGACACGCTAACTCGACACTTAATGGCTCAGCTACTCCCCTTGCTGGAGCCACGCGTAGTTAATATGGCATCTGTCATAGGCGCACGATCGTCCAGTCTGCATGCGCAGACTGTCAGAAGGCATGCAGACACAATGTTATTAATGCAGTATCTTGTTTTCGCTGTTGGGTTTTGTTTTGAGTATATGTAGGCGTTTTCGCCATTTTTGTATCTATCGATGGTAGAGTAGAGCTCCCTACTGTAAAGTTTAATAGACATTCTAGTTTGTTGGATATGCATCTGTGTATGAGATATCTTGTTTTATGACAGACAGTTTTTCTCGCTCCATCTAATTTTCGTCTCATGCTAAGAGAGTTCGTGATAAACTGAGTTGCACAAATTATTGCAGTTTTGTTGTGATAAATGATTTATCGTTGCATTATTGTATTCTCTGGTTTTTTGTATTTAAGTGCAAGAAGACATTGCGTTTGGATGCCTTCTTCTACAGTCTGTTAGGAACCTATCATTTATAACAGACCTTCGCACTCTTCCCATATAAGTCCTCCACCTGTTCACCCTTTACTACAACTCACTGTCTGAAGTTTATATAAGACCTCACTCACCATATTCATGCTTGGCCTAGTTTTGAAGTTGAAATGATATCGTTTTGAGTTGGATTCCATTCGGTCACCCCATCTATAAAAAAACCGTGACATAAAACTGATGGGCGCCGGGCTCTGCTCCTGCTAGCAATCCAGGAGTGACTTCCGTTGCCAACAAAAAGTAACAAGGTGCTACTAGAGAAACTAGACATGTTGGAAAACATAACAGACTCGTTGACCAAGTCCTTAAGTGTTGTGAAGTTCTCTTTTTGCATAGAGGAAATGGGAATAGATTCCTTGGGTCTTTGAGCGAAAGTTCAAGAATCTCTTGTTATCAGCAAAGAAGAAAACAAGTGGGAGAATGTTGGGTTGTTATATTCTTTGCAGTGAAAGTCTAGTCGAGGTTAATTGACCGATGGTCGAAGTCAAGGTAGATCGAAAGCAAGTCGAAGGTCAAGGAAGTCGATCGGGTAAAGTCGAATCGGAAGATATCGATGACAAGTAAACTACCAAGAGGTCGAAGTGCGAGCGTAAGATGACCGAATAGAGATTTAATGGAGGTCGACTGGTAAACCTGACTTGGAGTCGACTGTAACCGAATCCCATGATTTGCACGATTTGTATCCAATGATATGCATGGATTTGTAACATTTTTTGGGCACCAATATTTAGGGGCTTTCCTATTGTAAATCCCATAAAGAGGCATGTTGTAAGGTCATAAAGGTTGATGTTATAAGGTGATCATATAATGAACTTTTGCAGGTTAATGCATGTGTAAGTGTAGGTTGTTGGTCATGCATATGTAAGCCAATTTTTCTACAGGTTTATTCTTGCCTGTGTAAGAGGGTATGATGTCAATTGTGTCTTAGGTGTGGACTAAGGTTAGACATGTAACCTTTTATTATGAATGAATAAGAGAACAAGAGAGAAGAATGCTCAAAGGAATGTTGGTTTTCCCAAGGTAAAATCTCGATGTACTGTGTGATTGCTTGTGTCATTTTCTTTCTTCATTAAATTATTCTTCTCTTTTTCTAGGATTAGTGTGGAAGTGTCATGCACTTCCTAACATGGAGAAAATATAAAAGGAGGGATAAATCCTTACTTTGACATTATGATTTGAAATCTTATTAAGTGCTCTTGTAGCCAGAGTTTTAGTTGGGGTTTTGGGAAAAACCATTCCACTGCAGGTTTAGTTTTGGTGGTGCAATATCCATCCTAGCTAGACAAGGAGGAGGGTCCATCCAATGTATTCATTGGAGCTTCATCTTGGGTTTGTTTTAAGTTTTGGGTTGTAGTAATTTTCTTGGAAAGGTTGTGGCACTTGGGGGGTTTGATCTCATATGTTGAGGAGGTCGTGACATGATTCCAGGTTTTTGGCTTGTATATTGTGTTTTCCATTAATGTATTGCAGTTGCCATAGAAACCATTGGATTGTTGTATTCAGTCTCCATTCATAATAAAATATTCCATGATTCTATTCTATTCCAAGTGTATCTAGGATGCTTGAAATATGTTTTACGAAATGTCTTTAGTATAATGAATGCAAAATATTTGTGGAAAAATAACATAATTGCATAGAAATCCATAAAATCCTTACCTAGCTCTATTAGGGATATTACAAAATGCATATATGGCTACAAATTGATACAACACAAGTTTGTTTAAAAGGTGGGACCTATGAACCCATGATATAAAGGAAGCTCGTTGGTAACATTTGCATTGTAGATTTATTGACACTTTGTGTTTTATTTTTAAGTTTCCAAAATCATAAGCATTCTGACTAAAGTGCAGGAACATTGTCATTTTGTGCATCTTGTTTATATTAAAAATCATCCACTACACTAATTTCCAATCGAAGAGTTACTTATGGGATTGGGTATTTGTGTTGATTGATTGTGACATTAGATTCATTACTTAAATACTACCTCCACTTTTTCTTGTTTTTCTCAAACTCAAAAATTTATTAGTTGGATGTAATGTTTTAAAAATTTGTTCAAGTCAATTTGGCTAAGTTGACTAAAAATTGTATCAATTTGGATTGTTGCTTAGTTTAGAATCATGACTCCAGTGTTTTGATACCAAACCAACCCTATTTGGTCGAATTTGTACCTACTTGACCAAGTAGGATCTAGACCCCACCACAACAGACTCGGCTTGAAAAATTCATTTTTTAATAAAAGACCAAAAACCTAAATCCTAAACCCTACCAAAAAGCTATAAAGAGACCCCCTCTCCCTCCCTCTATTTTCCTCAGTACACCTCTAACAAAGAAAAAACAACCCAATTTTTTTGAGAGCCCTGTTGTCAAATTCCTAGGTAGAGTGGGCCTAGTCGACCCCTTTGAAGCACTCGAAGTGTGGAGATAAACATGAAAAAATATAACACATTCCCTACATCGAGACCATTTAGAAGCTCATAATCTCATCGATTATGTATTTTATTGTTGATATGTATTGCACTTGGTACAATTTTGATATAATCACCCTTACATAATATAAACATGAACAAACATATATTTTTTAATAATTTGAAATCTTTAAAATATTTTTTTTCATTAAAATTTAAATATTTTAATAAATCAAATTATTAAAATCACATTATCCAAGTCACTCCAAATCCAAAATGTGGGACATTATGCAAGAAAAAATGGAGTTTGGTGTAAACGTAAATAACAACTTTGATTGATTTTCCCAAAATTGAAAAAGTGAAATGGGGCATGCTTGGAAACTCTACTTATTTCGGAGTAAAATTCTTAATATAGTGTCATAATTGTCATTGAGTTTGCCACAAGGAGTCAATTCAAAACAAATGCTCAAAGAAGAACACAATTTAAAATTAATAGGTTCACCATGGTGGATGAGGTGACTTGGTGATGGAATTTAGAATCCAATATTTTTCATAGGTCTTATTGTTAAGTTTATACATAGGTAAAGACATATTCGATTGAAGAGGTTGTAGCAATAGATGGATTTCAATGTCTTCAATCAATTTATCTAAATAATGTTTTTGGACATGAGAAGGGATCGATTATGGATGTATTTTTTAGTTGATGATTGATTTGATGACTCCACTTTAAGAAAACACACTCTTCCACCTTCAGGGAGGTACATTATTGTTCAAATGAATTTCTATGGGTCAATTAAAAATCCACTCGGTGACACGAATCGTATTGGTTAACAATAACCCAGAAGAAAACCTAGGACTTCTCATATTTTAGCTAATGGGGGAGAAGATATTGAAGATAAATGTTAGACTTCAAGTTTCAAAGTCTACTCATTTTTTTAAAGATTTTTTTTTATCAAAAATGAAGAAAGAAGGAAAAAGTTTCTAGATGACATACAAAGAAAAAGAAGAAAGAGGAAGAAAGTCTATAGATGGTAAACAAAGAGGAAGAAGGAAAGAAGAAGAAAGTTTGTGGATGACATCCAAAAAGGAAGAAAGAAATAAAACAACAAACAAGTTTCATTTGAAGTTTCTGCCACTTGTTGTAATTTATGTGACATGAATAGATTGTTATGAGTTTTTCTTGACACCATTGATTTAGAGTTTGAGCAATGCTAGCAGGACACTTGGTTTACTACTTACTGGTTAGTTGGCATAATTATTGTTCAACATATTATAGTTGGATCAAACAAATGATGGATTCAAGATTGGGATGTTGATAGACACTATTTTTGTGTCATTTGTGAATGTAGTGTTGTGGACACATTTTGTTCACTTGGATGGTCTTCAAGATTGGGATGTTGACAACCAACTTTTTTTTTGCATTTTTTGCTTAGCATATGATTAGGTTATCAGGGATTTTTAAGGATGTGATAGACTTGAAACCAAATCAATTTTTAGGTTTCTATCATCATATATTGGAGTTTTCATTAGTGAACATTTACAAGTTTTTTGGCTCACATGTTTACATGGTGGGGTTTTCCCAATTTTACGAGTTTTCCACATTTAAATTTGGTAGTTTTCAAGTGTATCTTTATCAAGGCTCGTACCATGTGTTTCATATTGAAGACTTGGAGATAATACCAATTTATTCACTAGTTCTTGTCACCTCACATTCCAGAGCTGGAGTGAGATCCTTTAAAGGACTACCATTTCTTGTTAGAAGATGTACGAGCTTACCTCACCCCTGTCACAGAGTCCATAGCTCGGTAATTTCATAAGGCCTTTTAGTCAAGTCATCAAGCTTAGGGATAACTACCCAAGAACCTGTTGAAGGATTTTGTAGTCTAAGTTTGGAAGCCTTGTACCCAAGAGAATGGTTCCCTCAGGTTTCGACGTTTCGGAGTTTCGGCTCCCGGGAACTCTAGCGCGAGACCTCCTGTCTTCACATATTGAAAAATCCCGACTTGAGAAACCCCGAAATGAACTTAGCGTTATATACACATATATAGGCTTCAGAGTTTCAGCTCCTGGGAACTTCAGCGTGAGACCTCCTGTCTTCGCATATCGCAAAATCCTGACTTGCGAAACCCCGAAATGAACTTAGCGTTATATACACATATATAGGATTCAGAGTTTCGAATCCCAGGAACTTCAGTGCAAGACCTCTTGTCTTCATATATCGCGAAATCCTGACTTGCGAAACCCCAAAATGAACTTAGCGTTATATACACGTATATAGGCTTTAGAGTTTCGACTCCCAGGAACTCCAGTGCGAGACCTCTTGTCCTCGCATATAGAGAAATACCGATATGCGAAACCCCGAATTGAGCTGAGCAAAGTGGTTAGGTTTCAGAGTTTCAGCTCCCGGGAACTCCAGTGTGAGACCTCCTGTCCTCGCATATAGCGAAATCCCAATTTGCAAAACCCTGAATTGAGCTGAGCAGAGTGGATAGGTTTCATAGTTTCGTCTCCCAGGAACTCCAGTGTGAGACCTCTTATCTTCGCATATCGTGAAACCCTGACTTGCGAAACCTTGAAATGAGCTTAGTAGATATATGGGTTTCGGTGTTTCAGCACCCAGGGAACCGAAGGGTATGAACCCCTCATCTTCATACATCCTAAAATTCCGGTATGCGAAACCCCGAAAGGTAGAGTGTCGGGATCTAATCCGAGCCATTAATCAATTCGACGATTGGTTAGACCATTTTTGGATTTTAGCACTTCGAAAGACAGAGAACAGAGGAATGCTTGCACTGCGATTCCCCAAATCGTGAAAGTCGGAAGTGCCTTTTTGGTAAGGCATGTGGTCATATCCAACGATCACATGGGGAAGGTAGGGTCTGCAACAGGCCCCATAGAAATTTGGGTAATTATGTTCCCCGATAAAGAGGGAAGAAAGAAAAAGCCGAAAAATATTAGTTATCGTAGTGGGTGTGTGACAGATATAATGTGCATGCCCCTTCCATGCAGATGGAGGAACCTACCATGTTTTGTGGGCTCAATAAACATATGGACTCAAGCATGGTTATGGGGGGTAAATCACATGCACCACTCCATTCACCTCCATATGACCATGGGCTAACCCAATGTCCTTATTTGCTAAGGCATCAACTACTATGTTATGATGTCTAAAAATATGGTAGAATTGAGCCTTAAAACTTTGCAAAGAAAATCTAATGTGATCCACTAGATTTTTCAGGAGTATAGCTCTCGGGGAGGAGGCCTTAAAAAAATAGTGAATTGTATTTTTGGAGTCTCCAACTATATTTAGGGAATCGATTTGTCTCTACTTTTCTAATTGTACACCAACGAAAATAGCATATGCTTCTGCTTTATTATTGATGGTGATCCCTAGATTCCAATAATACTCCAATAGTCATTTTCCTATAGGGTCAAAGAGCACCCATCCTGCACCTACCTCCCCGAGGTTGCCTTTAGATGCCCCATAAAAACATAAAGTGAAATTTGGTTGAGAAGAAATCAAGGCATGAAAATCCAAAGAGATAGAATGAAGCTTCTAGTTTGATCTATGAAAGGGTTTTTCATGGATTGTGCAGGACACATTTGATCCGGCTAGATATTGGTGGCCACCCACCCATTCCAACTGGCTCCTCTTGATAGTTTTTAGTTCAACATGTTTCTCTCTAATGATGGCATTTCTTTGTAATTTTGGGTTCTTCACTTCTAGGGCTATCATGAAGCCCTACACAACATACAGGTGGATATTGGTGGTCGCCCACCTATTCCAACTGAATTATTTTGGAAATTTTCATGTGAGTACATCTTTATGTACTTCCAGGGCCATTTTGGGGCCCTAAAGAATGTTTTTTTGGATTTCCACAGTCAAATTGCAAGTAAAGTTGGAGTTTGATGACATAATGTGTATTTCTCAAAAATTCCTTTCCAACGGGCTATCACACGCCTAAAACATAGGTCGTATGAAAAAGTTATGTCACCGGGAAATTGAGGTACCAACTTACCCATTGGGGCCCACATAACTTTTGGTGTTTCATCTCCTGGGGTTAGACTTTTGGATGTCTAGCATTTTTTCATTCATGAGTAATGTTAAAAAGGTCGTTGGAGCCTCATTGTAATCATTTTACTTAGACGAATGTGCATAGAAACCACACCTCTTCTCAGAGATAGCTACCACCATTCGAGCAAGTTATTTTTAGTTCTGTAGTTTTACAGTTTAAACCTATTTTCTTTATTCAATAGAAGTTATTGTTTACTGGATATCTATTGTTGTTATTCGTATCTATGTGTTATTGTATTCAATCTTTTAGTCATTTTGTTCCACTCATAAATCCATATCAACATTAATCTTAGTCATCCACCTTTCTTCTAACTGATCCAATATCTAGGGAACAACCAACCTTATTCTTTTGGAGTTAAAATATTTTTCCATTAACCCCAAAGAATGGGAAGCGACAATGTTGGGACTTATGCTTTGATCTTTGAAAATACTTCTAATTCCAGATAACCAAACTTTCCAGCAAACAAATTTAGGTGAAGCTTTCCATACTCTTTGAAAGAACAATTTCCCAAAGAAGGATCCCCAATAGTGATTTCCCCACTTTCGTATCAATGTTTTGCATGTGGAGGGCCATTGAATTTTATGCCATAATTCTGCATATACTAGTTTCCAAACCTACTTTGAAAAATTGCACTCCATAAAAAAATGGTTGGATGTCTCCTTATTTTTTTTTCACAGAGTACAATGAAATGGACCTTTGAATATTCTTTTAGCCATATTTTCTCATGTAAGTAGCTTCCAACTGGAAATTTTCGCAATTATATATATAATATAACTTGTTTTCTTACCAAAGTTACAAACAAAATGCTGAGAAGTGTTGGAGTTACTTCACACACACCTAGGACTTCTTTTTCCTAAGGTTTTTCCTTGTTTATTGGTCATAATTAGTCATTATCCAGTCTCCTATAGTTTAGGGGAGAATATTCCACCTGGAGAATATTATCTTTCAGTTGACACTTCAGTTTGACTAGTTGAGTTGAGTTTAGATGTTGCATTGGTTTTGTCACCATGCAACATTGGGATAATCACCATGCTAATTCAACCTTGCCTTGGTATCATCACCAGAGTGGCACATTAGCCTTGATTCCCTAAGTTAACTCCTCACTACTCTTTGTTCAGTTAGTTAACTGAAGACTAGTTGACTAGTTAACTCAACTAGGTGGCAGTTCACTCCCGTAACTGCCTGAGAGACTAGACTAGGTGGCAGTTCATTCTCGTAACTTCATGTGTGTGTCCAGATCACTCTACACCAACACTATGGTGCATTGGTTATCCTCTAGTCAAAATCATTGATTTATACAGAGTATATCATGTGTAAATTATTCATTATTCAAAACGGTTAATGAGAATTCTTTCATTCTTTCTCTCCTTCTTCTTCTTTCTCCAATTCTCTCTGCAAATGTGTGTATTATTGTTTAACTAGATATATTTTTTGCAAGTTCAACACATTTACATGGTATCAGAGCCGACGGACTACTAAGCAAAAGCTACACCAAATTGTTTTTCAGGTACAAAAGATTGAAGACATTGGAAAGATCGAATTCCAAAAAGAATTCATTCTTACACCTTACAACTATTTTGCATGGAAGGAGAAAATAACCATACATCTTCGATCCAGAGGGTTGTATAGGTTAAACATGAATACAGATACAAATCCGACATCATCCATAGAAAAATCCAAGTACTTAAATCGCATGTATGAGACACTCGAAACAATTTGCAGTCTTATTTCTCCTGATCTCCTTTTTCACACATCTTCCTGTAAGACTCCCAATGAAGCCTGGAAAACCTTGGAAGGGATATTTGGAAAACAATATGAGATGAGGGGACACATGCTGGAGGTGGAACTGCTCACATTGGATCCAAAAAGATTCGACAATATCCAAGATTTATTTACAAAATTCAAGGATTTATTGTCGCAACTCAAAGCTTGCGAGGTTGATAAATTGGCAGAGGAGAAACAAATGGTTCTCACCATTCTCTCCAAGCTTGGTCCTGAATTATTTGTATTTGTATCCACATTCCATACTATCAGATTCACCTCTGGAGCCACCTGGAAGATGCCTTCTCTTGAGGACTTTATCGAATCCCTGACACAAGAGAAAACCAAGCTCATCAACATGGGCACAATCAAAGGCCCAAGGGAGCATGCACTCACCGTGCATGATGGCAGCCAAAAATATCAGAAATATAAAGATAAATATAAACAAAAATCTCATGCACATCCAAAGAAGGAAGGGTACACAAAACCCTTCACTGATGCCTATGGATCCAAAGGGGAAAAGGGAAGAAAAGGGGAGAAATGCACATACTGTCACAAAGGATTCCATTCGGAATCCACATGCATGAAAACAAAAATAGATCTTATGTCTCAAATACTTCATAAAAAACAACCTTGGATATCGCATCCCCAAGGGTGCAAAGAAGAAGAAGCTAGAAGATACGAATTCCAAGAAAGGCAATTCTAGCCATGCCCTGATTTCCATCAACTCCTCTCCTGATGCTTGGATTGTAGATTCAATAGAATCACATCAAATGCATGCCTCAGAAGCATTCTATTCTTCATTGGATGCATGCAAAGGTCCTCCTATTCTGATGGGGGACAACTCTTCTGTTGAAGTAACCGACAAAGGAAGGATTAAACTCACCAATGGAAGCTTCGAGAATGTGTTGCATATTCCCAAGTTTTCTTTCAACCTTATCTCCATGTATCAGATGAAAAATTCCGACACCAGAAATAAATTCATATTCACACCAAATTCTGTGGACATATACGACATGCACACCAACTCCAAGGTTGCTACCGATGAGGTAAATCATCCTTCTAGATTGTATACTTTTTCTGAATTCATTGAACATGATTTTTCTTTACTGCTTACTCATGTTGATGAAAGTAGTAGGATATGGAATGAAAAGTTTGGACATTTAAATTTCAGATACATGCAACATCTTAGCAAGCAAAAATTAGTTGATGGTCTACCAGACATCCATTTCTCCAAGGGAGTATGTGAGGGATGTGTTCTCGGAAAACACCCTCAAGAGAAATTCGACAAAGGAAAGTCTCAGCGAGCTTCCACACCTTTAGATCTGATTCACAGTGACCTTATGGGTCATTTTTCGCATCCATCCATAAGAAAAGCGATGTTTGTTCTCATTTGTGTTGATGACTTCTCACGTTTTACTTGGATCTACTTTCTCAGGAAAAAATATGAGGTCTTTCAACACCTCAAAGATTTCAAAGCCTTGGTTGAGACACAGTCCGTAAAGAAGATCAAAGTCCTCTGAACCGATAACGAGGGAGAGTATGTAAATCATGAGATCCATAATATTTTCTATGAGGTAGGGATCTAGTTGCAGCACACAGTTCCCTATACTCTGTAGCAAAACAAAGTTGTTGAGCAGAAAAATAGATCTCTAAAGGAGATGGCATCTTGCATGCTGCATGCAAAGTCACTACCACAAAGACTATGGGCTGAAGCACTTAACTGTCCAACATACATCCAAAACATATATACCCATAGATCTATCAAGGATAAGAACCCCTATGAGGATTAGATCGGCCTCAAACCGGAAGTGACCCACTTTTGTATTTTTGGTTCATATGCATGAGCCCAAATTCCCTCTGAAAAGAGAAAGGCACTTGATCCACAGAGCACTGAGTGCATTTTTGTTGGATACCCCGACGATGTGAAGGGATATCGACTTATTGACCTTTCCTCGGACCAGATCATCATTGAGCGTAGTGTCCAATTTGAGGAAAGTGTCTTGCATGTACCTCATCAACCGCATGCAGACACCTTCACTCTTCCACCTATCCGAGATGATGAGCATGAACATGTCAACTCTTCTTTAGATGAGATTTCTGATTCAGAGGACTCAGATGATTCAGATTCAGAGTCAATACAGTCTAATGTAAATTCAGAGTATCCAGATGTAGTTGCAGAGCCAGAGCAAAGGCCCAAGTGGGCACAAACTATGCTTCACGCTGCAAGGGATCTCATTGGTGATCCAACCGATACTAGGAGGACTCAATATGATTTCAAGGAGCCTCCTGTATCACTCACTGCCACTAAACCATTGCCCTCCAGGCATATTTTCTTGGTTCAGTCTTCGGATCCACAGTCTTATAGCGAGGCTGCTGGAAATCCCTTTTGGGAATCCGCCATACAGGAGGAGTACAACTCCCTCCTCAAGAACCAAACTTGGGATCTAGTTCCCCTTCCTTATGGGAGGAAACTTGTCAGATGCAGATGGGTCTACAGGACCAAGAGTGTAGCGGATGGACATATCAACAAATACAAAGCCAGGCTTGTCATCAAAGGATTTGAACAAGTTCATGGTATTGACTATGATGAGACCTTCGCTCCAGTAGAGAATATGGATTCCATTCGATTGGACCTTGCTATTGTGGAAACCAAGGGATGGGAATTCCATCATATGGACGTGAAGAATGCATTTCTTCATGGTGATGTCTCTGAGGAGATCTACATGGAGCAGCCTTGGGGATTTATGCAGGACGCATCTTTGGTCTATCGACTAAAGAAGTCACTTTATGGCCTCAAGCAGGCTCCAAGGGCATGGTATGAAAATATGGACTACTACCTATTGTTATTGGATAAATCTGTAGGTGCGGACACTAACCGATCACCCTAGATCCACCTGGATCTAGAACAAAGCAAGACAGAACATGACTCTTTCCCTAGATTTTAACCATTGAATTAAATAGGAGGAAAGAACTAAGAACATACCTTATTATCGCTTCCTATGGTCTTTGTTTCTCCCGCTTCGCTCTAGTGCTCTTGTGTAGCCAAGACCAAGACAACACAAACCCACCAAAGTGAAGAAAGCACAATCTATTCAAAGGTCAATCTATGTATATGATCAAGGAATTATACAATAAAGTGGAAATAGCTTTATGGGAAAGGGACATATTACTGTATCATATTAATGGAAAGTAAAGATTACAACCTGAGCCTTGATGTCGCAAAATTCCTTTCAATGGCCCTTGGCTCTGACACACACACTTTCTCACTTGCATGAAGAAGATCAAAACCCTTATGATATCCTTGCTGGAGTTTCCTAGCCTGTTGTTCAAGCTTCAATCCTTCACACAATTCCTTCACTAATTCTCCAATGAATCTTGCTTAATCTTGTTTTCTTAACCTTTTCCATGAGAATTCCCTCAATATATAGGAGAGAATGAATTAGTTACTTGCATAAGAATGATCCCAAAATATCAAGGAATCCAGTACTAGGATAACCATTCGAATGCCATCTCATCCTTCTAGAAGATTCCCTTCTAGAAGCATCGAGAATTCATCTTTTTCCTTGATTTAGAAAGAGTTCGCACCATAGCAGTTCAACAAAGTGCGGACTTCTCACACCCTAGCTTAAGGCAGCCTATGAGAATCATGCATTCTCGCAGGCAATATACTAGTAGCACGCGAACCTCCTTCAAAAATGATATTTCTGGAAAGAGAAGAAAGTAACTTTTCTTAGGAGAAAGTTCTTATGAAGAGCCTGAGTACACCATCATCAATACATCATCATGATGACCAAAATCATGGGTAATATAATGCCCCTCAAAGTATGAGGTTGGAACCAGTGACAGTCGATAGACTTTGTAAGTTGCATGTGTGTGTCGAGAACCAGGAGCACATCTAATCGAAAACTTGCGAACAACCAAGCATCTGCAGAATATCAGATATATCAATTCTGAGGTAGACATTCCCATACTCATATCATAGACTGATGACATTATAGACATGGGTCATGGACACCAATCATACACTGTGGATCCATTGTTGTGGGGTATTCTACCCTACGGACTAATAATCTAGGGCTCTAAGCTTATACGCAGATCATGACCCTCAAGACTTAACTTTTGACCTTCTACCCGAATCTAAAACCCCTTTTTTTCACATGCATACAAGAGAAGAATAAACCAACCTTTTTCCGGACGGCTGAAGTAGATCCTCCGTTGAGCTTCTTATCCCCTTGATGCTGCTGCTCCTTCCAAAAGCTTCCCTGCAATCACGACAAGACTATGCATGCATGCTACTGATCTATTATAGGGTTAGAGATAAAACATAAATCAAATTACATAGATGAGACTCATGTATGCGGGATGGGAAAAGTATCTCTTTTCATTAACTTCAATATGAATCAACTTACAATGATTTCTGAGGCCGGTCACCGTTCCACGATCCTGATCCTGGGCTCTTCCTCTTCTTTTTTTCCTCCAACTGCTGCTTCTTGAGTTTCTCCTAAAGCTTGAGGCAAAGCTAAAGGGTTGGGACAAAACTGGCTTGGCAATTTGGCAGAGTTTCTTTGCTATGATTTTCCTCCTTTGAATAGTACCCCTACCCCTTCTTTTATAGGCTAGAAAGAGCTAGGGTTTTTGGCGAACTCTCGGCCATGCATGGCTCGGAGTTCCAGTTAACTGACAAAAAGCCTTTTGTCCCGGCGGAAACTTTCCTGATTTTTTGCTTTGTTAGGTACCCGCGGGCTGTTTTGGGTTAGCCCGCGGATGCCCGCGTTCAGTATGAGGACAGCAAGCGGATGCCCACGCCCAGTGAGAAGTTAGGGCATCGATTACTTGTTTTAAGTGGTTTTTTGAGGAATTGCTCAGCATGGCTTTGGCTAGGAAGAGGCATGAGTAGGCCTGATGCCAGGTAAGCAGGAATAGTGCAATTTAGGGTTATAACAGATGCCCCCTAATGTGTGAGGTCAGAAGA
>ML778167.1:398490-410236 GCA_009831015.1 Picea engelmannii | reverse complement strand
CTAGAAGCTTCAAGAGAATAAAATCAAACAAATCATAGATAATTCTTTTTTATTATTATTATAAGATGCAAAATGAAAAAAGAATTTAATTAATTAATATCACCAAATGATTTCATAAAAATGATAAACCAACCAAGGTATTACTTGATGAAGTATTGAACACATTATTCAAAATAGTCAAACTTGCTAATGAGCAAAAGAATAAACACATAATCATAATTTAAAGAAAAGTAAACATTTGATAAAAAATTAACGTTTTTGTTTAAATTGAGATTTTTATGCTCTTTTTTAACTTTTGACATATACTCTAGTAATAAATGACTCATACTAAAGAGAATGTCTTAAGTTTGTCTCAAAGAAAGCCAAGGAATGGAACTATTTGAAAAGGTTGATTCTGTAGCTCATTATAATTATCAAGATTTTAATAGGGGCCCTTTAAATTTTGTAAAAATATAAGGGGAGTTGTTGGGGCCCAACAACCATCGAGTAAGATGATGCTCAGATTTTGTGAGGTTCTTCCAAATATAATAGGTCGATCTGGTGGAAGTTGACTATGAATGAAGCCAACTAATGATAGTTTGATGGCAAAGATATATGTCAAGTATAACTGAGTGCCAGATGTCAGGATAAATTAAAGCACACCAAAGAGAGTTTGTTGCTAACGCTTGACTAAAATGATGGAGATTTTTTATTCCCCATCCACCATTATGTTTAGGTTTGGCCAGTGCTTTCCAGTTGCATAGATGTTGTCTGGAATGATCAGAGCATCCCGACCAGAGGAAGTTTAAGATCATCTTACGGAGCTTTGTGAGGACTATGCTGGGGATGACATCAATTTCCATCCAATACATAACATGTCCTTCAAGAACAACTTTGATGAGGGTATACCAACCTCCAAGTGATAACCATCTCGTGCATCAGTGGCCAATCCTTTTTTCCACTTTGGAAAGTAACCAGTTCCAGTCTGAAGTCTTGTATGAGTCTAATTTAAGATGATAACCCAAATAATTAAGACCATAGGATAGATGAATAAATGAAAAGGGAAAGATTCCTCTTATCAGGTCCAATGATTGTTGGGGTATATTTGCGAAGTGGAATGTAGATTTGACCCAGTTGATTGTTAAACCTATTGCTTTGCAAAAAATGTGAAGTGCCTCCTTAATTTCAATCCATTCCTGAAGTGTGCCATTTGTCATAATAAGGACATTGTCAACAAAAAGAAGGTTTAATATTTTGATAGTCCCAGAGACATTGATTCTAAAGATTTTTCCTTCAGCTTGGCCTGTTTTGAGTGGCAGGCTCAAGGCTTCCATTGCCAAGATGAAAAGAAGAGGTGAGAGGGGACAGTCCTACCTCAGACCTCTGCGCATTTGAAAGAAATAGGAAGTTTCACCATTGATCATAATAGTGAGGTTGACATTGACCACACAACCCATTACCCATTTTATTAATGAATGGTTGAAACCTTTCTGAACTAAGATCAGTTGAAGGAAGTCCCAGTCAACGCAATCAAACACTTTTTTGAGATCCATCTTGAGGATAAGTGCCTTATAGTTTTTTGATTTGATACTTTGCAAACATTCTTGGGTAGTTCCAATAGCATTTAGAATCTGACGCCCTTTCAAAAAACCCATCTGTTCTTTTGAAAGAATACGAGAAAGAATGGGTTTGATCCTGGAAGCTATGATTTTGGAAACAAGTTTGTAGAAAAGGTTACAAAGGGCAATTGGATTGTAGTCCCTAAAGGTGGATGGAGAGGCAACTTTAGGAATTAGAGTAAGAAAGGTCCAGTTAATGGCACCAATCACCTTTCCACTGAGTCTAGTATCCTCCACAAACTCCAAAAGGTTTGGGCCAATTAAATCGAAAAAATGCAAATAAAATTCTACCGTCTAGCCATCTAGACCTGGACTTTTTTCATTTGAGAAGTATTTGAGAGAATCTGATATCTCTTGAAGTGTACAAGGATATTCTAGTGACAGTGTATCTTCAATAGAAACTGTATGAGGAAAGGAGCTATCCACCGAGACCGAGGTTACCAAGGATGCAGAGGAATTCTGCTCAAAAAATGGTTTGTAGTGGTTAACTGCCGCAGATTTTAAAGAATGTTGTCCTTTGTGTAGTGTGCCATCCTCGACAGTAATTTCCCAGATTTGTTTTTTGCTTCTACAGGAGCTGGCAAATTTATGGAAAATTTTGTTATTATGGTCTCCATACATAAGTCATTTTTCTCGACAGCGTTGCCTCCATGTGATTATTTCCAATAGAAGAAGCGTATCCCATTCAGATTCAAGACCCTTTAGAAGTTGATACCTGTCTCCAGAAGTCCTCACATTAGCATTAGAATGGATCAGAGTCTGTATTTTAGAGTCAAGTTCGATAATTCTATGGGCGTTCTCCTGTCTAAAGGTAGAGGCCCACGATTTAATGCGCAATTTTAGAAGTTTGAGCTTCCAAACCAAATGATGTTGAACACATAGTTCAGAAAGGAACCAAGGATCCTTCCAAACATCAACAACTATTGTATTAAACTCTTCCTCAAGAAGCCATACCGAATTTAATTTAAATGGGTATGCAATCTTGAGGGGAGAGGAATCCATATGAAGGATAACCAGTGCATGGTCAGAGAGATATGGGAAACATAACCAAGAGAGAAACCTATCTTTTGAGGTGAAGAGGTGATCTAAAATTAAGAACCGATCCAGCCACTTTGAAATGGAATCAAGGCCCAAACATCCATTTTTCCAGGTTGGTGTCAAGTGGTTTGGTGCATAATCCATCAAATGATGAACAGTGAAAATAGTATAGAAGTAGTTTGCCAAAGGATCAAGTGTATCCATATCCCCCAAAACTTCTCCAGTTGTTAAATTAAAGTTGAGATCACCTGCGATAATCATATTGTCAATATCTAGAAGACCCCTAGATTCAATATGATCCCAAAATAATTGTCTATCAGAATAGGTAGCATAAATGTTAAGTAGATTGATCTAGATATTGGAACTAAGGCAAGTACCGAACAGAAGCAAGCCTCCACAACAAATAAAAGGATGTAAGTCATATTTATTTGGGTCCCAAGCAACTGCCAAGCCCCCAGATGTACCAAGTGAGTTGGCAGAGAAGATATGCTAGTTTGAAAGAAACAGGTTTAGAAAAAATCTATCTTTTTTACTGTCCACCAGGGTTTCTTGAAGGAATATGATGTCTGGTTGAATAAGAGAGAGTATTCTTCTTAAATAAGTATCTTTTAGGTGGCCTCCCACCCCTTTGATGTTGAGGGAGAGAAAGATCATCGTTTTTCTCTTGCTAGGGCTTTCATGCCTCTAAGCACCCCAATATCAGCATAAGTGTTTGATGTAGCCACTAAGGGAGTAGGAGGATGTCCCTCCTTGCATCGAGCACTGTGAGTTTTAATAGAAGAGTGCTCAAATGCATGTCCTCTAGACCATGTGTAGTCTTTACCCAGAGTTGTAGAAGAAGTCTCAACTTATCCCAGACCAAGGTCAGAAGCTGGTATGTTGTGTAATGTTGTTCCCTGAAAAGTAGGCAAGGGCGTGGGAGATATAACATCTTTATAAGAGGGTAGAAGGGTATCAAGGACTGCGCCAAGAGTATTTTCCCCAGTCTCAGACTCAGTCAGACCCGGAAGGCCAAAATAAACCTCTTGTTCAGGAGCCTGGTCTCCAAAAGTCTATGTCGGTTGAGGATGATTGTGAAATAAGGTGGTGTTGGTGTCTGATCGGTCCACCTTGGAGGAGATAGCTAGAGGAAAATGTGTAGAGTTAGTCAAGGAGCGGGTTTGGGTGATAGGAGGAGTAATGGAAAGAGAGCAAGGGAAAATAATAGTAGGGTGGATGTTGTAAGAGGTGTCCTCTTGGGTCTGATCACTAATAATCTCTATCGACAGAGAAAGTTTGTGTATATAAGGGGAAGTGGTATCATCTCAGGCCACCGTGGATATAGTGACTGGTAGGTTGTGAGTGGAGGTGGTCAAGATTCAGGTTTGTGTAGTAGAGGATGTGAAGGAGTGAGAGCAAGGGGGAATAGTGGTAGGATGGATGTTGAAAGTATTCAAGTTGGTCAGGGAGAAGTTCAAGGTAATAGGAAGTGAGGTATAGTGAGTGAAAGGGGATACCGTAGAAGGGGAAAGGTTGGTCGATGACTCATCAACAGGGACTGGGGATAAAGTAACAATAGCTGGGTGTACAAAGGTGTGTGAGGGAGTATGGCCCGAATGGTTTGTGGAATGATTTTGAGATGGATAAGGCAGATTATTGTCCCTTGTAGTGTGATAAACTGGAGCCTCGTTAAGTATGAGATTATTATCAATAAGTTCTAACTCTAGGGAGGAGAGCGAGGAGTATAGAGTTGGACAAATAGCTTTGAGCTTACCATAAATCGTGTTCATTCCAGGGGAGTTTTCATCAACCAGATAATATGGAAGATGTAGATGAGAAGGACCAGTTGGAGAATCCGACATAGAAGTTATCTCAAGCATAGATTCCTCTAAGATTTCTTCTTCTAAAATACATGTGCAAGTCTTCCTCAAGTGTCTCGTCTGTCTACAAAGTGTGCATCTGAAAGGGATACCAATATAATCAAGTTTTTGGCGTGTAATATGTCCTCTCCAGTGAATGTCCAGTGTCTCAAGTAGTCCCTCATGAATATCTAAATCAACTAGAATCCTCATTAGTTTCTTGTCTATGCTAGAGAGAGTTTTTGAGTCCAAGCTGATGAAGCATCCTAAGGAGTTGTCGATAGCAATGAGGTATTTTTCATTCTAGATATGAAGTGGTAGTCCAAGGAGAAGTACCCACGGGTGTCGATGGAGAAAATAATCCTGGGTTGGATCAAAGCTCACTCTCCACCGTTTCACCATAATGTTGCTTTCATCCAGATTCTAGAGGCGTTCCAGAATAGTTGTAGTTTATTATAGATATTTGAACTGAAAAAGGAGCCAACCATGCCTAAGATGGGAGAGATGTGGGACATAACCCAGAATAGGGTTCCAAGTTTTGAGCATCCAGGATTCTAAGTCTGAGTTGCAGAGATGCCTATAGGAGATTCTACCCACAAGGCAACAGAGTTCCATGGAGACTGTGTCTGCCAGGCCAATATCTGAGTTGAGAAAAAATTTCTTTTTAGTTTTTTTGGATACCCACGGTCTATGAGGAAGTTTTTTGTGAATATTTTGTGCAAGTCGAGAGGGAGGAAAATATTTATGAGTCTGAAGTGATGGATGGCTATAGGTAGCTTGTGTATGGCCTCGACAGGATGGGAGAAAAGATGTGTTATGGAATGAATTCGAGTTATGATGTGGAGTTCTGTTTTCTACAAAAGTAGATGAGTGAGGAGCTAAAGATGGATGGGCTTGTTGGGAGTTTGGGGGGAAAGAGACAGTGGGATTGGTAGTAGAGTATGTAAGTATAGAGGGAGGGGTAAAGGAAAATGAGGTCTGGGGGGTATGTAAAGGGATAGAATGATCAATGTTATTCAGGGTAACATGAGGGGAAGGGGATAATTATGTGATAGTACGGTTAGAGAGTTCATCCATCGATGTAAATAGTCCAACACTGTTCCACAGGACTTCGTCAGCAACACTCATGAGTGCACTAACTTCCTCCTCCATCAGCGTGGATCTCGTGAAGGAGAAAAATGATATATTAATAATAAAGCTAAGAAGTAATGAGGTAGGTGGAAGATGTGGTCATGAGATAAGTTTTCTTAGTATGGGGTTGAGTAGGGAAAATAGTCAAAGAAAAAGAAACAGAGTCAGAAGAACGAGACAAGGGAGACATTGGAAAAAGTTCCCTATAGAGATAAGAGAAATATATAGGGATTGGTAGGACCAGTTGCATAGATAACTAGTCCAAAAGTGATGAGGGGTGGTAGGAATAGTTTATATTGGGAACTGATCCAAAGTTGTTGAAAGATCCATCAAAATAGTAGTGCTTTGAGGCTCACACCAGCCGTGCGAGGTTCTCAGGAGTCTATTCCAATGGTGTTATAAGTCCAACAAAAATGTACAGCTTGTGGAGGCCATTCTTCCATGTCCACCATTACTGTTGCAGTCCTCCTTGCCTCTATTTTATCACTAAAGTTCAAGGGTTTAGCTCAATCCAGTTTCTATGTCTTTGTCTTGTTGCTAAAACCTATGTAAGTAGCTTACCTTAAGCTAGGATCCCAAAAAAAATATTCACTTTTGGAAGTTCGTCATTGTTCCATATATTTTTCCACCTAGAATCTTTAGCTGGGATAACGCTCTGCATTAAGAGATACTTATAGGATTCCTTGACGAAATAGCCAAATTCTCCCCATCCTCGACTATCTTGGTACTACAAATGCACCAGATCTTCTCCTTTGAGAACTAGAAGAAGGAGATCATCTTGAGATTGAAGATCAGGTGGTATAAAGCCCAAATTACAATCCTACCAAACACAGTTAGAGTACCAAAAAAAAATATCAAATAAAGTTAACTTATTTTGAGACATCATCCATTGGAGAATGTCATTAAAGGAGGCATTTTGAAAGAGAGTATTGGAGCCAAGAATCTCATACTGACATATATTAATAAGCTTTCCATTTCCTAGAACCCAATTCAGAGAGGAAATAAGAAGAGGATGAGACACTCTGAATAACTTCCAAATAGGAGAAACCCTTGAATGAATGAGGGGAGTATCCATACATCTTTTTCAATCTCCCTCTAGATACTTCTTGACCAAGGCTCCTTTCCACCATCCATTTCTTCCTATCACCATTCTCCATAATAATTTTGCACTCAGAGCGAGATTCACTACTTTAGGATCACGAACCCCTAGTACCTCGTGATCTTTAGGGGATCTTACCAGATTCCAATTTTCCAAATGAAGTCTCATTGTATTTGATTTACCTCCTTTCCATAGGAATTTTCGAATGCCCTGAGCTAGAGATTTTTTAATTCCCATGGGAGCCAAAAGAGAAGAAAATTGACAAATGGGAAAGGATGACATAATTCATTTGACAAGCACCAATTGTCTAGATAGATTCAACTAGAAGGCAACCCAACCTTCCAATTTATCTTTTGTTTTTTGCAATAATATTTTCCATGTTTCTCCCTGAGATATTTCAGGAAGATTAGCATTCCCAAGTACTTAAAAGTTTTCCACTCCACTGTGATGGGGAATTTTAGAATTTGTGCAATACCCAATATAGCATTGGGTTTTATGTTCCAAGTGTAAATTTGGCTCTTATGTTGGTTAATTATACCTCCAGACACCTGAGTGAACTGATCCATTATTAATTCAAATCTCTGAGAAATAATTTTGGATGCTCCCCCCATCAACAATGTGTCATCGACAAATTGTGAATGGTTGATCCTTTTAACTCCTCTGTCTATACGTAACCCAAGAATACCACCTGATTTTAATTACCATTCTAGATTTTTGTTAAGATCCTCATCCATGATCACATATAGTAAGGGGGAAAGAAGGAAACCCTTCCTAATCCCGCAAGTAGCTTTGAAGAACGAAGCAAGCCTGTCATTCAACAAAGGGGCTATCTGGGGGTTAGAAATACAAGCACCTACACAAGATACAAAGGCCTTGTTGAAGACAATTTTTTCCAAAACTTCCTTAAGAAAATGATGCTTTACTCTATCGAAGGCATTAGACATGTCTATTTTTACAACCATGCCTTTTTCCCCTTGACTGAAACTAGAATGAATGGCCTCTTGCACCAAGATAATACTGTCCCATATTTTTCTATTTGCCACAAATCCTCCTTGATTTGGAAGGATCAATGTATTCAAATAGGGTTTCAACTTGTTTGATATAATTTTAGCCATTATTTTATAAGACACATTACATAAAGAAATTGGACAGAATCTTTCAAATGTAGAGGCCCTCTTTTCTTTTGGAAAAAGAGCTAAGAGGGAGGAGTTTGTAGCTCCCCCCATTCGATAGGATTTATGCACACATTGTATCATCCTGATTAGATCAAATTTTATAATAGACCAACATATTTTGTAGAAATGGGTGGTAAACCCATCAGGGTCGGGGGCTTTATTTGGATTAAATTGATGAATGGTTGTAAATATTTCTTCTTCTGTCATTGGCTTGTTCAATTCCTGATTATCCTCCTCTGTTATTTTCATTGTAATATGGGATATGAATTGCTCACGTATCCCCTCATCCAAATTACTTTCCTCTGCATATGGATTACTATAATGAGAGGTTAACATATTTTTAAACTCCTTAAAAGATTATACTACTTCTCCTATGGGTGAAATGATTTCCTCCACCATGTTCCTGCATTGTCAAGCTCTTGCCTGCTTATGGAAGAAAGATGTATTTTTATCCCCATCCTTAAGCTGCAAACTTCGATATTTTAACCTCCACGTTGTTTCTTCATATTTTAAGGACTTTAAGTAAGATTGATAGGCAATTTTCTCCTGATGTAAATGTTTAGGTTGTACCTCCTGATTTGCTAGCTTGTTTTGTATTTCCTCCAAACTTTTCTGATACCCTGTCACTTCTATATTCAATGGGAGAAATGAAGATTTTACCCAATGCTTGATTGTAGCATTTTTTAATTTTAATTTTTGTTCCTAGATAAATACAAGAGATCTAATGATCCATTGGCTCAAGGTTCTGGAAATTAAAGAAAAAAAGTCTGATTTTTCCATCCAAATTGGGTTGAACCTAAATGGAATGGGGCCCAAATTATATTCTTTGACAAAGCTAAGAGAAATGGGTTGATGATTAGAGCTATCCCAAGGAATGATTGATGAAGAAATAAATTATGGACGAGAGAAAAATGAGCTACTTATAAGAAAGTGATCTAACTTGGCTTCAATGTATCTAGGACCCACTCTCATGTTATTCCAAGTGAACTAACCCTTATTTGGCTATACATTCACCAGATCTAGGAACGCTATTAGATCTTCCATTTTTTCCTTTGAGGGATCTGTTGTTCCAGAGTCTGTACTTAAGGCTTAGAAGTACAGTGTCTAGGCATCCGAAAGTGAGTAAGGGGTAGAAAAGGAAGAAATGTCAACCTTCGGCAAGGGAAGTTAGGGTTGATTTCTAGGTTATTGTCTAACTTCCAACTATTCCTGGATGTTTATGTCCCTTTCAATCGTTGCCCACGAACGTTCCAGTTTGACCCGGGTAATGGTTGTTTTAAGAATAGTATCAAAAAGATTCAAGGCAATATGTATTTGATCTGATAGTCCGGGTTCAATATTAGGCTGTCTTGTCACAGGGACAGTCATAGAGGAATAGAATAATAAGAAAATATCAATACTTTTTAGATGTTGTCTCGATTTTGGTTGTATAAAGGAGAGTTTATAGCTCCGGTAGTGAAAACAGGGTGCAAACCAAAGGCCCTTTCCCGTAACTATGTTATATTTTAATAAATGTGTATGAGATGTAAGAAAAACATTAAGCTATCAATCATGTAAGGCTCCTATCAAGGGAGAATCTTGCTTATAAACAAAAGAAGAAAAAGATAAAGAAATAACCTGATGAAGCATAAAATATATATAGAAATCTAAAATGTTCACGGGTCTTATACCTGCTAATAGCCGGTACAGAGGAAAAACGGTAAACAATATAGAAAACTAAAATTTATTCACCATAGTAGAGGTTGCACTAAATTATAGCAAAGCATTCATTAGATACATATATGAAATGAAATGAAATATGAAATACAAGGAAACAAACTCATAACACAGTCGTGACGGAATCGAGAATCTTCGGATTTGCTTTATATTAACTCTCGAGGGAGAAAAATCTCTATTACAATCGACCCAAAAATATCCAGCCTCTTTTTCTTCCTTCTATTGTATATTTATACGAATTTACATATGATGGAATCCCAATCGTTCCAGTATTTTCAGTTACAATGAGAAGGAGATCAATCGTTTCATTTCTTTATCCTATGTCTTTATTTGGTACCAGAAGCCTTCCCTCTCGTATGCCCGGTACAAGTGACACATTTTTCCACCAGCTGAGATATCAACCTTGAAGGTTCCGCTTGACAATTGGCCTCAATAATGTAACAATATATGACTAATTGCGGTAACCTTTCTTCCATCTGTCGGTCTAGGGTATCAATAGCGCACAATTGCACACTTGGTTTAATCATACATTTATCTATTTGAACTATGTCTGCCATAGTTACTTGTGAGATTTCGACCAAATCTCTTTCTTCTTTTTCATTTATATCAAGCGAGAGTTTCGCCATATCGATTTGGCTCAGCATCTCAGCATTACTCTCGCTATCAATGCCTAACAGATTTCCATCTATGGAACTGAAAGCCTTTTCAGAGGATTTCCTTACCTTCTTGGCTTGCAATTTGCCTTTTGATATGTTGCGTTCCCATTCTTTCAACAAAATATTACCTCAGGTCTATTCTGAAATGGAAAACTTAGAAATTTTTCCCGATTCCCTGTTTGTTGTAGCTATTACAGCCTCTTGAAATGTGACTCGAGCTGCTCTAGCTTCTCTCTCTCTGACATATAAGTTTTCTAATACTTGATCAATAAGCAGACAATTGTCCCGAATCGTCTCTACCTTGGCAAGTAAACTTCATTGGGCTGTAGAAACTCTGCTCCGAATCTCCATAGCCTGGGACTGAAATATCACGATATTTATAACTTGGCTTTCAGTTAACTCTAATATAACTTGTAGATTCCCTATCAAGTCTCTTTGTTAGCCTACCTATATTTGACTGGTCTGAGCTACCAGCTCTGCTTGTTCAAGGTTATCTTTGAGTAGCTCAATTTCCTTTTTGTCGGCCATCCTTGCTTGTTCTATTCCTGTGTTCACCTGGTCCTTGGCAGCTTCCTCTACTATGGCTAGCTTAGCTTCTAGGGTTTTGATGAGGCAATTTTTTCGCTTCAGCTGATTTTTCAAAACCCCGACTGAAAATTGGTTTGTCGTAGCATATGCCCCTAATGTCCTGGCTATTTCTGTCGCAAAATATTCTTTCTTATTATCTTTCCCATCATTCAACACCTTTAACTTCTTGGCCATTGATCCCTCTTCTTGATAGAATTCTCTTTTTACCACAGATTTTCTCTTTTTATCAAAAAAGAACTCATTTGGAGGAAGCTCTTCCATCCTTATAGGTCTCAATTCTTCGTTGAAAATCCACCCTGCGTCTATGTTCCCTTGAGTTGACTGTAAGGGAGTAATGGAGGCGATGGGATCTCTGATTTTCTTAGATAACTAGCCTGGAGTGGTAACTGGAGTCTACTTTTTCGGTGGATCGGGAGTTTTTATTTCCGGTTTCGGACTCTTAGTTTGCTCCTCCCCATCCTGGTGTTCTTCTTTTCTGGGTGCTGAATCTTTTGAGCCTTCGGCTTCTTTTTGCTGCACCTCTACTGTTATTGGATTTTCACACTGCAATATTGGGGGAAGACAACTCCACCGATGTTCTTGGAATTTTAAAACATCAGCCCTTTCTTCAGGAGCCATGGCTTGTATCCGAGCCAAAACCTCGGCATAAGATCTCGTGCCTCGGAAAATGTCATCCGAGGGCGAATTTTCATGCTCAAACCTTTTAAGTCCATAATTGGCTAAGTGGTTACTTACGACCCTATGTGGATCGTGCTTCTTGAATTCTGTTGAAATAATGTAACTACAAAGAGCATTCTTATTATTTTGTTATTGGATTAAATCCCCATTGTGGATTAATCATGTCATTATTATTATTTTTATTATTAGATTAATCCCCATTGAGGATTAATCAAGTCGGTAATTGTAT
>ML778167.1:348695-392997 GCA_009831015.1 Picea engelmannii | reverse complement strand
TGTGAGAGGTCGGCCCTGCCAGATGGTGACTCTTCACACATGCCAGATTAGTATAAATAAGAGGCTAGTGCCTCACTTCTAACACACACTTCACTTGCTCATGTTCTTATGAGGCAAGTTGATATTTCAAGTTGGTGAAAGAATAAGAAGGGTGGCGCATCTCTTGGAGGAGGATTTTTTGTATTGGTTGAGTTGTCTCTTGAACTCTTGATAAGCTATTTATGATAAGGAAGTTTTTGCTGGGTTTTCTTCCCCTAGAGGGTTTCCCAAGATAAATGATGTGTCTATTGTGGATGTGTATTTCTCAGTGATCTTGTTCATATTATGCTCTTATCTTATGAAATGCAAAGAACTATAATATCAGCATAAAACATTAACAAATTCAACATGAACCAATTTTAGGTCTTCCAGGGCTGCTGCCTCAGCTTTAGCATGCCCGAAATCTAACAAAGAATAGGAATGCAGATGAATAGGAAAAGGTGGCCATACCTTCTTAGAATATCCCTTAAGCTCCTTGCTTATGCCATCGATTATCGTTTGTCTATCAACCTCACGACAAGCTATCCTATCGGGTATGAATAAAGGCAAGGCAATCGAAGGAACAGAAGCGTCGAAAACCCTGAGATATGAAAATTTTGCTTCCATGTACCAGTCGGATATACTGCTCAGATTTACCACGATACTGTCTGAGATCCTGGGTGGCGGGTGGCCAAAGATGGTGACATGAAGCGGTACCATCACACTGTTAAATATTTCATACACAAAATCTAAGGCTTTTTCTTCCCACAGCTTTGAATGGTAGACGTGGATGGGCTCAGCCTCCGATGGAGTCCAGCTCCAACTCATCAAGGGAAAAGGTGTGAAAAAACACATGGCGTCCATGATATATGTGGACATAAAGAATGAGGCAATATTTTTGCTCTCCCTCTGCACTCGATACTCTGTAACTCGACTGGTCAAACTATCAGACAATAGTTTATCCCAGTCGAAGGAACAACCTTCGGTGACCATGTGAATTAGAGGCACCCACTGAAGGAAAAAATGTGTGGTGTCCTCTCTCCCATATAATCTGCAGGTCATCATAGCGATATATTTGAACTGTGGTTCCAGAGAGGCTATTGAATATATACCATTATTGTCCACCCTGAACTTTGTAGGGTGTGAAACCCAATCTTTGATTAAACCAGACATAGTCTTGTCGTATTGCACACATTCCTTCTATTTGAAATTCTCCAGGAATTCTGCATTGTAAACAAAGTCCAACACGGCTAGCAACTTGTACATAGCCTACAATTGTTCATGTCTGAAAGTCCCAATGGTGACCCTCTGCTCGTTGATGATGGTTCTGGTTGGTATATCTACATGGTCTAATGCCCACTAGACCATATCGTAATAAGGGAGAAGACATGGCCTAGCCGCTACTTTATGCATTTGAGCCTGGACGATGATCTTATACTTGGTGATTAGGTCGTCTTTTTTCATTTTCACTGGAATCATTCGAAACATCTACCAATTCAGACTATAGAACCTCATAAATGTATGACCAGGTCTGGACAGAGTCGACACTTCGAGGTGAAGTATCTGAAACGTTGTCTGAACCTTGTCTTGAAACCTCAACAATGGCTTTAGACGCTTTTCGCGGGGCCATGGCGGGGGATTCTACTTTAGCTCTCCTGCGATAAAAATATGTAAACATACATAAATTAGTTCACTCACGAAAAGTTGGCTCTGCATAGAATAGAAATGAAATTTGAAACAACAAATAAAAAATCCATGTCTTCGACTATTTAAACCTAGGTCGTCCTTAGGGACAGAATGGTCAAATCGTTCTTAAATATAAATTTAGCAATAAAAACCAAACTCTTACTTGTCAATTTGCCTCATTTCTAATTAATGTCATAAATTTTGACAGTTTGTAATGCAAGTTGGCACAAAGAAAGTTTAAAATCGCCTCGGAGACTGTGCATATTAATTTTCGTATTAAAACAATGAAAATGCTAGCTTAGCTTAATTAATCACGCTTTTTTGTTTTTTTGTTAATTAATCTCTCGGCATTCACCTCATCGGGAGCTTTCACTTTAACCCTTTGAACCTCTAAGACCCGAGATTGCGATAATTAGCTTTGGTTAATAAAAAACGTAACCATGATTATGCATTTAATTAATTACGTTGTTATTTATATCACGATTTCGCGACTCAGAGCTTCAAAGGTATAGCTTCCGGGAGGCTCGTATGCCGAGTTGCGAAATCGTGAGATCGCAATGAAATGATTTAATTAAATTGTAGGATAAAACCAGATTAAGTGTTTAATTAATTACATTTCTATTTTTATTGTGACTTCGCGACTTGACGCTTTGAAGGTATAACTTTTGAGGGAAAATACGTCGAGTTGCGAATTCCTAAAGTAGCTTAACCACGGCTAAACCTTTTACCTTTAATATTTACCCGGGTTATTAAAACAAGAATCCCACGGTTTCGGCTATCGGGGTTATGAAGGTAAGACTTTGGAGCTAGCAAACATCGATACACGAAATCCCGATGATGCTTAACTGCGGTTTAGAGTATTTTTACTCACGGTAGTGATCTAGGTAATTTTTTTTTTTTTTAAATTAGTTCATCATTTCGCCCCTCGGGACTTGTAAACTATGTGATATATAACTTCCGACATGCGACATCTCGAGGTTCAAAAGTAGAGACTCGTTTAAACGATTGAAAAATAAATCTTGCCTTAAAAGCATGATAACTGTCGTTGCTTGCGCGATGAGACTTCTAAGATTTTGGGAAAAAATAAAGGAAATTATGAAAACCGGCTTTCGATTTCAAGCATTAAGATATGAAATTTTAAACAGGCCAAAAAACAAAGGTGGCTCCAACAGGATCCCCAACAATTGAGCCCCCTATTTTTTCCTTCACATGATTCGCGATGTTAAAATCCCCAACAATTATACAATTTTGTGTGAGCCCCATGTCCACCGAGCCTAGAAGGGTCTCCCAGCATTATGATTTTTCACAATGATTATTAGGCATATATACACTGAAAAGATGAAAGATCATACCTTATGGAAGATGCCTCAGTTTAACCATTATCCAATGTGTTTCTTTGGGACTTTCTTCAAGGTGAAAGAGATCGGGATTCCATGTCGTGTAAATTCCCCTAGAGGCCCCTCTCTAGCTTAGCGCGATTCCATTGCCTTTTTTCCATATATACTGCATTTCAAGGAGAGTTTCAGACTCCCCTAATTTTGTCTCCTGGACCAGAAGGATTTGAGGTTTTTCACTTCTAAGCAATTTTCCCATTGCTTCTTTCTTTTCTTCACTACCTAATCCTCTACAGTTCCAAGAGATTGAATTCATTATTTACCAATTTATTTTGATGCCCCCCCTTTAGAGGGTTGATATTGGGGCCCACTTTTCGTCGTCTGTCCATTTGATTTCCCTTGCTTGGCATCCTTTTTTAGGATCCCTTCCAGAGTGGTTTGAATTCCTAGCTCTTCATCCCTGTCTGCTTCATTTTCTCTTCTATTATGATTGGATTTCCTTCCTACTTTCTTCTGAGTAGCAGTTTGATTTACCTCTGCTTCTGATTCTGCCTCACATTCTTATATATTTCCTTACTCTTGCTCTTGAAAATCTGAATGTGGGAGAAGAGGATTTTTTCTTAGAGTAGAGTATCCTTTTTCGGATTGATCAGATTTAGAGGGGTTCCCCATATTTTCTTTTTCTTTTTTCATCTCTTTACTTCCTTCTTCGGTTTCATTTCCCTTTTCCTTTGATTCACTAGTGTTTTTTTTCCTCTATATTTTCCAAGATTTTGTATTTATTTGTTCTTGTTTCACCTCTTCTAGCCCCTCCTACTTGAGATTTTTGAGGAAGAGAAGAAGGAGGGTGACCTCCTTGGGCTAGATCTGGTTGGTGCACTGCCTTTCCTGTAGACTTTTTCTTTTTTGGCTATCGCGACTACTCTTGAGCTCTTTCCTTCAAGGGATATGATTTGTTTTACGGTACATTCTTTGCAAAATTCCCATATTCATGAAAGGTTTTGCACTTGAAGGGAAGTTGCTCATATTCAACTTGTTGAATGTATGGCCAGTTGTATAGGTTTAATTGAATAGCTTCTGGTAGCCCTTTTTCAAGATCTACCTCTACAAAAATTCATACACGGGATTACATGTCATCTCATGGTTTGGCTCGATCAATGAATCTTCCCAAAAAATTCCATATACTTTGAAAGGTTTCATCATTCAAGTAATGCAGTGGAAAAAATGAGAGGCGAACCCAAACCGTGATTGCCGAGGGGATGTCATTTTCAGGGATGAAATATGGTGTCCATTTATTCAGATACATTCCCCTTGAGCCCATAAAGTAAGGCCCATTCCTAAAGATGAGACCTAGATCTACCTTATTCTCAACCAAAAACACAAAGAAAACCTTACCACAGAATGTCGAGGACATTTGTCCTTGGATATTTTTCTTCCAATTCAGATCTAACCATTGTGCCATGGCTATAAGAGAGGGCCATATTCCTGTAAATTTTCTGATAAGACCATTCTCATCTAGACATAGAGAAAATGGGTGCGCCAATGAGGAGTGAATAAGGACCTTTGGAATCTTGTCCAATTTTTTCACAAACTTAGAAGGTGAAGTCTTTGCCATCTTGGAATACGAGGCTATTAATGCTTGAAAGGCAACGATATTAGTCAGAGGAGGGGATGTCCGGGGGAATCCTCCCCCCAAACCCGAAGCCATGCCTTAGAAAGATCTTTCGAAAAAAAAAATGACTGATGCACGGTCGCAAAAAACCCTAATCGTAGAGCCCTAAACTTAGGGTTTCGATCACTGTGTGTCAACATGGTTTTCCCGATGGACGGAGTTGGACAATAAAAGATATGTTGATTAATTAAGTCAAATAAAATGTCAAACTTGGGTATTTTAGAGTAACTTAATATTTTCATTTTTGATTGGTTAAGAAATTGTATTTTTGTGCACAAAGAAATAAGTTAATGTTTTAAAATAAAGTGTTTGACAAGGACCAAGTCTATTCTCTTATAAATTATCAAACTATCAGCAAATTATTTTAGGTGGCATAATTTTCTTTAAATAATGACGAGTAAGTGAGATTACACGTTGCTAGTGAAGTTATGATATATTTTTCCACCTTTGAATACAAAAATAAAACTCCATGTGATCTAAAAAGATATTTTAAAGACAATGGTTGAGTTTTAAAACATGAGTTAATAAACCATTTAGGAATTTGATGAAAGAGGAAGAATTAATGATGAAACATTGAATCCATATAAAATATACAGATATGAAAATAAGCATAAGGAACAACAAACCATAACAACAAAATTTGATAACGGAGTTCGTAAATATCGCCTACGTCTCCGGGCCTTTGTCTCAGTGGGTGAGGCTTTCTTATTTCTATTCAAAGTTTCAAAAGTACATCATAATAGTACCAAATGAATTACAAACTAATCTGGCTGTGTTTTTCTAGATCTCAAGAACCCGTCACAACTGATGACACTGAAAATGGATGAACAAAGCTCCCAGAAATGGCCTACAAAGTTTCTCTCATCAATGGCTTCCCTACATAAAAATGGATTTGGCTTAACAATTCTTCAGCATTTTCATGTTCTCCATCTCCTCCATGGTTGTCAAGAACCTCTGGTTTATATAGGCTTGAAGTGGGTAACAACCTCCCAACTTCTCCCCAAGATCGGGTCTCAAAAAGGGCTTCAGATCCTCCAAAAATGGTCAAAATCCCCCAAATAGGATTAAAATCCATTAAAAATATTAATATATAGTTGAAAACCCACAAATATGAATAATACAGGGCGCAACCCCCTTCACGTGGGTTGTTGGTCACATGGGCGCCCTCCATGTGGCCCTGGTTTAGTGCTAGTGCGATGGCCTCTCCGGTTCTAACTTCTGGTCACATGGTTATGGCCCATGTGGCCAAGCCCTTAAGCTCCACATGCTCCCAAACCATTAGTCCTCGATTGCTAGCCCCTAGTCTTGCGCCTTGGTCGACAGGCTAGCCCAGCTGACCGAGAGCTATACACACATCTGCACCAAGGTAACATCCACGTGGGCATATGGCAGTGGTCATATGTATGTGATTTTTCGTCGGGGGCTGGCTAGAGTGGCCACACACCAAAGAAGGGTTATATGATATGGTTGTATGCTCCGGTGTTGGGGCTAGGCCCCAGCCCTTAATTCTGCTGACGGATTACACATTGCACTTCAAATATATACAAAACCATATAGTTGTAAGTAATACCTTGTGGGTGGGATGGTAGCCCGGCCCTACCAAATCATTTGCATAGACCGAAGGTCACGGGCTCAACTCCCATGGTGTCCCAATAATTTTTCCAACCGCCGACCAATGGAGGGGTGCCATGAGGCAACCCAAGACTGGGCCATGTGGCACAATGTTATTCACCAAGTAAATGCCATGCGTAAAACAACAGTTCATCCACCTGTCAACCCAGAAAACATGCCACTATACCTGCCACATCACTGTATGGTTGTATGGCCTACAAAGTCAGTTTCCACATCAGCACTGTATAGACTGTACGGACTATACAATCAACATTTTTTTTGCATGTTTGACGAAATGAACAGAATGAGATATCTTTCGCATACGGAATTCATTTGAGCCCATTCAAGTTGCATTGGGTTCGTATCAACGAGGCCTACACACACATCCGTTTTGAAGACATTCTGAGAATTTTGATTTTTAGGCCTTCCTCGACCCCATCTTGGTTTCAGGAGTCATTTTGGATCACACCTCCCCACTAAGACCTTTTGGTCCTCCAAAAGGATACTAACCAGTCATCAATTGTGGGATAGGACATCCCACTTGTTCTCTGTCTTTAAACTCTGTCCTGTGCACCCGTCTCATCAAGATCAATTGTAAAACAACCATGATAACTGAAAGCAAATTGTTAGCCATTTGTACTCTGGCACATCTTACTGAAGCCACTATCATCCATGTTGACAACATTACTAATGATAAAATCATAAATATGACTGCAAATGAGCTAATATGTTTGTAATAATTGCACGACATTAGCTTATCTTGAAGCAAAGTGTGATTGATCTTCCATTCTACAATCATCTCATGTTCTTGCTTAATATCGATTACTTGATTTGGTACAATTATAGGTGTGTTGATTGCATGAGTTTTCTTCCTTAATTGTTCCATTGTTTGAAGAGATTGATTTTCTTTTAAGTGATGAGAATGTACAACATATTCTTTTTCCTACTTTGATTAAGTGATATTGATTTTGTTCCCTGTAGAAGATTTCTTTGTGATCATACAAATAAGGACTGCCTAAGACCATTCCACATTCATTGAGTGGCACCACATCACATGTTACCTCATCCACAAATTTTGATGAAATTGCAAACTTTAAAGTGCATTGCTTTGTTATGTGCAATTTATGATTGTTGCTTATCCATTTAAGTGAGTAAGGCTTATGATGCACCTGAGTGTTTAATCCTAATTGTTTAACCACTTCCTCTAAAATCAAGTTAGATTGAGATCCACTATCTATCAATATGTCGACCTTAGTATGCCTCATTATCACCCTTATGTGAAACAATTTACTTCTAGAATCAATTCGATCGCCAATTTTACCTGTCAAACCAACCACTGAGATTTTAGATTCATCACCTGAATCCGATCCCAAGTATGTTGGTCGTGTTGCTACTGCAACTGTTTTCCTCCCTTTCCTCTCTTTGAACCACTTCGGTATCTTCTCGGGATGCAATGGTCATCACCATGCCCTTCTTTCTTACAATGCTTGCAAGAGGGCTTCTCTTCCTTTCTTGCCACTGAATTTTCCTTCTTTCCATTCCACTTCCTTTTTTCCTCTTTTCTCGAAGACGATTCCCCTGATACACCAACTCCTATTTTCCCTACATCAATGTATGTTGCTTGAACAGAAACCTCATCAAGATTAGTAGGTCCAAACATAAATACACTGTTACGAATATGTGTAGGTAAACCTCCTATATACTTCATAATAGTTTCTTTGGTATGTAAAGAAATATCTAACATCAATGCCATCTTACGAAAGTCATCTGTGTATTCTTGCACTATTTGTCCCTTTTTTAGTTTAAGAGTTTTCCATTCAATTAAATCTTTATCTTTATAACCCAAAGGATAGAATTGCTTTCTAAGTGCAGAAATAAAACTTTGCCATGATGGAAATACATTACCCACTTTGTCCGTGCCATTTTGCAACTTGCTTTTCCACCAGATGAGTGTTGTTCCTGCAAGACGAAGCGATGCCAACTTGATTTGAGTGGCCTCATCTTTGATTTGTTTCACACTACAATAAGCCTCCACATGTCTAACCCAATTATCCACCCTCTTTGTATTTACTTCACCATCATACATAGGTAATTCAAATTTCACATCAAGCTTAAGTAAAGGATTTATTTTTTATGTTTATGGGAATGTTTTCTTGCGGTGGATTTGGAACTTGAACTTGAAGATGAAGAAGTTGATGGAGAAGAAGGAGGTGAAGGAGGAGTTTGAGGAGGATCCTCTCCTTCTTCACTTTTGACCTTTGAAGATTCATCTAGAATCGGTCTCTTTCGTTCCAAGTAATCCTCATATAGAACCTTCACCATCTCCGACATGGCGAAGAAAGTCTTTCAAAACTCTTTCTCCTCATGAGAAAGTCCCTCTTCCGGTGACATCTTCTCACTTTGAGAAGTTCTCTTTCTCGATCCAATCCCAGTATCCTCTTCAACAAGCTCGCCTTCACCATGATTCATCTTTTCCCTGGTAATCATGCAAACTCAAAAACCAACCGTCAACTAGCTCTGATACCACTTGATCCAAAAAGATCTTTTAAAGACAATGGTCGAGTTTTAAAATATGAGTTAATTAACCATTTAGGAATTTGATGAAAGAGGAAGAATTAATGATGAAACATTGCAGCCATATAAAATATACATATATGGAAATAAGCACAAGAAACAACAAACCATAACAACAAAAGTTTATAACGGAGTTCAGAAATATCGCCTATGTCTCCAAGCCTTTGTCTTAGTGGGTGAGGCTTTCTTATTTCTGTTCAAAGCTTCAAAAGTACATCATAACAGTGCCAAATGGCTTACAAACTGATCTAGTTGTGTTCTGCTAGATCTCAAGAATCCGTCACAATTGACGGCACTGAAACGAATGAATGAAGCTCCCAAAAATGGCTCGCAAAGTTTCTCTCCTTAATGGCTTTCCTGCATAAAAATGGCTTTGGCTTAATAATTCTTCATCATTTTCCTATTCTTCATCTCCTCCATGGCTGTCAAGAACCTCTGGCTTATATAGGCTTGAAGTGGGTAACAACCTCCCAACTTCTCCCCAAGATCTGGCCTCAAAAAGGGCTCCAGATCCTCCAAAATTGGTCAAAACCCCCCCAAACAGGCTTAAAATCCATCAAAAATCTTAATATATAGTTGAAAATCTACAAAAAGGAATAATATAGGGTGCAACCCCCTTCACGCGGGCTCCTGGTCACATGGGCGCCCTCCATGTGGCCTTGGTATGGTGCTAGTGTGTTGGCCCCTCTGGTTCTAACTCCTGGTCATGTGGCTATGTCTCATGTGGTCAGGCCCTTAAGCTCCATGTGCTCCCAAAACTATTAGCCCTTGGTCACCAGCCCCTAGTTCGGCCGACCAGGCGCTATGCACACATCCACACTAAGGTAACATCCTCGTGGGCATATGGTAGTGGTCATATGTATGTGAGTTTGTGTCGGGGGCTAGCTGGAGTGGCCGCATGCCAAAGCAGGGTTATATGATATGGTTGTATGCTTCGGGGCTAGGGCTAGGCCCCAACCCTTAATTTCGTCGACAGATTACACATTTCACTTCAAATATATACAAAACCATATAGTTGTAAGCAATACTCTATGGGCTGGCTGGTAGCCCGGCCCTGGAAAATTGGTTGCCCAGACCAGAGGTCACGGGTTCCACTCCTGTGGAGTCCCAATAATTTTTCCAACTACCGACCAATGGAGGGGTGCCACATAGCAGCCCAAGACTGGGCCACGTGGCACCATGCTATTCGCCAAGTAAATGCCACATGTCAACCCAGTCAGCATGCCATTGTACCTTCCACATCACTGTACAGTTGTACGACCTGTACAGTCAGCTGCCACATCAGCACTGTACGAACTGTACAGTCAACATTTTTGTTTTGCCTATTTGAAAAAACGAACAGAACGTGATATCTTTCGCATACGATGTTTGTTTGAGCCCGTTCAAGTTGCGTTGGGTTTGTATCGACAAGACCTACGCACACATCTGTTTTGAAGGGATTCTGAGCATTTTTATTTTTAGGCCTTCCTAAACCCATCTTGGTTTTGGGGCCCATTTTAGATCTCACCATGTGTCCATAAAACTTCATGTGTAAATTTTGCATTCCTTCATTTTTATATCACATCATAATTTATATTTAATTTTAAGTCACTAATTAAAAAACATAATTTTTTTAGTGAAGTTTATTTATGATTGTTTATTCAAAACCAAATAATTATTTTTAAAATTATATAAATTAAATTTATCTATAATTATAAAATAATCATCCACATTACTTCATATATAAAATTATTCTTTAATTTATAAATTTATATTTAAATAATAACTTTTAAATCTAATTTTATTATAAAAACTTATAAATATGAAAATATTCTCATAAATTTTGTTTTAACAAATACTTTTATATTTTTTTATAAGTTTTTAATTACCTTTAAAAATATTTAAAGTAATTATTCTCATAGAAAAAATTTTAACAAATACTTTCATATTTTTTTATAAGTTTTTAACTACCTTTGAAAATGTTTAAAATAATCAATATCTTAATAAATACTTTCATAAAAGTTTTTAAAGTTACGTTTGAAAATGTGTCAAAGTATTTCAAAATAATCAATATCTTAACCAATACTTTCATAAAAGTTTTTAAAGTTACGTTTGAAAATATGTCAAGTACTTAGTACTTGAGATTGTCAAAGTATTTCAAAATAATCAATATCTTAACCAATACTTTCATAAAAGTTTTTAAAGTTACGTTTGAAAATATGTCAAAGTACTTTTTTTTTCCAACGAGAAATTAACTCGATTTATATTAGAGATATAAATCATTTACATCACAAGTAGCCATTACAATTCGTCTTGGAGACCCGATTTGACCTCAAGACCTCCTCCCAACACTTGGAGAAAGGTACTTGTCAATACCAACCGCGCTGTCTCACGGGATATCAAAGTACTTAATGCTTGAGATTTACACTATCTCATCATTTTCAAGTTTATTCTTTCTTTGAACATAGATTAATAAACTCTCATGTTTTACCTTTCACCAATAACTTATATTATTCTTTCCTTCTATTTTTTATATTCATAGATTGAAAAAAATGTTTTATATATTTAGGTTATGTCACATGGACATATAACAAATATAAAATTAAATTTTTTTAAATATTCTTTATTATTTTTAAATATAAAATATAAATATTTTTTACTATATTATATTATTAATTCACATTTTTAAATAATTTTTTATAATTAATTATATATTTTATTTGATTTAAAATCTCAAAAAAATATAGTAATAAAATATACGCATGAATTTTAATTATAAATATTAAAAAAACTAAAACTATATAAGATTATATAAGATTATATTATATTATTGATTCACATTATAAATATTAAAAAACCTAAAACTATATAAAATTATATTATATTATTGATTCACATTTCTAAAGAATTTTTTATAATTAATTATATATTTTATTTGGTTTAAAATCTCAAAAATATATAGTAATAAAATCTAGGCATGAATTTTAAATATAAATATTAAAAAAAAAAAACTATTAAAAAAACTAAAACTATATAAGATTATATTATATTATTGATTCACATTTCTAATGAATTTTTTATAATTAATTATATATATTTTTTGGTTTAAAATCTCAAAAATATATATAATAATAAAATATAGTTATGAATTTTAATTATAAATATTAAAAAAAATAAATCTAAAATTATACACAGTTTGAGTGGGCCTAATGGTTAAGAACATGTGTTTTCTTTTAAGAGGTTACAAGTTCAAATCCAGAGGGGGGTAGAGTATGTATACCTCCGTAGACTTTACCAGTCAAACCGTTAAGGGGAGAGAGGTTCCTTGTCCCACAAAGAAGGGGATCTCATACACCAATTTGTGATCGTGACCTTAAAAATAGATTATTATTATTATAAAATTTTAGATAAAAATGTAAAAAAAATAATTTAAAAAATATTTCATATTAAATTTAAAATATTAAAAATTTAAGATGAATATTATAATATAAATAAAAATAAAAATATTAAATTTAAAATATTAAAAATTTAAGATGAATATTATAATGTAAATAACTAGAAATATTAAGATAGTTTTGAATATTTAATTAGGTGATATTAAATAGCTTTCATAGTTTGTTACTTAAAAATATAGAATAATATATGTGTTTTAGTTTGGTTATACTTTGGAGTGTTATGTATAGGATTAGTCACATTTTTTATTCATCAATTTTTATATTTTAAATTATTTTTGAAAAAATCAATTTATATTATTATCAATAATTACTAACACTTGAATTTGTTTAATTCTACTTCAACTTTTAAAGCTATGGAGTGGCCACTATTACTTTTATGCACCAGTAATACATTATCATAAGTTTCAATTATTTCACAATTACTTTAACATTTTATTTTGGAATACATATAACTATTACATTAAAATATGTCTTAAAAAAACAGATATAACCAGGTTGAATGAGAAATATTAAAAATATTGTGTGAAAATGAATGAAAAATATTATAATTATTTTATCTTATAATGAAATAAAGTTTTTGGTGAAAAAAATAGGATGGGAATTATAATTTCAAAAAAAAATTTTATGATCGGATTACAAATTTTATGATCGGATTTTGGTAATAGTAAATATAGTCAAAGAACAAAAATAAAATTATTAATATAAAAAACAAATCATGTTGTATTTTAATTTTTGTTAGTTACTTTTCTAAAACATTAGTCCATAAAAAGTGCACTAACCCTTTCAAGGAAAAAAATAATGAATGAATTTCACAAAAAAAAAAATTGGAGATAAATATGTTGTATTGTATTATTTATTGTAATATTATAGTTTTGATGTTCAAATTAGTAATATGTTATTATTTTTTTTTCGATGAAAGGTGGAAGAGTTTAACAATGTAATACTTTGAATATTAATAATAAAAAATGCATTGTTGGTTGCAAAAATGATAAGAACAGAGTTATAGAGGGCTATGATTTTACGAGATAGGGAGCTAAGGGGGCTAAGCCAATTTATTATATTTTATTAAACTCATCTTGGAATTAGTTGGGAAATTGGTTACATGAGCTTCTTGGGAAGCCACATGGTGCATTATTGCATGCAAATATATAAACCATGATTTTGGTTGTTGGGGGGGTTCCTCGATCATTCTTCTTTCATTTTGGATTCATTCTTGTTCTTGGTTTTGGCATGGAAACAAAATGTTGGAGGTAGAGAGCCATAACTAGTTGGTTGTAGGTATCTACTGGTTATTCTGACAAGAAAATAATTCCTTTGTGCATGAGAATGATGGTTGTTGAGTAAGAAATATCCACAAGTGAGGATCCTTGGAACTTCCAACATTGAGATTCTCTGGCCAGTAGCACTGGAGCTCTGGAAAGAAGTGAAACAATGTGCGGGACTACATTGTAGAGAAGGGGGTTCATTTCTTTAGGTTGTGTAGGCTGAGGGGGAAAGAGAGTTGGTAAGTTGGGAATTGTTATGTAATTGAACAGACTGTGAGAGCTTGATAGTCGATTAGTGTATGTATTTTAGAGTTGACCTAGACACCCGTTGTTGTGGATTCATAACCTCAACATGAGGATGACCTGTTGTAAAAAGTTAATATTCAACAAAGCCTAAAGTTGAGTGAAACGTTTAACATTTATAATAAGTTGGTAAACTGTTTCTTGAATATAAGTGTTCTTTGTTTCTCTATATTTATATATATTAACAAATATATTTCTGTCAAGTTATCTATTGTGTTGTGTATGCTTACATCATGCTTATTATATATTTAATTGGCATTAGATTTCAAATTCGATCCAAAAATGTGAAATTTGTTTTAAAAACGTGATACGTTACACCCGTAATGTATAAAAAAATGGTTTTCTTCATTGTATGGAATATTTTCTTCATTTGTAATGTTTTTTTTATAATTTTCATATATATCATTATGATATATTTATGTTGAACACTAGTCAAATTTTAGTTCACTTTTCTCTATCATAATAGTGTTATGAAATGTGGAATTAGGAGTACTAAAAAAATGTATGGAGTGATATGAGGTTTTCTAATGCCTTCAACTAATTTGAATACATTGGAAGGAGTTTTATAGTTTTTCTAATATTTATAGTTTTTCTAATCTATATGTATAGAGAAAATGTATCGATGAAGGAAAAAAATATTTAATAAGTATTAAGCAAAGTAAATTTTAACAACTAATACATTATTTATAAGTAAATTTAAGCCATTGTAGATATGGGAGAAAGTTAAGGACACTTACATAGAAATGAAAAGTAGAAAATTGACTCATATAAGATCAACAATATATTAGCATCCACTAGATCCAGGTAAGCATCAACATCTTCATAGCAATGAAAACTAAGAGTTACAGGACAACTCTCCTCCCAACCTACTCTTTAGCCTAAAACTGAGAGGCCCTAAGCCCTCAATCAGTAAAATTATGCCAACCTTCCTTCCTCCCTCTCAATCTTCTCCAAACCAAGTTAGAAGCTCCCTAACCACTAGTTGGAATATACGACTTTCTCACAGGTTCCCCTAACAAATATACAACTAAAAAAAAGGATATCCTTACTAGCACCCTTCATTCCCTTGAAATGTTCCTTTTCAAATTACATGGATGACTCCACTTCTCATCCATGCAAAGATTCTTGCATGCACTAATCCCCCTTGTTTAATTACGTCTTAATTAGTTAGTGCACCTTTTATTGATTTTCATATTTCACAATAACTAAATTTATTTAGTGTGTTCCTTATAATATATTTATACATCTAGGTAAAATGTATTATCAGAGTTACGACATTACATACAACTACCTACCCTCCCCCCTTTAAGAAACTTTATTCCAAATTTGCGTTGTATTTTACTTGTTCTTGTACAAGGTACTATATGATATGTACAACCATCACACAATTATATGCACCTAGATAACTAGTACTATTGTGTGGGTGAGATATTTAATCATGTGGCCATCACAAGTAAATCTCGCACCTACACTATTAACAAATATAACATCCTAATAGAGTTGTGTGCTCTTGATTATACTTCTTGGATGCCTAATATGCAATAAACACTTACAATCATGCATTAATCAAATCAATCACTTCTATACCACACTCTTCTAAATCATGTCATTCACAACCACAAAGTTTACTTCCTTGCCCCCCTCAAGAATGGTCTTGCGTGCCATTTCATGTGTCCCTATACGACCATATAACAAGTGACCCTATATTGGTTGTGTGATTATAACATGCATTCAAGGTCAATTATCATAGCTCTAGGGGAGTAAAAGTCTAACTATAGACACCGTTGTGACCTTAAAGGCATCCAGACTCTTTGGCCCTCCTAGCCTAGTTGGGATTTCAAGCCCTAAGCCTCATTTGGATGATACTATTTCCCCCTAGGCATTTGGTTTGGTATGTTGACCTGTGTGCCCCATGCATCTCAAAAGGCTAGTGCAAAACTCCCTCCACAGCTCCAACCAGACGATCAAGCCGAGGCTTAAAATTTCCAACATTACAACTCCATGGGGGTGTATAACCCTCATCATCTTATCAGATTCTTGATGTTCAACACTTTGATCCCCTCGACCTTAGTTGGGCTCTATGGTCCCAAGGCCTCATTTGGATGATACTAGGAATCGGGTCTGATACACTAACTTGTGTACCCCAAGCATCTCAAAAGGCTAGCCTAAATTCCCTCCACCCTAAAAATATAATGAAAAAAACAATCATTAAACATAATTTCATTAACCCTCTAACTAGGAAAATTTATTTTCCTTTCTCCCCTTACTTTTTTGTTGCTTCTCTTTGTTTCATATCCTTTCTCAAGTGGATCTACTCTCTACAAGAGTTTGGAGCCTCTTATTTGCATTTAATTATCTTCAAAAGTACAACTACTCTTCATGTTGACGAGAATTTTGGTATGGAGTGTACTACTCATTACCACATTAGTATATTGGTGTATTGATGATAGACAACACATAAACATGGGTTTTACTCTATTAAGCACGCAAGAAATGAATAATGCATCCATGGTTTTGAAGAAAGAAAAAAAGAAGAACCTATGATGCACTCTTTGAAGAATCTTACAAGATTGATTGTTGAGTTGGAGGAGTAAGAAGAGGGCTAGCTAGTTCCAAGAAAACATGCAAACAAAAAAAAGGTCAATGCGGATGTAATAGACCTTTGGATTTAGCAACTTGAATCCTACTTCACCGTGAGTCATTTCACTGGTAGTGAAAAGGTCACCATTGCTACATTTAAGATATATATCATAGCACATTGTTGGTGGGAGAATCTCAATGAATAATACATTATAGATAAGGAACTCCCCATTAACACATGGGAAAATGTTGTTGCAATAGTAAAAGACACCTTCTATCCTCCTAAGCACAAGTATCAATTTTACAAGTGATGACACGTTAGGGGAACTTCGAGGTAAAAAATGGGTCTCAAAGAAAAAAAAATTCTATCAAAATCAACTTTAAAAGAACCATTAGAATTCAAGATGATGGTGTCAACCATAAGGGTAAATATTTTTAGAGGAAAAAGAAGAAAAACTACTTTTTTTAATGGAATTTTTTACTTATTTCTCGATATGTTTACTTAAATTTCAAGTGCAAGTGCTTATTGGATGTGGAATTAAATTTTGTATCCAAGGAGTACCCACTCTACATACTTTTGATAGACACATAGTGAGATAAAGAAACATGTATTTTAAATGTATTTCTTGTTTATGTCACTATGGGACTATCAAAAGTATCCATAGCTAGTACTCATTAGATACAAAATTTTATTCCACATTCAACAACTGCCTACACTAGAAATTTGAGTAAACCTATAAAGAGTTAGGTAGAAAACACAATTAAAAAAAATAGTTTTCTTTCTTTATCTTTGAAAATTCATATCTTATTTTATCATTTTAAGTATTATTACAAAAAATTAACCATCTAAAACTACATCGATGAAATCTATCAACTCATGGTAAAGCAAATACCCCAATACAAAAATTTAACCATCTAAAACTACATTGATGAAATCTATCAATTCATGGTAAAGATTTGCATTATAAATTCAGAGAAACACAATGTATTAAAGTATGTAAGTAGTCTTAGTATTGTCACAAGTCACCCTAACACAACTGAATAAACCTTTGTTGTAGCAGAATCATATTCATAAGGTACTATGACTGAAGGCATGCCAACATCAAAGTCTTTTAAGTAATCAGGTGATTCACTTTGATGCAAAAGCTCCTCTATCCCTTATTAGTCCCTTCCGTAGGCAATGAGGGACTATAGCGATGGATAAATCGTTGACCTAGCATTAGCTTGTGCATTGACCAGAAATATTTGCCTATTATCTATTGTTGGAACAAGGGAAGTGAAAACATCGATTTTTATATAATAAAAAGTATCATGTTTGTCAAGATCTAATTGGCCAAAGGATTGGAGGTCTTATTGCTGCCTTCGCTATTCCCAATGTAAAATATGTTTGCATTTCCAAAGTATTTGGTAGTATATGGTCAGTTTTGAATCATAAATTTTGTTATGCATTCGTCGAATGTGGATTAATGCTACCATTAATTCGAATGTTTGGTTTAGCATTTTATGCTAGGTAAATTTATGACAATGTTTTATATGGTGGCATATCCAAAGTATGGATTTGCAATACATTCTCTGGTGTTCGAACTATTGTTACAAAAAATATATGAATTTATTTGGGATACATCAGAGCCCTGCCACATTGAATTTTTTTCTTAAATGTTTACAGTGCATTTCTGACAGACTTAAATGTTTACCTAATAGGCTTGGTAGTGTTGAATGGTTACTTAACAGGCTTGTTACAAGACATTTTCTTCCGTTTTTTAAATTTATATGCTCCAGGGGCATTATTGGTTCACTGGTCCATGCTTTCTTTTTTCATGGCACTGATTTCTTATTTGCATGTTCTCGTTGTTCTTGCTTGCCTATTCGTGTTGTTGCAGTTTGCACGTTTGGGTTTCGACAGTCGCGATTCGAAGAGCCTCGTTCCTAGGGGGGTGGTTGTTGCTTCTTCCTTTCTTCGTTGTATGTTGTTTATTTTTGCTTGATTCGACTTTGCAGGGTTCTAGTGTTGTGCCTGCACTTGGGCCTTTTGGTGCTTTTTGGCTGGGTTCTTATTTGGTTCTTTTTCTTGTTTACCAAGGGTTTGCAATGTTGGGATGTTGCATCTGCGGTTGGATCTCTAGTTACATTTTTTTGCACTTCGGTTTGTATAGAATACTATTAAGATAAAATAACAGACTAAAGAATTGCAGGCGATGGAAATTGCATCTGTTATGCGTTGAAACAGAGTTTGTCGGCCTGAAAATATATTTCATAGCTATCGATGTGTTTTCCATGGATTCTTTGTTACTATGGTTTCATAGTTATGAGAGTGCCTTTTGCTATGTGGGAGATATAGCTGTTCTCTGCCTTTTACTTTCTTGTTGTAAACTATGTTTGACTCTAGTTTGTCATGTTTCTGTGGTCATTCTGAGTGATCGTCGTTCGGTTGCGTACTTAGCCAGTTTTATGGACGCGGCTTCGCGAATAGGTTCTATCGAACTATGACAGGTTGTGTTCAGTGTATACATTAGCTTTGTCGAATTAGTTTTCTTTAAAAGAAGTCCTCCTGGACATAAAAGAATGCAATTTATGAAATTATAGGTTTCCTGGACAGCATAGGTTAATGATCGTGGCTTCTGGGGCTGGTGGGCTGAAAATTGGGCTTATTAAGATAAAATAACAAAGTAAAGAATTGCAGACGATGTCAATTGCATCTGTTATGCTTTGAAGCAGATTTTGTCGAGCTCAAAATATATTTCATAGCTATCGATGCTTTTTCCATTGATTATGTGTTACTACGGTTTCATAGTTATGAAATTGCCTTTTGTTGTGTGGGAGATATAGTTCTTCTCTCCCTTTTACTTTCCTATTGTAAACTATGTTTGACTCTACTTTCTCGTGCTTCTGTGGTCATTCCAAGCGATTGCAATTCAGTTGCATCCTATGACAGGTCGTGTGTGGTCTATACATTAGCTTTCCCAAATTAGTTTTCTTTAAAAAAAAGCCTCCTGGACAGAAGAGAATGCAATTTATGAAGTTATAGGTTCCCTGAACAACATAGGTTAATGATGATGGGTTCTCGGGGTGGTGGGCTGAAAATTGGGCTTATGTTCTTCCATACCCTGCAAATAGCATGGAGAGTTCTGCGATCATTTTGATCGACCGTCGTTTGGTTGCATAGTTATCCAGTTTTATGGACGTGGCTTGGTGGATAGGTGGTATCGAACTATGGTGTATACATTAGCATTTTCAAATTAGTTTTCTTTAAAGGAAGGGCTCCTGGACAGAAGACATTGAAATTTATCAAATTATAGGTTTCCTGGACAACATATATTAAACATAGGAAATATGTAATTTTGTAAAGTAGATATATAAAGCATGCACAAAGCCCTCGTCCCATACTTAGCCATTTTTTGCATCGCGGGTTCTCGGGGTGGGCGGGTGAAAATTGAGAATCGGAGAGTTCCCCGATATACAAATTGACCATCGGACTTGCAGACTATTTGAATTTGAAGGCCGTCATGTCCAAAAAAATTAGCATTGTCGAAACAGTTTACTTTACGTACGTCGTTTTACATACCCTGGTGGACAAAAAAACACAAAAAAAAATAGTAAGCATTTTTTGGATCACGGGTTCTCGGGCTGACGAGCTCTAACTTCGTCCACTGATGTTTTGTTTCCTACAAATATCAAGGCTAGTTCCGCAATATACAAATAGACAATCAAACTTGCGAACTATTTGAATTTCAAGGGCCCATGTGCAAAAAAAATAGCATTCTCAAATTACTTTTCTTTATGTACATTCTACATACGCTCATCGACAAAAAATGAAAAATAGTAGTAACGTATGTTACATAGGGCTCCATCCCTACTACATTCAACGCTTCCCAATATACATTAAATATTCTTTCAAAAGTCATAATCGACCAGACAGGTTCGAAAACATGGGCTTTAATAACTGGAAAGCTCGAGGACATTTCCCATTAAAATAAATAGACAGGCTAATATTCAACCCTTCCTTGTTTTTTATTTTGAACAAGCAAGGAAAGTTGAAGACTCAAACACAACATAGTTCTGCGGTTATTAGATACTCAATTCGCATTCTCGCTATGGCTTCTGCCAATGAGTTGTCCATCATATATGACCTTCCTTCTAGGATGTCAGATGTTTTTTCCCCTTTTCTCAAATAATAAAAATTTCATTGAATTTGAAGAAAATTGAGTACTAAAGTGCCTTACCTATGAAAGCGCCTTTTTGCCAGCATTTTGAATTTGCGTTTTTTTTGTTTTTTAGCTTCTATAGCTTTAGTTTTCTTAAAAGCTTCAGCATAGTTCACGAACGTGTCACCCACAAAGGCCTTCACGTCATGTCCCTCTTTAATATTGTGCATTTCGAAATGATGGGCTTTAATAACTGGAAAGCTCAAGGACATCTGCCATTAAAATGAATAGACAACCAAATATTATGGGATCTGGTAATTTCTTTTTGCCTGCATTTTGAATTGGCGAAAATACTTTTTATTTTATTTTTTTGCTTGTGCAATTTTAGTTTTCTTAAAAGATTCAGCACAGTTCACAAACGTGTGACCTACAGAGGCCTTCACATCATGTTCCTCTTTAATATTGTGCATATGTTAGATGTCAGATTTGAGAATCTACTCGGATATGGAAATTTTAATACATGTTGCTAGTCACTATTCAGTGTACATATTCAAAAAGATTAGCATTAATAACTGGAAATATCGAGAACATCTGTCATTAAAAGGAATCAACACAAAATGTACGGAAGACCATCCAGCCTTGCTTTTAAATACTTATTGTCATTTCTCTCTATCATCAAAGAGTTGCGTTTTAGGGTGCCTTCGTTCTAATGTTCCTGGTCATGGACATGTAAGACAACTTAGAGATGCGATCGAGGGGCCGATGAAAGAAGAGAGATTGGTTTTATGTGACATGAGCTTTGAGTAAAAAAAAACTCTGTTATATAAGAGAAACCCAGAGAGGACAAAAAAAAAAGAACAAGTATGTTTGGTGTCCTCCCTGTGTTTGATGCTTTGGTTGGTTGAAAAGGTTGCCTGGAAATTTGTTTGTTGAACTTCTTTGTTTTATTGTTGGGAATTGTAATGGATTTTTAGGTCACTTGCAAGATAGTTCTTTGTTTAAGTATATAGCTTCTTCCAACAACATAGATTTGGCCATGGTATCGAATTGTAGAGATCACACAAGTATTTGTCTTCCTCGAAGGCTGGTAACAGAATCTGTATGGGTGGATAAAATGACATATTATCACTACAAGAGTTTCTATTTCATACTTTGATGACCTGCATGTGGCTCTAGTAGCCGACTTGACATAAAGCGATGTTCTTTGTCAAAGTTTGTTCAGTTTCCTCTAGATGTAGTTGCAGAGTCCACATATTAGGTGTCACCTCTGAACATTCTAGACCTTTCTGTGGGCCGCCATACCTCCCCCTCTATGAGGAAAGATATATTCTAATGCATTTGATGCACTTGCCACACCTCATCTACCCGAAGAAGTTATGTCCCTCAACATATTTTCATTTTTCATCTGGGTTGGACGTTTCTTCCAATTTACTGTAATAAAGAAAAGAAGTTCCACATTCAAATCCTCAGGCATGTTTCTCAACCAAACAGACGATCGAATACAGGGAGAATACTAGTCACTATATACTTGAATTTTTTCCCCCTGCCCTAACTGTTGTGACATAAAATGACTCCATTCACTTTGAAATCGGCCTTAATCGCATTTCTAAGTTGTCTCGGATGTGAATGCTCAGGAACATTGCAAAGAAAACACCTTAAACCCCAAATTTTCGACGACAGAAGGAAATTAATACTTGACAAAGAATGGAATGTTGAATAAGAAGCCATTGCAAGCAGGCCATATCTAGAAGAAACAAGGTATTCAAAAAACTAGGATAGATGTACTTTGCAAGACCGATTAAGTACAAAACCCAAAATTGATATTCAACTTGTTTTTTACGAATAAAGAGTTTGAACGTCAAGAAAAGTGTGAAGAAGCTTCATCAATGTACATATCTTTAATTGGTCGACGACAAGCGAAATCACAATCGTTGTCGCAAATAGCCTCAGCTGTATTTTGTAACACATCTTATTTGAATATAGAATAATTTTGGTTTATTTCTTAATAGTATTTTCCAATTTCTGGTATTTATTTTAATTGTATTTTGTACTTTCTTCCCCTATGTCATTAAACATGAAGGACAAGCTTTTGTTTCTTGCTGCTCACTACTTCAATCTAAATAAAACCTGGTTTGTTCTTTCTTTACATTTTACATTTAAAAATACTTTTTCATAGGCCATACTTATGTGACGTCGACTCTGTATTTAAAGAAAGAAATTGGAGGACATGTTCTGCTCCCATTCTTCGGGTTCCGTAAATAGAATGAATTTATGAGTTACAACAAGGCAGCTGAACTAGTGACGCAATGTTCCTGTGAGGTATGTTGGATAAATTGCAACTTGTTCTATTTGATAATATCCGTGCATATATACTAATATTAGTACTATTGGAAAAAATACAGAAAACTTCCTCTTCAGCAAAGCTTAGGCAGTTATGTTTGGGTTTGCGGTATTAAACAAATATGTCCAATGTTCCGTCATATACATCTTGTAGCCTAGGAACTTCCATAGTTTGCAATTTATGCTTTAATTACTTAAAGTCACAACAAATTTTGATTGCCTTTAATTTAATTTAGATATTGATGTTTATGGAGAGTCGCCATTTGTTGATGTCATTGCAACGAATACAAGATGAATAGATGATAAGGAATTTATGTCCTTGAGACCACAATGCAAATTCAAGTTTCTTGTTGCGCTATGTACATCTTGCAGTCAACATTTTCCTGGTTTCAATGAAATTTGCAAGCCGAAGAGCATCTTGCAAATTGGGAGATCATTTGCATTTGAAACATAAACAATCCATTAATATATATTAGTATGAATACTATTCAGATAAATACGAAAAATTTCTCCATTGATAGATACTAGTATGAATACTATTGAAATAGATATCAAAACTTTGTCTTGGCCAATACTTAGCCAGTTATCTAGACACTAGGCCCCGAGTTAACGGTATCCAACACCTATGTCCCCTATTTCGTCATATACATGTTGAAAGGAAAGAACTTCAGTGATGTGCACTTAATGCTTTTACTAGTGAGAAGCGAACAGAGGTTCGAAAACATTGCCATTAATAAACGAAAAAAAAAAGGTTTTCCCGACTCTCAGATAATTATCTCTTTTCCCGTTCATTATGGATTTTGGGTTTTATACTTAGTCGTCTTTCTATGTACGGCGGGCTGACATGTCTTCATCTCCATCTATATCCTCACAAGACGGATCTGACCGACCACTGTTCCATTCCATACTTAGCCAATTTTATGCCCGCCGCTACGGGGTCGGCGCTTGCGAGCCCAACTGCTTATTGTTCCGCTATATACACCTTGCACTGAAAACATCTATGATCTACAATTCTACCACGGGTTCCTCGTATACATTAACTTCATTCAAAGTATCTGTTGCCGATATGCATACCTAGCAAGTTCGCGTCCTCCCTGAAATACATCAACAATGGTCTTACCGGTGACAAGTGGACACAGTGGTATGAAAGATACTTCTGTGATCTGCAATTCATGCCTTAACATTTCCATATATATCCTCGCACGATGGATCCGACCGACTGCTGTTCCTTTTCATACTTAGCCAATTTTATACCCATCGCTGCGGGGATGCCGCTTGCAAAACAAGATGCTTATCGTTCCACTATATACATCTTGCACTCAAAACATCTATGATCTACAATTCCACCGTGGGTTCCTTGTATACATTAAGTTTGTTCAAAGTATTTTTTGCTGCTTTCCATCCCCAAAACTTCGCGTCCTTCCTCATATAAATTAGCAATGCTCTTACTAGTGGCAAGTAGACACAGTGGTATGAAAGATACTTCCGTGATATGCATTGTATGCACTAACTGGTGAGAACTCAGTAGGCATTCACAAGCATTTGCATTAATAAGAAAACACTAGATGTTCTTCTGCGAGATACTTGGTTCTTTTTCCCTTCTCTTCTTCCCGTGTATTATCTCGAATTCCACTGCGAACTTCTCTGTCCTTTTTCCTTTATTTTCTTCCTGTGTATTATGGGACTATAAAATATGGACATGATATTTTATAGAACATGTACAAATTCCGCATTCCTTACCTAGAAACATTTTGGATCATGGGTTCTCGGTCGGGCGAGTGGGCTCAAAATTGGGCCTACATTGTTTCGTTCCCTACAAATAGCACCCCGAGTTCCGCGATACACAAATTGACAAGCGCACCTGCGGACTGGCTAACTTAACATTGCACTGCTATTGTTCCATGTCCTCCAAACAACGCTCTCAGTTTCGCGATATAGAAATTGACAGACGGAGTGCAGGACTAGCGAGGTGGAGATTTCCATTGTTTACGGATGCTAATCCCTATGAAGTATCTAACTGTATCTAAAAAAATATTTTAGTTTTTATTTTTTCCTTGTATAACAGTATCTAAAAAATTATTTTGAATACTAAAATAGCTCTTAGTAGTGACAACTGGACACAGAGTTACGAATCAGTTGGGATTGCACTCTCTGCAATATACAAATTGACTACCTGATTCCAACATCGTCCGCTCTTCCATGTTACAGATTATGCATTCCAATGTTCAGAGCGATACAATTAGAAGGTCCGGGCCTCGCCTCCTTTGCAGACACTTTCTCAGTCTGTTTTGTATCCTCCTGTTTCCCGGTTCACGAAATATGCAGCTCCAGCGTTGGCGGGTTGACATATGTTTATCTCCATCTATATAATCAGACAACGAATCCGACCGACCGTTGTTTCTTTCGATGCTTTTGATGTTTTTCCGTTATATACATATTCCACTCTAAATTTTCGTGATCTACAATCCCACTGCTAACTACTCCATTCTTTTTCCCTTTTTTTTCTTCCCGTGTATTATGGGACTATAAAGTATGCACATGATATATTATAGAGCATGTACTAATTCCCATAATATTTTATAGAGCATGTACAAATTCTACATTCGATATCTAGCGACATTTTGGATCGTGGGTTCTCGGGCGGGCGGGCTCAAACTTGGACCTCCATTGTTCCGTGGCCTACAAATAGCACCCACAGTTCCGCGATATACAAATTGACAAGCGAACCTGCGGAGTGGCTGACTCAACATTGCACTTCCATTGTTTTGTTTCCTCCAAACAACGCTCGCAGTTCCGCGATATACAAATTGACACACGGAATGCAGGACTGGCGGGGTGGAGATTGCCATTGTTTACTGATGCTAGTCCCTATGAACTATCTAACAGTATCTAAAAAATTATTTGAATACTAAATTAGCTCTTATTACTGACAATTGGACACAGAGGTACGAATCAGTTGGGATTGCACTCTCCGTAATATATAAATTGACTACCGAATTCTGACATCGTCTGCTCTTCTGTGTTACAGATTATTCATTCAAATGTTCAGAGCGATACAATTAGAAGGTCCGGACCTTGCCTCCTTTGCAGACACCTTCTCAACCTGTTTTGGATTCTCCTGTTGCCGAGTTCATGAAATCTACAATTCCAGCATGGTCACTCTACCATTGCTCACAAATGTTTAAAAGTATCTCTCGTTGCCTTCCATCCCCACTAACTTCCTGTGCTTCCAGCTGTCCTACCATATCCTCTTCGATGTTACGCGTATTGCACTCAAAAATTTCCGAGACATACGATTTGACCCTCGTGCCCTCACCCTCAACGCTTGTATGTTGCAACCCTGTTTTATAGCTGTCTTTTTTCCCCTGCCCGCGACCTCCGTTCTTTCTTACTATGCAATTAGAAACATTTCATGCTAACAGCTGATCATGCAAGAAACCTCAACATTATCATTAATAGCCGAAAAGCTCGAGGAGATCTCCCATTATTACACATTAAACCAAGAGGTGCAGAGAGTTATTTTGTCCCTTTCGATTTTTCATCTCCAACACGTGTCCTCATGTTGGGCCGCTCAAGAAATCTACAATGCTTAATCTCTCATTGCAATATCCAACGTGTTGGCATTTCTATGTATGAAATTATTACTGTTTAATTTTAACAACGCATCATGCAACAACCATCCAAATTGTCATTAATCAACGAAAGTCTCGAGGACATCTCCCATTCACACGCTTTCGACCAAAATTTGTGCAAGGTTATATTATCCCTTCCAACTTTTCATTTCATTCATCGGTTGGAACAAACAAATGTTCTTGTAGACTTATGGCACCAGGTCAACAAATTTTTTGTGGAGATACAGTAAATATGTTCGCACAAGAGGACTAGATCTTTCAGTGGTCTAAGGCATACTTTTACCATTCATCTCGTTCTGCCCAAAACAAAGTGATTTGGACCTCTGGAATCGCTCATGCAGGCTGCATTCCTGAGGTTTTTGACTCTAAGGAGGTGGTCTCTTGGTGCACCGAAAAATATATTCTAGGCCAAATAATTATTCCACTGCGCGACCATTCTCCTGTTTCTTTGTCACCTCGGCTCTTCCACGAGATGTTAAAATTGTCGAACCCAACATTGACATTCAGAGGACAAGACTACAAACAATTTCTAGAAAAACATCATAACGGGTTGGAAATCTTAGCGGACTTCCTTGAAGATTCGACAACAGTTCCTGAAGATATCACAAGGTTGCAGGTAAGTTCCTTTAGAAATCCATTCCGAGAAATTGCTTGGTTGGTTTCAAGAATAACGGGACAAGCATCCACAACAAACATTTCCCATATAATTATTTATATTTTGTATTTCACATTCAAGAAAAATCACATTTTCGATTGGGGGAAGCTAATTTCAATTGAGCTCTGCTCCTAGTTGTCATGATTCAAAGAATCGAATCAATTTTATATGTCATCCTACTTGATTTTCGCAATTGTGTATTGTTGTCCGTTTCCAAAATTTTCTCTTTCCAATAAAATAAACAGTGGATTCGACCCAATAACATTCTGGCATGAGGCACTATGGAGACACAAGGCCTCCCATTGTTTTTATGAAGTTTTTAATGGCTTTGTCTCAGTTTTCAAAGATTTACTGTTAGGCAAGGATGGTCCGCAGATGTTTGGCCAAGCAACCAAGTTTTTGAACAGGAAGGGCACACTTGAGCAAGAGGAAAATCACAGTTTCATCATGGCCTTTGGCTCTAAGGAAAATCATGTCTTCCTTCCATGCCACATCATGGACAAGATGTTTGTTGCAGAAATAGCAAGGCAATACAACCACCGGTTGCATTTTTTCTATGACAAGAAAAAAAAAACAGTTCATTCCTCTGCCCTGGAAAGTCGGAGACTTCGTGTGCAGAAACATCAACAAGATTGACAAGTTTGCCGCCCATTTCAAGAAATTGAACCTAACATATGCTGAAAGGCTAAAAGGGTTCGACTCTAATGGCATTTTTTGAGAACATTTACTGGGTGTTGGCTTTAACACATCTTTTATCCATACACACCTGACCCAAGATAGGAACAGTGTCGACAACAATCCTTCTTCTGTCGATTGCGATGCGGAGAGATTGCAAAGCGCTACTGAATTGTACAGACAACATGGAAAAGTATCTGGTGAGAAGAGTACCCAGTCCCCCACCAAAACTCCCAAGAGCACGACATCACGGAGCATCTCTTCGATAGTCCACCCCAGTAAGAAAACAACCTAGAAATCTTCGAACGGAGGAGGAGATAAGAACCCTCCTCACATAAATATTGGCAGTTCTCACAAAATTCCACTGGCGAAGAAGAGAAAAAATAATGCAGGGCAAGCGGAGGAACCCCAAATTGAAAGTGGAAAACTACAACTTGAAATTGAAATTGAGCACATGGAAAAAATTGGGTCGTCCGCGGTGGGAATATTGGACACCGACTTTTTTGACATAGATGAATCATTCGTAATCCAGAGCGCTATTTTGACAGCCAATCTAAAAGTCTGGTCATTGAAAAGAGACATGTAACAAACATGAAAGGAAAATCTCGCGCAGAGATTAACTTTAGCGAAATGTCGTCGTCCCAAATCTGCCAATTTCACTAGGGAACTAGTGACATTCTTCATGATTCCATTCGAGGAATTGAGACAGAAAATGCCAATATGAAACAACGCCTCAACGAATTTGAGCAGACTTTCCTTGCAACTCTAGAATTTGCCAGTCCTTTGGAAAAAATCGTGCCTGCTACCACTGCAGCGAAGATGAAAATATCCTCTACCCTCCTTGCATGCTCTAGAGCCCTTGTAGAGAATAACATCAAAAAAAGAATGCAGGTAGTTACTAAAGCCTGGGAAACATCGCAAAATTTAGTTTCCTTCGGAAAGAAGGCCAATGGTTTGCTAGAACAATTGGAGACGAATTTAAAAAATGAACAGCTTTTTTGTGATCAGGTATTGGCCCCTTTTTCCAAATATGCTGACAACACATCGGAACTGAAAAGAAGACAGGAGAAACTCCCCTCGCCAAAGCGCACCAAAAAATTAAAAGCATGGTGGCAAAAGAAAGTTGACAACTTGCAGCTCATTGTCAAGTGATGTAAACAAGTCATATCAGAAAAGGAAGATTTATTCACAAGCCTACTCTAGCTAGACTTAGTCGAAACTACCAACGAGGTTCAAGATCCTAACTTGATTCTCAAATCCTTGTCAGTCACCAAAGAAGCCTTCAAGGAACAAGTTGATATTTTAAAGGGGTTGTCTTTCGAAAAGTTTTACAACATACTTGAACATCGTTTAGATGAGCACGAGCGCTGGGTACTAGACTATGCCTCACACAATGAAGAAATTGAAAAGACTCTGCATAGTAATTCAATGGATCTAAAGAAATTAGAAAACAAACTTTACAACATAGAAATCTGGGATGAAACCAACACAAGCCCCATGAAAAGCTACATCGAAGAATGGTTCCAAGAGAGAATGGACGACCTTGTCCAGGAAGGGCAAGAACCGGTCAACAGGACTACAATGCCCATCGACGACAACAACAAAAACGCATCGGCTTCATAATAAGTTTATACTACCATATTGTTTTGTTTATCAATCCAGTTTAAGTCTATCCTGTCATCTTCTCTTCTTTATCAATCCACTTATGTCCTCTTTCAATAGAAAACTGTAACCAAACACTCTTAACTTCCAATTTTTTCTTTTCAGGTCTTCCTCTCTACCGTCGCACACTTCTTTCAACGTTCTTAATTCTTGTACTTATTTCTTTTTATGGTCCGCGGGAGCCCCAATCCCAATCTATATGACAAACGCATTTAAATTTCTAGAAACATGTAACAGACATTATTAATTTTTTATAAATTCCAAAGAAAATTGATTCGACAATGCCCTTATTGTATATTAAATTTTGGGTTTCTAGGAACCTTTCTTCTTTGTTCCAAATAAAACTAATTCGGATATGCTACATTTCTTGTCTCCTATTGTATGCTAATTTTTTGGTCTTCAATGACGCTGATGTTTTAAATGTTGATGTAATTTCCAGAGATATGTAACAGACATTATTTATTTTATAATAAGTTTGTATTGTATAGTTCGCAATGCCGCTTCTCCATTTGTATATCGCGGAACTCTCGATGTTGTTTCTAGGGCACGGAACAACAAAGACCCATTTTTGAAACCACCAGCCCGAGAACGCGCGATACAAAAACTGACGAAGTATGGAATGACCCCTCCCTGCATGCTCTATAAAACGTGTGCAAAGAAAACTAATTTGACAATGCTATATCTTTTTTGTCCAAGAAAAGCCTTAGTTTTAAAGCAAGCTAATTCGGGAAAACGTTATTACTATTCTATTGTATAACAGATATTAATTTTTTGTAAATTTCTGTAGTCCGCAACTTCGCCTGTCATTTTGTATATTATAGAACTGTCGGTGCTATTTGTAGGCCACGAAACATCAAAGAATCAATTTTGAACTCGCCAATTTTCAGAAACATGTAATAGACATTATTAATTTTTGATAAATTACAAAGAAAACTGATTAGACAATGCCCATGATCCAAAAACTGGCGAAGTATGGAATCACTGCTCCCTGCATGCTCTATAAAACATGTGCAAAGAAAACTAATTCGACAATGCTATATCTTTCTGTCCAAGAAAAACCTTAGTTTTAAAGAAAACTAAACTTCGCCTGTCATTTTCTATATCGTGGAACTGTCGGTGCTATTTGTAGTCCACGGAACATCAGAGGCCCAATTTTGAACCCGCCAGCCCGAGAACCCGTGATCCAAAGACTGGCTAAGTATACAATGAAGGCTCCCTGCATCCTCTATAAAATCTCTTTCCCATACTTTATAAAAGTAGAAATTTTGTATGTATAAAACTAAATATCTACTTTATACAAGTACATATTTTGTATGTATAATTTTTTTATTTGTGATGAATTTCTATAGTCCACAACTGCACTCCTCCATTTCTGTATCACAGAGAATATCAGAGGCCCAATTTCTGTATCGCGGAACTGTCGGTGTTTTTTGTATATCGCCAGACGGACAACCCGCGATCCATTACAAAAGTATATATTTCCTATGTAGAAAAGTCTTTCAATGTATTTCAACTTTCTAACCACGTCTCTGTACTAAGTTGCATTTACTCCCATCCCAACGTGGCAGGGACTCCGCTGCCATGCAACCTTGTTTCCTTTACTCATCTTGTAAACCCATGCATTTCTCCAATAAAACAAAGAGAGTTTTACTAAGATTTAGTCTCCGGCTATTGGATTTAAAGTTTGATTTCCTCGCCAACAACACACAAACATCAAAACACCACTGTTAGTTAATTTTTAATTTTGTTGGTCTCTGAACTTCTCTGCTCAAAGTCTCACTCCTTTGGAGAGGCGACGAGTTTCGAACCTGGAATCGGATGATGCTGAAATAATACTTCATTCCGCATCGAAATATAAAGCAAGTTAAAGAAAACTGTTAAAACAGGTTCCGTGATGATGCTGAAATAATACTTCATTTTGCATTGAAATACAAAAATCGGATGATGCTGAAATAATACTTCATTCCGCATCGAAATATAAAGCAAGTTAAAGAAAACTGTTAAAACAGGTTCCGTGTTGATGCTGAAATAATACTTCATTTCGCATTGAAATACAAAAGCAAGATACAGAAAACTGTTAATATAGGTTCCACCGAGATTTGAACTCGGGTTACTGGATTCAGAGTCCAATGTTCTCACCACTAGACCATGGAACCACATGATATAGAAGTCGAAAGTTAATAATAACATTATTTTACTTTGTACAATTCTGCAACCCAAAAAAATATAAACTCTTGAAGAATGTAAGATTCGGAAGTACGTTCTAGAAAAAATGTAAGGATTTATCCGTATAATATGTATTGACCTGTCATTTTTCATGAAAATAAATTTTGAACGGTGACTAGTGCTCGTGTCTACAATGCTTTAATGCTTCTGTGTCTAGTTTACCCTTTACGGTGGTTCTTGCTGATTCTCATCCTTTAGAACCTTCATCTTAGGCCCTTGGGTGAAGTTGGTTGTATCCTATTGTGGAAATCATCGATTAGAAGAATTGTTAAATATTTTTGTTATTGTGGGGTAAGATGGTTGCTTAATCCAGGGTAAGAAGAGAAAAGAAACAAGGTAGAGATGGGAAAAATTCACATTTTCTTTGTAGGGAATTTATATGATGTCTTCTTGCTAGAAGAGGTAATTAAAGGAAAACATTTGACTAGTTGATTTGGACATAGAAAGACTAGTCATCTACTAGATGATTTCTCACCCAGAGATTAACCAAAACAGATTAACCACGTAGTGGATAGTACCTGTCATAATAGTAAGCTTAAAATAATAAGTTTAAATAATCTGCTGAAACCTAAATACAAACGTTTAAAAACATAAATACATCGAGAAAAGATTTTAAAATTCTGTAAATACAATTGAAATATGAAGGAAAAGCATGCAGACAGAAAGCTTTAAAACAGAAGCTTCTCATCCATCAAAAATATGACTCGGCCATTTAGTTTAGAATCAATGGCACAAAATAGAATAATGAAAACCTTCCACATTGGCCTCCTTCCGTTGCTGCACGACGACGCATGGTGCATCAAAGGGCCAGCGACTTGACGGGAATACCTAGTCTCTGAGGATGTTTACTCTTAAGTGGAGGCTAAGGGCACTTGCGGGAAAGCAGATCATTCTCCTCTGGGACCTTGGGAACTTGACAGAGGGAGTGACCTCCCTTTGCTCTCGCTCCAGAGAAGATTCTGGTCTCTGATGATCGATAGAGGACTCAACCGAGACCCCACGAAACTTGTTTGATCGCCGCTGCTGCTGAACGTCTGGAAACCATGATTTGAGAGGTATAAAATCCTCTGCATGCTAACATAAATCTAGTCACAAAGAGACTTGTCTATGTCTTAAAGTCTTTCTACAAATCAATTCAAGGAAGCAGTGTACTATATTACAAACATAAGCAGCCATAATGAAAAACACAAAGTCAACCCTACTGTCAAAGAAACAATTTCTTGCAAATATCTGCATGATAAGGCATTAATGTAATGCTAGTATATATATCAACCATTGTGCTAATAATAAATACCTTAATAAGGGATTAATGCAATGCTAGTATATATATCAACCGTTGTGCTAATAATAAATGCCTTAGCATATATAACTCCCTATGAAATTGTATTTTGAACAAGAAAACGACTATCCTTTCTGAATTATAGGAGTGCCATATAAGGGCACAAAGTCCCCTCCTGACTACTCCCTGAATCGGGGTTTTGTGAAATTGTATTTTGAACAAGAAAACGGTTATCCTTTCTGAACTATAGGAGTGCCATATAAGGGCACAAAGTTTCCTCCCACTACTCCCTGAATTGGTTTTTTTTAAAGAGCATTCAATTCTCAAGTGCTTGTCACCATCTTTTCCTCCCACTACTCCCTGAATTGGGTTTTTTTAAGAGCATTCAATTCTCAAGTGCTTGTCACCATCTTTAGTGATCAATATGGCTCACCGATTTATTGGTTAACCTAATTAGACTCTGAAATGAAGAGAATGTTCATAATGAAATAAGAAGAAATTGAGTTGTGTGTAGGTTGTAGATTCACGTTGAAAAAAAGCAAGTTAGTAAATAAATCTATACCATTAAACACGACCCTAGCTATGATGTGAATAATTAGCCTCTTACAACCTGTTTTGTAGGGTTTCATGGCATCTTTGTCTAGTTTAAAAGAGAGACCCAATGCAAGGCCCAAATGCTTTGCAAAGATAGAATCCATGAAGATGATGAGAAGTGGCATGTCACAATGCTTCGCAAAGACAAAATCCATGAAGATGAGAAGTGGAATGTTACAGTTTAGAGCACGGGTGATCCTTCTTTGGTGGTATGCCCCTAATCCTAATACGAGATTCAATGTTCCTAAATTCACATTGAATCTATGCATGCTCCAACATTAAAATAATCTATTGGACCATGTGCATAGTGTAAAATCACTTAATTTCCTTATATTGCAATTATAAAACTTAATCACTAATGACAATGACCCGTTTGCATAAAATAGTGTTGAATTGTAGGTGATTGTGAATGACGAAAGAAAGAGAAGGGCTCCACAGACAATTGCAGAAGTTGAAGGTAAAATTCATTCAGTAAAACTATCCCCAAAAAATGTTCTCTTACCATTAATTAGATTTTGGATAAGTGGTGGATGGTTATTTTATTGCATGGGTAGAGTGCTATTTTATTGCAGGGGTAGAGTATATTGCAATGGATATGAAGGAGAAAGAAGTTAACTGTGATGGAGGAAGTAGGTCTTGTTTTTCTTCTAAGTCCAYACAAGAAATTCTTCTTCATGGACCCTGCCTTGCCAAAGAAGAGAAAATCATGGGGTTGTAATGAAGTTGTGGTGGAGGAGCATAACGAGGAGARACACTACTTCGTGGATGAAGAAGAGGAAGATGTAGGAGAGAAACACTACTTCGTGAATRAGRAAGAAGATGTAGTAGGCGTGGAAGAGAGAGAAGTGGCACCATTTCAACAAAATGAACATTGTAGATAAGAAAGTGGGGGAGGTTGCCCCTAATAGGTAGAGAGTGTTGTTGGGGTGAGCAAGAGCATCTAAGTTGAGAAGTGCATGCACATGCATACTAGTGGAGTATCATCCAAGTGGAGCATTGATGCATGCATCATCCAAGTGGACCCATGGTTTCTTCGAATGGAATGAGATAAGTTAGACTACAGTTAGAAGTTGGGAGTCCCAAAGCTTGTTACTAATGTTAGAAGGGGTCAGAAATTGATCAATTATAATTTTATATTTTTAAATTCATTTAAAAAGATTAACAAATAGGAACAATAATTGAAAAACACCATGGATATAATTCTCATCCAAAGTTTCATTTGCCAATGACAAAAAGGATTAAGAATATCCTAAAATTATACTTTGCCAATGACAAAAAGGATTAAGAATATCTTAAAATTATAAAAAAAAAAATTAAATTTGAAAAATATTTAAATCAATAAAATTAATTCAAAAACTTTGTAAAATCATAGAAAAAAAAATCCTAACCGATTACCGATTTATATTTTAAATTATTTTTGCAAAAATCAATTTATATTATTGTCAATAATTACTAAGATTTGAATTTGTTTAATTCTACTTTAACTTTTAAAGCTATGGAATGGTCACTATTATTTTTATTTTGTTTTTAGGCTATACACAAGTAATACATTATCATAAGTTTCAACTATTTCACAATTACTTTAACATTTTATTTTTGAATACATATAACTATTACATTAAAATATATAAAAAAACAGATATATAACTATTACATTTAAATATGTAAAAAAACAGATATAAACAGGTTGAATGAGAAATATTAAAAATATTGTGTGAAAATGAATGAAAAATATTATAATTATTTTATCTTATAATGAAATAAAGTTTTTGGTGAAAAAAATAGGATGGGAATTATAATTTCAATAAAAAATTTATGATCGGATTACAAATTTTATGATCGGGTTTTGGTGACAGTAAATATAGTCAAAGAACAAAAATAAAATTATTAATATAAAAAAACAAATCATGTTGTATTTTAATTTTTGTTAGTTACTTTTCTAAAACATTAGTCCATAATAAGTGCACTAACCCTTTAAAGAAAAAAATAATGAATGACTTTCACAAAAAATGGAGATAAACATGTTGTATTGTATTATCTATTGTAATATTATAGTTTTGATGTTCAAATTAGTAATATGTTATTATTATTTTTTTGATGAAAGTGGAAGAGTTTAACAATGTAATACTTTGAATATTAATAATAAAAAATGCATTGTTGGTTGTAAAAATGATAAGAACAGAGTTATAGAGGGCTATGATTTTACGAGATAGGGAGCTAAGGGGGCTAAGCCAATTTATTATATTTTATTAAACTCATCTTGGAATTAGTTGGGAAATTGGTTACATGAGCTTCTTGGGAAACCACATGGTGCATTATTGCATGCAAATATATAAACCATGATTTTGGTTGTTGGGGGGGTTCCTCAATCATTCTTCTTTCATTCTGGATTCATTCTTGTTCTTGGTTTTGGCATGGAAACAAAATGTTGGAGGTAGAGATCCATAACTAGTTGGTTGTAGGTATCTACTGGTTATTCTGACAAGAAAATAATTCCTTTGTGCATGAGAATGATGGTCGTCGAGTAAGAAATATCCACAAGTGAGGATCCCTGGAACTTCCAACATTGAGATTCTCTGGCCAGTAGCACTGGAGCTCTGGAAAGAAGTGAAACAATGTGCGAGACTACATTGTAGAGAAGGGGGTTCATTTCATTAGGTTGTGTAGGCTGAGGAGGAAAGAGAGTTGGTAAGTTGAGAATTGTTGTGTAATTGAACAGACTGTGAGAGCTTGATAGTTGATTGGTGTATGTGTTTTAGAGTTGGCCTAGACACCCATTATTGTGGATTCATAACCTCAACATGAGGGTGGCCTGTTGTAAAAAGTTAATATGCAACAAAGCCTAAAGTTGAGTGGAACATTCAACATTTACAATAAGTTGGTAAACTGTTTCTTGAATATAAGTGTTCTTTGTTTCTCTATATTTATATATATTAACAAATATATTTATGTCAAATATATTAAATCCTTCCATTATAAATCTTGTGATCACTCGTTGATGGCCGGTGGTACTCTAGCCTGCTTCGATGGTGCTGCTCAGCCTAACGGTCTCTGTTGTGGGGCGGGCGGAACGTTCAAGACTCATTCTTCCCGAATCACCAATTGGTATCTAAACCGTGGTACGGGATCCAACAAAAAAGCTGAACTCATGGGCCTGTGGGCATCTCTCTACCTTGCCTCGTGCTGGTCTATAAAACACCTTCTGGTCCTAGGAGACTCTTGAGTGATAATCGACTGGATCAACCAGGCTTGCCAGCTACAATCCATACACTTGGAGGGATGGAAGCAACGAACAATGGAGTTGGCTACTCTCTTCACCAATGTATACTTCCAGCATATCCCCAGGTATCATAATTCTGAGGCCGATGCCTTATCCAAAAGGGCTCTTAATTCAGTACCTGGGCGACTATCGATCTTTCATTTTGACAATGGAATTGAAAGCTCCATCTCCAGTATAGATCTATTTGAATCATAGCGGCCTACTATCAGTTTTGAGCTACAATGGACTATCACTTTCTTTCAAGCCTTTTCCTTCAAGCCTCGATCTGTAGATGTAGTCTCGTCGCCTTAGTATGCATTCCAGATGACCAAGGTATCGGCGAGCATTGCTATGACACAGGATTTTGTATCTTTCTGTTGCCATGAACAACAAGGAACATTCAGTATTGCTGATACTACAGGAGTTATGTTAACAAAACTGCTTTCATTGCCCAGCACTGTATATTCGTATATTTAACAACAAGACAACTACATTGTAAATGGATTTATACTGAGTTAATTTTCTTCTTGGAAAAAAAAAGTTATCTATTGTGTTGTGTATGCTTACATCATGCTTATTATATATTTAATTGGCATTAGATTTCAAATTCAATCCAAAAATGTGAAATTTGTTTTAAAAACGTGATACGTTACACCTGTAATGTAGAAAAAAATGGTTTTCTTCATTGTATGGAATATTTTCTTCATTTGTAATGTTTTTTTTTTTTATAATTTTCATATATTATCATTATGATATATTTATGTTGAACACTAGTCAAATTTTAGTTCACTTTTCTCTATCGTAATAGTGTTATGAAATGTGGAATTAGGAGTACTAAAAAATGTATGGAGTGATATGAGGTTTTCTAATGCCTTCAACTAATTTGAATACATTGGAGGGAGTTTTATAGTTTTTCTAATATTTATAGTTTTTCTAATCTATATGTATAGAGAAAATGTATCGATGAAGAAAAAATATTTAATAAGTATTAAGCAAAGTAAATTTTAACAACTAATACATTATTTATAGGTAAATTTAAGCCATTGTAGATATGGGAGAAAGTTAAGGACACTTACATAGAAATGAAAAGTAGAAAATTGACTCATATAAGATCAACAACATATTAGCATCCACTAGATCTAGGTAAGCATCAACATCTTCATAGCAATGAAAACTAAGAGTTACAGGACAACTCTTCTCCCAACCTACTCTTTACCCTAAAACTGAGAAGCCCTAAGCCCTCAATCAGTAAAATTATGCCAACCTTCCTTCCTCCCTCTCAATCTTCTCCAAACCAAGTTAGAAACTCCCTAACCACTAGTTGGAATATACTCCTTTCTCACAGGTTCCCCTAACAAATATACAACTAAAAAAAAGGATATCCTTACTAGCACCCTTCATTCCCTTGAAATGTTCCTTTTCAAATTGCATGGATGACTCCACTTCTCATCCATGCAAAGATTCTTGCATGCACTAATCCCCCTTGTTTAATTACGTCTTAATTAGTTAGTGCACCTTTTATTGATTTTCATATTTCACAATAACTAAATTAATTTAGTGTGTGCCTTATAATATGTTTATACATCTAGGTAAAATGTATTATCAGAGTTACAACATTACATACAACTACCTACCCTCCCCCCTTTAAGAAACTTTATCCCAAATTTGCGTCGTATTTTACTTGTTCTTGTACAAGGTACTATATGATATGCACAACCATCACACAATTATATGCACCTAGATAACTAGTACTATTGTGTGGGTGAGAGATTTAATCATGTGGCCATCACGGGTAAATCTCGCACCTACACCATTAACAAATATAACATCCTAATAGAGTTGTGTGCTCTTGATTATACTTCTTGGATACCTAATATGAAATAAACACTTACAATCATGCATTAATCAAATCAATCACTTCTATACCACACTCTTCTAAATCATATCATTCACAACCACAAAGTTTACTTCCTTGCCCCCCTCAAGAATGGTCTTGCACGCCATGTCATGTGTCCCTATACTACCGTTTAACAAGTGACCCTATATTGGTTGTGTGATTATAACATGCATTCAAGGTCAATTATCATAGCTCTAGGGGAGTAAAATTCTAACTATAGACACCTTTGTGACCCTAAAGGCATCCAGACTCTTTGGCCCTCCTAGCCTAGTTGGGATTTCAAGCCCTAAGCCTCATTTGGATGATACTATTTCCCCCTAGGCATTTGGTTTGGTATGTTGACTTGTGTGCCCCATGCATCTCAAAAGACTAGTGCGAAACTCCCTCCACTACTCCAACCAGACGATCAAGCCGAGGCTTAAAAATTCCAACATTACAACTCCATGGGGGTGTATAACCCTCATCATCTTATCAGATTCTTGATGTTCAACACTTTGATCCCATCGACCTTAGTTGGGCTCTATGGTCCCAAGGCCTCATTTGGATTATACTAGGAATCTGGTCTGATACGCTAATTTGTGTACCCCAAGCATCTCAAAAGGCTAGCCTAAATTCCCTCCACCCTAAAAATATAATGAAAGAAACAATCATTAAACATAATTTCATTAACCCTCTAACTAGGAAAATTAATTTTCCTTTCTCCCCTTACTTTTTTGTTGCTTCTCTTTGTTTCATATCCTTTCTCAAGTGGCTCTACTCTCTACAAGAGTTTGGAGCCTCTTGTTTGCATTTAATTCTCTTCAAAAGTACAACTACTCTTCATGTTGACGAGAATTTTGGTATGGAGTGTACTACTCATTACCACATTAGTATATTGGTGTATTGATGATAGACAACACATAAACATGGGTTTTACTCTATTAAGCACGCAAGAAATGAATAATGCATCCATGGTTTTGAAGAAAGAAAAAAAGAAGAACCTATGATGCACTCTTTGAAGAATCTTACAAGATTGATTGTTGAGTTGGAGGAGTAAGAAGAGGGCTAGCTAGTTCCAAGAAAACATGCAAACAAAAAAAAGGTCAATGCGGATGTAATAGACCTTTGGATTTAGCAACTTGAATCCTACTTCACCGTGAGTCATTTCACTGGTAGTGAAAAGGTCACCATTGCTACATTTAAGATATATATCATAGCACATTGTTGGTGGGAGAATCTCAATGAATAATACATTATAGATAAGGAACTCCCCATTAACACATGGGAAAATGTTGTTGCAATAGTAAAAGACACCTTCTATCCTCCTAAGCACAAGTATCAATTTTACAAGTGATGACACGTTAGGGGAACTTCGAGGTAAAAAATGGGTCTCAAAGAAAAAAAAATTCTATCAAAATCAACTTTAAAAGAACCATTAGAATTCAAGATGATGGTGTCAACCATAAGGGTAAATATTTTTAGAGGAAAAAGAAGAAAAACTACTTTTTTTAATGGAATTTTTTACTTATTTCTCGATATGTTTACTTAAATTTCAAGTGCAAGTGCTTATTGGATGTGGAATTAAATTTTGTATCCAAGGAGTACCCACTCTACATACTTTTGATAGACACATAGTGAGATAAAGAAACATGTATTTTAAATGTATTTCTTGTTTATGTCACTATGGGACTATCAAAAGTATCCATAGCTAGTACTCATTAGATACAAAATTTTATTCCACATTCAACAACTGCCTACACTAGAAATTTGAGTAAACCTATAAAGAGTTAGGTAGAAAACACAATTAAAAAAAATAGTTTTCTTTCTTTATCTTTGAAAATTCATATCTTATTTTATTATTTTAAGTATTATTACAAAAAATTAACCATCTAAAACTACATCGATGAAATCTATCAACTCATGGTAAAGCAAATACCCCAATACAAAAATTTAACCATCTAAAACTACATAGATGAAATCTATCAATTCATGGTAAAGCTTTGCATTATAAATTCAGAGAAACACAATGTATTAAAGTATGTAAGTAGTCTTAGTATTGTCACAAGTCACCCTAGCACAACTGAATAAACCTTTGTTGTAGCAGAATCATATTCATAAGGTACTATGACTAAAGGCACGCCAACATCAAAGTCTTTTAAGTAATCAAGTGATTCACTTTGATGCAAAAGCTCCTCTATCCCTTATTAGTCCCTGCCGTAGGCATAGAGGGACTATAGCGATGGATAAATCATTGACCTGGCATTAGCTTGTGCATTGACCAAAAATATTTGCCTATTATCTATTATTGGAACAAGGGAAGTAAAAACATCGATTTTTATATAATAAAAAGTATCATGTTTGTCAAGATCTGATTGGACAAAGGATTGGAGGTCTTATTGCCGCCTTCATTATTCCCAATGTAAAATATGTTTGCATTTCCAAAGTATTTGGTAGTATATGGTCATTTTTGAATTATAAATTTTGTTATGCATTCGTCGAATGTGGATTAATGCTACCATTAATTCAAATGTTTGGTTTAGCATTTTATGCTAGGTAAATTTATGACAATGTTTGATATGGTGGCATATCCAAAGTATGGCTTTGCAATACATTCTCTGGTGTTCGAACTATTGTTACAAAAAATATATGAATTTATTTGGGATACATCAGAGACTTGCCACATTGAATTTTTTTCTTAAATGTTTATAGTGCATTTCTGACAGACTTAAATGTTTACCTAACAGGCTTGGTAGTGTTGAATGGTTACTTAATAGGCTTGTTACAAGACATTTTCTTCCGTTTTTTAAATTTATATGCTCCAGGGGCATTGTTGGTTCACTGGTCCATGCTTTCTTTTTTCATGACACTGATTTCTTATTTGCATGTTCTCGTTGTTCTTGCTTGCCTGTTCGTGTTGTTGCAGTTTGCACTTTTGGGTTTCGACAGTCGCGATTCGAAGAGGCTCGTTCCTGGGGGGTTGGTTTCTGCTTGTTCCTTTCTTCATTGTATGTTGTTTATTTTTGCTTGATTCGACTTTGCAGGGTTCTGGTCCTGCGCTTGCACTTGGGCCTTTTGGTGTTTTTTGGCTGGGTTCTTATTTGGTGCTTTTTCTTGTTTACCCAGGGTTTGCAATGTTGGGATGTTGCATCTACGGTTGGATCTCTGGTTGCATTTTTTTTCACTTTAGTTTGCATAGAATACTATTAAGATAAAATAACAGACTAAAGAATTGCAGGCGATGTAAATTGCATCTGTTATGCGTTGAAACAGAGTTTTTCAGCCTGAAAATATATTTCATAGTTGTTGATGTGTTTTCCATGGATTTTGTGTTACTATGGTTTCATAGTTATGAGAGTGCCTTTTGTTGTGTGGGAGATATAGTTGTTCTCTGCCTTTTACTTTCTTGTTGTAAACTGTGTTTGACTCTAGTTTGTCACGTTTCTGTGGTCATTCCAAGTGACCGTCGTTCGGGTGCATACTTAGCCAGTTTTATGGACGCGGCTTCGTGGATAGGTTCTATTGAACTATGACAGGTTGTGTTCAGTGTATACATTAGCTTTGTCCAACTAGTTTTCTTTAAAAGAAGGCCTCCTGGACATAAGAGAATGCAATTTATGAAATTATAGGTTTCCTGGACAGCATAGGTTAATGATCGTGGCTTTTGGGGCTGGTGGGCTGAAAATTGGGCTTATTAAGATAAAATAACAAAGTAAAGAATTGCAAACGATGTCAATTGCATCTGTTATGCTTTGAAGCAGATTTTGTCGAGATCAAAATATATTTCATAGCTATCGATGCTTTTTCCATGGATTCTGTGTTACTACGGTTTCATAGTTATGAAATTGCCTTTTGCTGTGTGGGAGATATAACTCTTCTCTCCCTTTTACTTTCCTATTGTAAACTATGTTTGACTCTACTTTCTCGTGCTTTTGTGGTCATTCCAAGCGATTGCATTTTAGTTGCATCCTATGACAGGTCGTGTGTGGTCTATACATTAGCTTTCCCAAATTAGTTTTCTTTAAATGAAATCCTCCTGGATAGAAGAGAATGCAATTTATGAAGTTATAGGTTTCCTGAACAACATAGGTTAATGATCACGGGTTCTCGGGGTGGCGGGCTGAAAATTGGGCTTATGTTCTTCCATACCCTGCAAATAGCATGGAGAGTTCCGCGATCATTCCGATCGACCGTAGTTTGGTTGCACAGTTATCTAGTTTTATGGATGCGGCTTGGTGGATAGGTGGTATCGAACTATGGTGTATACATTAGCATTTCCAAATTAGTTTTCTTTAAAGGAAGGGCTCTTGGACAAAAGACATTGAAATTTATCAAATTATAGGTTTCCTGGACAACATAAATTAAACATAGGAAATATGTAATTTTGTAAAGTAGATATATAAAGCATACAAAGAGCCCTTGGCCCATACTTAGCCATTTTTTGCATCGCGGGTTCTCGGGGTGGGCGGGTGAAAATTGAGAATTAGAGAGTTCCCCGATATACAAATTGACCATCGGACTTGCAGACTATTTGAATTTGAAGGCCATCATGTCCAAAAATTAGCATTGTCGAAATAGTTTACTTTACGTACGTCGTTTTACATACCCTGGTGGATAAAAAAACACAAAAAAAATTAGTAAGCATTTTTTGGATCACGGGTTCTCGGGCTGGCAGGCTCTAACTTTGTCCACTGTTGTTCTTTGTCCTGCAAATAGAAAGGATAGTTCCGCAATATACAAATAGATAGTCAAACTTGCGAACTATTTGAATTTCAAGGGCCCATGTGCAAAACAAATAGCATTCTCGAATTACTTTTCTTTACGTACGTTCTACATACGCTCGTTGACAAAAACTGAAAAATAGTAGTAACGTCTGTTACATAGGGCTCCATCCCTGCTACATTCAACGCTTCCCAATATACATTAAATATGCTTTCAAAAGTCAGAATCGACCAGACAGGTTTGAAAAGATGGGCTTTAATAACTGGAAAGCTCGAGGACATTTCCCATTAAAATAAATAGACAGGCTAATATTCAACCCTTCCTTGTTTTTTATTTTGAACAGGCAAGGAAAGTTGAAGATTCAAACACAACATAGTTCCGCGGTTATTAGATACTCAATTCGCATTCTCGCTATGGCTTCTGCCAATGAGTTGTCCATCATATATGACCTTCCTTCTAGGTTGTCAGATGTTTTTTCCCCTTTTCTCAAATAATAAAAATTTCATTGAATTTGAATAAAATTGAGTACTAAAGTGCCTTACCTATGAACGCACCTTTTTGCCAACATTTTGAATTTGCGATTTTTTTTTTGCTTCTGCAGTTTTAGTTTTCTTAAAAGCTTCAGCATAGTTCACGAACGTGTCACCCACAAAGGCCTTCACGTTATGTCCCTCTTTAATATTGTGCATTTCGAAATGATGGGATTTAATAACTGGAAAGCTCAAGGACATCTGCCATTAAAATGAATAGACAACCAAATATTATG
>ML778167.1:324085-348661 GCA_009831015.1 Picea engelmannii | reverse complement strand
CGAACGTGTGACCTACAGAGGCCTTCACGTCATGTCCCTCTTTAATATTGTGCATATGTTAGATGTCAGATTTGAGAATCTGCTCGGATATGGGAATTTTAATATGTGCTGCTAGTCACTATTTAGTGTAAATATTCAAAAAGATTGGCATTAATAACTGGAAATATCGAGAACATCTGTCATTAAAAGGAATCAACACAAAATGTACGGAAGACCATCCAACCTTTCTTTTAAATACTTATTTCCATTTCTCTCTATCATCAAAGAGTTGTGTTTTAGGGTGCCTTCGTTCTAATGTTCCTGGTCATGGACATGTAAGGCAACTTAGAGATGCGATCGAGGGGTAGATGAAAGAAGAGAGATTGGTTTTATGTGACATGAGCTTTGACTAAAAAAAAACTTTGTTATACAAGAGAAACCCAGAGAGGACGAAAAAAAAAAGAACAAGCATGTTTGGTGTTCTCCCTGTGTTCGATGCTTTGGTTGGTTGAAAAGGCTGCCTGGAATTTTTTTTGTTGAACTTCTTTGTTTTGTTGCTGGGAATTGTAATGGATTTTTAGGTCACTTGCAAGATAGTTCTTTGTTTAAGTATATAGCTTCTTCCAACAACATAGATTTGGCCACGGTATCGAATTGTAGAGATCGCACAAGTATTTGTCTTCCTCGAAGGCTAGTAACATAATCTGTATGGGTGGATAAAACGACATATTATCACTACACGAGTTTCTATTTCATACTTTGATGACCTACATGTGGCTCTGGTAGCCAACTTGACATAAAGCGATGTTCTTTGTCAAAGTTTGTTCAGTTTCCTCTAGATGTAGTTGCAGAGTCCACATATTAGGTGTCACCTCCGAACATTCTAGACCTTTCTGTGGGCCGCCATACCTCCCCCGCTATGAGGAAAGATATATTCTGATGCATTTGATGCACTTGCCACACCTCATCTACCCGAAGAAGTTATGTCCCTCAATAGATTTTCATTTTGCATCTGGGTTGGACGTTTCTTCCAATTTACTGTAATAAAGCAAAGAAGTTCCACATATAAATCCTCAGGCATGTTTCTCAACCAAGCAGACAATCGAATACAGGGAGAATATTAGTCACTATATACTTGAATTTTTTCCCCTTGCCCTAACTGTTGTGACATAAAATGACTCCATTCACTTTGAAATCGGCCTGAATCGCATTTCTAAGTTGTCTCGGATGTGAATGCTCAGGAACATTGCAAAGAAAACACTTTAAACCCCAAATTTTTGACGACAGAAGGAAATTAATACTTGACAAAGAATGGAATGTTGAATAAGAAGGCATTGCAAGCAGGCCATATCTAGAAGAAACAAGGTATTCAAAAAACTAGGATAGATGTACTTCGCAAGACCGATTAAGTAAAAAACCCAAAATTGATATTCAACTCGTTTTTTACGAATAAAGAGTTTGAATGTCAAGAAAAGTGTGAAGAAGCTTCATCAATGTACATATCTTTAATTGGTCGATGGAAAGCGAAATCACAATTGTTGTCGCAAATAGCCTCAGTTGTATTTTGTAACACATCTTATTTGAATATAGAATAGTTTCGGTTTATTTCTTAATAGTATTTTCCAATTTCTGGTATTTGTTTTAATTGTATTTTGTACCTTCTTCCCCTATGTCATTAAACATGAAGGACAAGTTTTTGCTTTTGCTGCTCACTACTTCAATCTAAATAAAACCTGGTCTGTTCTTTCTTTACATTTTACATTTAAAAATACTTTTTCATAGGCCATACTTATGTGACGTCGACTCTGTATTTAAAGAAAGAAATTGGAGGACACGTTCTGCTCCCATTCTTCGGGTTCCGTAAATAGAATGAATTTATGAGTTACAACAAGGCAGCTGAACTAGTGACGCAATGTTCCTGTGAGGTATGTTGGATAAATTGCAACTTGTTCTATTTGATAATATCCGTGCATATATACTAATATTAGTACTATTGGAAAAAATACAGAAAACTTCCTCTTCAACAAATCTTAGGCAGTTATGTTTGGGTTTGCGGTATTAAACAAATATGTCCAGTGTTCCGTCATATACATCTTGTAGCCTAGGAACTTCCATAGTTTGCAATTTATGCTTTAATTACTTAAAGTCACAACAAATTTTGATTGCCTTTAATTTAATTTAGATATTGATGTTTATGGAGAGCCGCCATTTGTTGATGTCATTGCAACGAATACAAGATGAATAGATGACAAGGAATTTATGTCGTTGAGACCACAATGCAAATTCAGGTTTTTTGTTGCGCTATGTACATCTTGCAGTCAAAATTTTCCTGGTTTCAATGAAATTTGCAAGCCGAAGAGCATCTTGCAAATTGGAAGATCATTTGCATTTGAAACATAAACAATCCATTAATATATATTAGTATGAATACTATTCAGATAAATACGAAAAATTTCTCCATTGATAGATACTAGTATGAATACTATTGAAACATATATCAAAACTTTGTCTTGGCCAATACTTAGCCAGTTATCTGGACACTAGGCCCCAGGTTCACGGTATCCAGCACCTATGTCCCCTATTTCGTCATATACATGTTGCAAGCAAAGAACTTCAGTGATGTGCACTTAATGCTTTTACTAGTGAAAAGCCAACAAAGGTTTGAAAACATTGCCATTAATAAACGAAAAAAAAAAAGGTTTTCCCGACTCTCAGATACTTATCTCTTTTCCCATTCATTATGGATTTTGGGTTTTATACTTAGTCGTCTTTATATGTACGGCGGGCTGACATGTATTCATCTCCATCTATATCCTCGCAAGACGGATCTGACCGACCGTTGTTCCATTCCATACTTAGCCAATTTTATGCCCGCCGCTACGGGGTCGGCGCTTGCAAGCCCAGCTGCTTATTGTTCCGCTATATACACCTTGCACTGAAAAAATCTGTGATCTACAATTCTACCACAGGTTCCTCGTATACATTAACTTCGTTCAAAGTATCTTTTGTTGATATGCATACCTAGCAAGTTCGTGTCCTCCCTGAAATACATCAACAATGGTCTTACCAGTGACAAGTGGACACAGTGGTATGAAATATACTTCCATGATCTGCAATTTATGCCTTAACATTTCCATCTATATCCTTGCACGACGGATCCAACCGACTACTATTCCTTTTCATACCTAGCCAATTTTATGCCCGTCGCTGCGGGGATGCCGCTTGCGAAACGAGATGCTTATCGTTCCACTATATACATCTTGCACTCAAAACATATGTGATCTACAATTCCACCGCGGGTTCCTTGTATACATTAAGTTCGTTCAAAGTATTTTTTGTTGCTTTCCATCCCCAACAACTTCGCGTCCTTCATCATATACATCAGCAATGCTCTTACTAGTGGCAAGTAGACACAGTGGTACGAAGGATACTTCTGTGATATGCATTGTATGTGCTAACTGGTGAGAACTCAGCAGGCATTCACAAGAATTTGCATTAATAAGAAAACACTAGATGTTCTTCTGCGAGATACTTGGTTCTTTTTCCCTTCTCTTCTTTTCGTGTATTATCTAGAATTCCACTGCGAACTTCTCCATCCTTTTTCCTTTATTTTCTTCCTGTGTATTATGGGACTATAAAATATGGACATGATATTTTATAGAACATGTACAAATTCTGCATTCCTTACCTAGCAACATTTTGGATCGTGGGTTCTCAGTCGGGCGAGTGGGCTCAAAATTGGGCCTCCATTGTTTCGTTCCCTACAAATAGCACCCCGAGTTCCATGATACACAAATTGAAAAGCGCACCTGCGGACTGGCTAACTCAACATTGCACTGCTATTGTTCCATGTCCTCCAAACAACGGTCCTAGTTTCGCGATATAGAAATTGACAGACGGAATGCAGGACTAGCGGGGTGGAGATTTCCATTGTTTACGGATGCTAATCCCTATGAAGTATCTAACAGTATCTAAAAAAATATTTTAGTTTTTATTTTTTCCCTGTATAACAGTATCTAAAAAATTATTTTGAATACTAAAATAGCTCTTAGTAGTGACAACTGGACATAGAGTTACGAATCAGTTGGGATTGCATTCTGCGCAATATACAAATTGACTACCTGATTCCGACATCGTCCACTCTTCCATGTTACAGATTATGCATTCCAATGTTCAGAGTGATACAATTAGAAGGTCTGGGCCTCGCCTCCTTTGCAGACACTTTCTCAGCCTGTTTTGTATCCTCGTGTTTCCCGGTTCACGAAATATGCAGCTCCAGCGTTGGCGGGTTGACATATGTTTATCTCCATCTATATAATTAGACAACGAATTCAACCGACCATTGTTGCTTTTGATGCTTTTGATGTTTTTCCATTATATACATATTCCACTCTAAATTTCTGTGATCTACAATCCCACTGCTAACTACTTCGTTCTTTTTCCCTTTTTTTTCTTCCCATGTATTATGGGGCTATAAAGTATGCACATGATATCTTATAGAGCATGTACTAATTCCCATAATATTTTATAGAGTATGTACAAATTCTACATTCGATATCTAGTGACATTTTGGATCGCGGGTTCTCGGACCTCCATTGTTCTGTGGCCTACAAATAGCACCCACAGTTCTGCGATATACAAATTGACAAGCGAACCTGCGGAGTGGCTGACTCAACATTTCACTTCCATTGTTTTGTTTCCTCCAAACAACGCTCGCAGTTCCACGATATACAAATTGACACACGGAATGTAGGACTGGCGGGGTGGAGATTGCCATTGTTTACTGATGCTAGTCCCTATGAACTATCTAACAGTATCTAAAAAATGATTTTGAATGCTAAATTAGCTCTTAGTACTGACAACTGGACACAGAGGTATGAAACAGTTGGGATTGCACTCTCCGCAATATATAAATTGACTACCGGATTCCGACATCGTCTTCTCTTCCGTGTTACAGATTATGCATTCAAATGTTCAGAGTGATACAATTAGAAGGTCTGGACCTTGCCTCCTTTGTAGACACCTTCTCAACCTGTTTTGGATTCTCCTGTTGCTGAGTTCATGAAATCTACAATTCTAGAATGGTCACTCTACCATTGCTCACAAATGTTTCAAAGTATCTCTCGCTGCCTTCCATCCCCACTGACTTTCTGTGCTTCCAGCTATCCTACCATATCCTCTTCGCTGTTACGCGTATTGCACTCAAAAATTTCCGAGACATACAATTTGACCCTCGCGCCCTCACCCTCAATGCTTGTACGTTGCAACCCTGTTTTATAGATGTCTTTTTTCCCCTGCCCGTGACCTCCGTACTTTCTTACTATGCAATTAGAAACCTTTCATGCTAACAACTGATCATGCAGGAAACCTCAACATTGTCATTAATAGCCGAAAAGCTCGAGGAGATCTCCCATTATTAGACATTAAACCAAGAGGTGCAGAGAGTTATTTTGTCCCTTTCGATTGTTCATTTCCAACACGCGTCCTCGTGTTGGGCCGCTCAAGAAATCTACAATGCTTAATCGCTCATTGCAATATCCAACGTGTTGGCATTTCTATGTATGAAATTATTACTGTTTAATGTTAACAACGCATCAAGCAACAACCATCCAAATTGTCATTAATCAATGGAAGTCTCGAGGACATCTCCCATTCACACGCTTTCAACCAAAATTTGCGCAGGGTTATATTATCCCTTCCAACTTTTCATTTCATTCATCGGTTGGAACAAACAAATGTTCGTGTAGACTTATGGCACCAAGTCAACAAAATTTTTGTGGAGATACAGTAAATATGTTCGCACAAGAGGACCAGAGCTTTCAGTGTTCTAGGGCATACTTTTACCATTCATCTCGTTCTGCCCAAAACAAAGTGATTTGGAACTCTGGAATCGCTCATGCAGGCTGCATTCTTGAGGTTTTTGACTCTAAGGAGGTGGTCTCTTGGTGCGCCGAAAAATATATTCCAGGCCAAAGAATTATTCCACTGCGCGACCATTCTCCTGCTTCTTTGTCGCCTCGGCTCTTCCGCGAGATGTTAAAATTGTCGAACCCAACATTGACGTTCAGAGGACAAGACTACAAACAATTTCTAGAAAAACATCATAATGGGTTGGAAATCTTAGCGGACTTCCTTGAAGATCCGACAACAGTTCCTGAAGATATCACAAGGCTCCAGGTAAGTTCCTTTAGAAATCCATTCCGAGAAATTGCTTGGTTGGTTACAAGAATAACGGGACAGGCATCCAGAACAAACATTTCCCATATAATTATTTATATTTTGTATTTCACATTCAAGAAAAAATACATTTTCGATTGGGGGAAGCTAATTTCGATTGAGCTATGCTCCTAGTTGTCATGATTCAAAGAATCAAATCAATTTTATATGTCATCCTACTTGATTTTCGCAATTGTGTATTGTTGTCCGTTTCCAAAATTTTCTCTTTCCAATAAAATAAACTGCGGATTCGACCCAATAACATTCTGGCACGAGGCACTATGGAGACACAAAGACTCCCATTGTTTTTATGAAGTTTTTAATGGCTTTGTCTCAGTTTTCAAAGATTTACTGTTAGGCAAGGATGCTCCGTGGATGTTTGGCCAAGAAACCAAGTTTTTGAACAGGAAGGGCACACTTGAGCAAGAGGAAAATCACAGTTTCATCATGGCCTTTGTCTCTAAGGAAAATCATGTCTTCCTTCCATGCCACATCATGGACAAGATGTTTGTTGCAAAAATAGCAAGGCAATACAACCACTGGTTTCATTTTTTCCATGACAAGAAAAAAAAAACAGTTCATTCCTCTGCCCTGGAAAGTCGGAGACTTCGTGTACAGAAACATCAACAAGATTGACGAGTTTGTCGCCCATTTCAAGAAATTGAACCTAACGTATGCTGAAAGGATAAAAGGGTTCGACTCTAATGGCATTTTTTGAGAACATTTACTAGGTGATGGCTTTAACACGTCTTTTATCCATACACACCTGACCCAAGACAGGAACAATGTCGACAACAATCTTGCTTCTATCGATTGTGATGCGGAGAGATTGCAAAGCGCCACTGAATTGTACAGACAACATGGAAAAGTATCCGGTGAGAAGAGTACCTAGTCCCCCACCAACACTCCTAAGAGCATGACATCACGGAGCATCACTTCGACGGTCCAGACCAGTAAGAAAGAAACTTAGAAATCTTCAAACGGAGGAGGAGATAAGACCCCTCCTCGCATAAATATTGATAGTTCTCACAAAATTCCACTGGCGAAGAAGAGAAAAAACAATGCAGGGCAAGTGGAGGAACCCCAAATTGAAAGTGGAAAACTGCAACTTGAAATTGAAGTTGAGCACATGCAAAAAATTGGGTCATCCGCGGTGGAAATATTGGACACTGACTTTTTTGACATAGATGAATCCTTTGTAATCCAGAGTGCTATTTTGACAGCCAATCTAAAAGTCTGGTCATTGAAAAGAGACATGTAACAAACATGAAAGGAAAATCTCGCGTAGAGATTAACTTTAGCGAAATGTCGTTGTCCCAAATCTGCCAATTTCACTAGGGAACCAGTGACATTCTTCATGATTCCATTCGAGGAATTGAGACAGAAAATGCCAATATGAAACAACGACTCAACGAATTTGAGTAGACTTTCCTTGCAACTCCAGAATTTGCCAGTCCTTTGGCAAAAATCGTGTCTGCTACCACTGCAGTGAAGATGAAAATATCATCTACCCTCCTTGCATGCTCTAGATCCCTTGTAAACAATAACATCAACAAAAGAATGCAGGTAGTTACTGAAGCCTGGGAAACATCACAAAATTTAGTTTCCTTCGGAAAGAAGGCCAATGGTTTGCTGGAACAATTGGAGATGAATTTAAAAAATGAACAACTTTTCTATGATCAGGTACTGACCCCTTTTTCCAAATATGCTGACAACACATCGGAACTAAAAAGAAGACAGGAGAAACTCCCCTCGCCAAAGCGCACCAAAAAATTAAAAGCATGCTGGCAAAAGAAAGTTGACAACCTACAGCTCATTGTCAAGTCATGTAAACAAGTCATATCAAAAAAGGAAGATTTATTCACAAGCCTGCTCTAGCTGGACTTAGTCGAAACTACCAACGAGGTTCAAGATCCTAACTTGATTCTCAAATCCTTGTCAGTCACCAAAGAAGGCTTCAAGGAACAAGTTGATATTTTAAAGGGGTTGTCTTTCAAAAATTTTTACAGCATACTTGAACATCATTTAGATGAGCACGAGCGCTGGGCACTGGACTATGCCTCACACAATGAAGAAATTGAAAAGACTCTGCATAGTATTTCAATGGATCTAAGGAAATTAGAAAACAAACTTTACAACATAGAAATCCAGGATGAAACCAACACAGCCCCCATGAAAAGCTACATCAAAGAATGGTTCCAAGAGAGAATGGACGGCCTTGTCCAGGAAGGGCAAGAACCGGTCAACACGACTACAATTCCCATCGATGACAGCAACAAAAACACATCGGCTTCATAATAAGTTTATACTACCATATTGTTTTGTTTATCAATCCAGTTTAAGTCTATCCTGTCATCTTCTCTTCTTTATCAATCCACTTATGTCCTCTTTCAATAGAAAACTGTAACCAAACACTCTTAACTTCCAATTTCTTCTTTTCAGGTCTTCCTCTCTACCGTCGCACACTTCTTTCAACGTTCTTAATTCTTGTACTTATTTCTTTTTATGGTCCGCAGGAGCCCCAATCCCAGTGTATATGACAAACACATTTAAATTTCTAGAAACATGTAACATACATTATTATTTTTTTATAAATTCCAAAGAAAATTGATTCGACAATGCCCTTATTGTATACTAAATTTTGGGTTTCTAGGAACCTTTCTTCTTTGTTCCAAATAAAATTAATTCGGATATGCTACATTTCTTGTCTCCTATTGTATGCTAATTTTTTGGTCTTCAATGACGCTGATGTTTTAAATGTTGATGTAATTTCCAGAGATATGTAACAAACATTATTTATTTTATAATAAGTTTGTATTGTATAGTTCGCAATGTCGCTTCTCAATTTGTATATCGCGGAACTCTCGATGCTGTTTCTAGGGCACAGAACAACAGAGACCCATTTTTGAAACCACCAGCCCGAGAACACGCGATACAAAAACTGGCGAAGTATGGAATGACCCCTCCCTGCATGCTCTATAAAACGTGTACACATAAAACTAATTTGGCAATGCTATATCTTTTTTATCCAAGAAAAGCCTTAGTTTTAAAGCAAGCTAATTCGGGAAAACGTTATTACTATTCTATTGTATAACAGACATTATTTTTTTGTAAATTTCTATAGTCCGCTACTTCGCCTGTCATTTTGTCTATCGCGGAACTGTCGGTGCTATTTGTAGGCCACGGAATATCAGAGACTCAATTTTGAACTCGCCAATTTCCAGAAACATGTAATAGATATTATTATTTTTTGATAAATTACAAAGAAAACTGATTAGACAATGCCTGCGATCCAAAAACTGGCGAAGTATGGAATCACTGCTCCCTGCATTCTCTATAAAACATGTGCAAAGAAAACTAATTCGGCAATGCTATATCTTTCTGTCCAAGAAAAGCCTTAGTTTTAAAAAGAACTAAACTTCGCCTGTCATTTTGTATATCGCGGAACTGTCGGTGCTATTTGTAGGCCACGGAACATCAGAGGCCCAATTTTGAACCTGCCAGCCCAAGAACCCGCGATCCAAAGACTGGCTAAGTATGCAATGAGGGCTCCTTGCATTCTCTATAAAATCTCTTTCCCATACTTTATAAAAGTAGAAATTTTGTATGTATAAAACTAAATATCTACTTTATACAAGTACATATTTCGTATGTATAATTTTTTTTATTTGTGATGAATTTCTATAGTCCGCAACTGCACTCCTCCATTTTTGTATCACAGAAAATATCAGAGGCTCAATTTCTGTATCGTAGAACTGTCGGTGTTTTTTGTATATCGCCAGACGAACAACCCACGATCCATTACAAAAGTATATATTTCCTATGTAGAAAAGTATTTCAATGTATTTCAACTTTCTAACCACGTCTCTGTACTAAGTCGCATTTACTCCCATCCCAACGTGGCAGGGACTCCGCTGCCATGCAGCCTTGTTTCCTTTACTCATCTTGTAAACCCATGTATTTCTCCAATCGTTTAGTCGTTTGCTATTTTTCCAAACTAAAATAAAACAAAGGAGTTTTACTAAGATTTAGTCTCCGGCTATTGGATTTAAAGTTTGATTTCCTCGCCAACAACACACAAACATCAAAACACATCACTGTTAGTTAATTTTTAATTTTGTTGGTCTGTGAACTTCTCTGCTCAAAGTCTCACTCCTCTGGAGAGGCGACGAGTTTCGAACCTGGACTCGGATGATGCTGAAATAATACTTCATTCCGCATCGAAAAATAAAGCAAGTTAAAGAAAACTGTTAAAACAGGTTCCGTGATGATGCTGAAATAATACTTCATTTCGCATTGAAATACAAAAGCAAGATACAGAAAACTGTTAATATAGGTTCCACCGAGATTTGAACTCGGGTTACTGGATTCAGAGTCCAATGTCCTCACCACTAGACCATGGAACCATATGAAAATTAAATCGAAAGTTAATAATAACATCATTTTACTTTGTATAATTCCGCAACCCAAAAAAATATAAACTCTTGAAGAATGTAAGATTCGGAAGTACGTTCTGGAAAAAATGTAAGGATTTATAATATGTAAGGATGTATAATATGTATTGACCTGTCATTTTTCATGAAAATAAATTTTGAACGGTGACTAGTGCTGGTGTCTGCAATGCTTTAATGCTTCTGTGTCTAGTTTACCCTTTATGGTGCTTCTTGTTGATTATCATCCTTTAGAACCTTCATCTTAGGCCCTTGGGTGAAGTTGGTTGTATCCTATTGTGGAAATCATCGATTAGAAGAATTGTTAAATATTTTTGTTATTGTGGGGTAAGATGGTTGCTTACTCTAGGGTAAGAAGAGAAAAGAAACAAGGTAGAGATGGGAAAAATTCACATTTTCTTTGTAGGGAATTTATATGATGTCTTCTTGCTAGAAGAGGTAATTAAAGGAAAACATTTGACTAGATGATTTGGACATAGAAAGACTAGTATTCTACTATATGATTTCTCACTCAGAGATTAACCACGTAGTGGATAGTACCTGTCATAATAGTAAGCTTAAAATAATAAGTTTAAATAATCTGCTTAAACCTAAATACAAACGTTTAAAAACATAAATACATCGAGAAAAGATTTTAAAACTCGGTAAATACAATTGAAATATGAAGGAAAAGCATGCAGACAGAGAGCTTTAAAACAGAAGCTTCTCATCCATCAAAAATATGACTCGACCATTTAGTTTAGAATCAATGGCACAAAATAGAATAATGAAAACCTTCCACATTGGCCTCCTTCCGTTGCTGCACGACGACGCATGGTGTATCAAAGGGCCAGCGACTTGACGGGAATACCTAGTCTCTGAGGATGTTTACTCTTAAGTGGAGGCTAAGGGCACTTGCGGGAAAGCAGATCATTCTCCTCTGGGACCTTGGGAACTTGACAGAGGGAGTGACCTCCCTTTGCTCTCGCTCCAGAGAAGATTCTGGTCTCTGATGATCGATAGAGGACTCAACCGAGACCCCACGAAACTTGTTTGATCGCCGCTGCTGCTGAACGTCTGGAAACCATGATTTGAGAGGTATAAAATCCTCTGCATGCTAACATAAATCTAGTCACAAAGAGACTTGTCTATGTCTTAAAGTCTTTCTACAAATCAATTCAAGGAAGTAGTGTACTATATTACAAACATAAGCAGCCATAATGAAACACACAATGTCAACCCTACTGTCAAAGAAACAATTTCTTGCAAATATCTGCATGATAAGGGATTAATGTAATGCTAGTATATATATCAACCATTGTGCTAATAATAAATGCCTTAATAAGGGATTAATGCAACGCTAGTATATATATCAACCATTGTGCTAATAATAAATGCCTTAGCATATATAACTCCCTATGAAATTGTATTTTGAACAACAAAACGACTATCCTTTCTGAATTATAGGAGTGCCATATAAGGGCACACAGTCCCCTCCTATATGGCACACAGTCCCCTCCTGACTACTCCCTGAATCGGGGTTTTGTGAAATTGTATTTTGAAGAAAACGGCTATCCTTTCTGAACTATAGGAGTGCCATATAAGGGCACAAAGTCCCCTCCTGACTAGTCCCTGAATCGGGTTTTTTTTTAGAGCATTCAATTCTCAAGTGCTTGTCACCATCTTTAGTGATCAATATGGCTCACATATTTATTAGTTAACCTCTGAAATGAAGAGAATGTTCATAATGAAATAAGAAGAAATTGAGTTGTGTGTAGGTTGTAGATTCACGTTGAAAGAAAGCAAGTTAGTAAATAAATCTATACCATTAAACACGACCCTAGCTATGATGTGAATAATTAGCCTCTTACCTACTGTTTTGTAGGGTTTCATGGCATCTTTGTCTAGTTTAAAGAGAGACCCGATGCAAGGCCCAAATGCTTTGCAAAGATAGAATCCATGAAGCTGATGAGAAGTGGCATGTTACAATGCTTTGCAAAGACAGAATCCATGAAGATGAGAAGTGGCATGTTACAATTTAGAGCAAGGGTGATCCTTCTTTGGTGGTATGCCCCTAATCATAATACAAGATTCAATGTTCCTAAATTCATATTGAATCTATGCATGCTCCAACATTAAAATCATTTATTGGACCATGTGCATCGTGTAAAATCACTTAATTTTCCTGTATTGCAATTATGAAACTCAATCACTAATGACAATGACTAGTTTGCACAAAATAGTGTTGAATTGTAGGTGATTGTGAATGACAAAAGAAAGAGAAGGGATCTACAGACAATTGCAAGAGTTGAAGGTAAAATTCATTCAGTAAAACTATCGCCAAAAATGTTCTCTTACCATTAACTAGATTTTGGATTTTGGATAATGATAAGTGATGGATGGTTATTTTATTACATGGGTAGAGTGCTATTTTATTGCAAGGGTAGAGTATATTGCAATGAATATGAAGGAGAAAGAAGTTAACTGTGATGGAGGAAGTAGGTCTTGTTTTTCTCATAAGTCCACACAGGAAATTCTTCTTCGTGGACCCTGCCTTGCCAAAGAAGAGAAATTTGTGGGGTTGTAATGAAGTTGTGGTGGAGGAGCATAATGAGGAGAAACACTACTTCGTGGATGAGGAAGAGGAACATGTATGAGAGAAACACTACTTTAGGAATGAGGAAGAAGATGTAGTAGGCGTGGAAGAGAGAGAAGTGGCACCATTTCAACAGAATGAACATTGTAGATAAGAAAGTGGGGGAGGTTGCCCCTAATAGGTAGAGAGTGTTGTGGGGGTGAGAAATAGCATCCAAGTTGAGAACTGCATGCACATGCATACTAGTGGAGCATCATCCAAGTGGAGTGATGGTTCCTTCAAATGAAATGAGATAGGTTAGACTACAGTTAAACGTTGAGAGTCTCAAAACTTGTCACTACTGTTAGAAGGGGTCAAAAATTGATCAATTATAATTCTATATTTTTAAATTCATTTAAAAAAACTAACAAATAGGAACAATAATTGAAACACACCAAGGATATAATTCCCATCCAAAATTTCATTTGCCAATGACAAAAAGGATTAAGAATATCCTAAAATTATAAAAAGATTTTTGAACTTGGAAAATATTTAAATTAATAAAATTAATTCAAAAACTTTGTAAAATCATAGCAAAAAGAAATCCTAACAGATTACTATAGTACCTTGGCAAGTACTAAAAAAAGATTACGAGGTGGTTGGATATTTGGGATGAAAAATTTAAAGTTCAGAAGGCTTGGCATGATTTGTCATGTAACTTTAGTTCACTTTGGTTTAAATTATACAATGATTTAAGAGATCGAAATTTAATCCCAATAGATAATATTTATCATTATCTAATATTTATAAGTCCAAGCTACATAGCCGTAACCATGGGAGAACTCATATGGATATATGATCCAAATTTAATATTGTATTGGCATATTACTTCATCCTGGATATATGATCCAAATTTAATATTGTATTGGCATATTACTTCATCCTTTTCGTTCTAGGAGAAGTTAAAAATATGATGGAGTCTAATAATTGTAGGGGGAAATGGGTGAAACATTTATGTATAGTGTTGTCCTTTGGATTTTTTTTTTTTTTAAATATATATAGGGGGATTATCATATAAGGAGTATAATTCAAGAATGGGGTTCATAGCGATGCACACATATTATGCCATGATATTGTTGATTAAGGTTGGTTGTCATTGATGTCAACCCTTGAAGAAACCCCCACAACACAAAGGTTTGGGTAATGGATCCAAGATTGTTTGATGTAAAGACAACTCATTATTGACTTGTCATAGTTGATAAGAAGTAAAGATGGATGAACTCCAAAGTGGTCCCCTTATGGTGAAAGCCCTCACGGGAAGACGTTTTGCGGAGTAAGAGAACCCATGCTTAATTATGGAATAATGAGATGAAGGACAATGAATTTGTTAGGTAAACTATCCTATATGGATAGTTCTTGTCATTCCATTTTTGGTGGTATGTGGAACGTCACATAACTCCTCATGGTTAGAGAGTTATGGCCATGAGAAGTTGGACACCCCGGGTTTGGGTAATGGACCCAAGTTTGTTTGATGGATAACGGTATGAGTTATGATATATTTCCAGATAATAATATTCTATATAGATAGTACATGTCATTCCATTTCTGGTGGTATGTGGAACGTCACATAACTCCTCACGGTTTGAGAGTTATGGCCTTACGAAGTTGGAAGACCCTCATATGTCATCTAGAAGCCCCAAAAGGTCAAAGTAGTCAAAGTATTTTAAGAGATTTTAAAAGGTAAATAATAAAGTGAAGTAATAAGTGTATTATAATTCAAAGTGAATACAAAATATATTATTTCAATAATAAATTTAATGGAAAAATTAGAAGTGGGTTAACCCTAGAATAAGGAAAGTGGGGCCAAGTGACCTAGAAGATGTTTTCAAGGAAGCTACTTGGAGAGTATAAATAAGAGGCAATGCTCTCTCATTTTAATCACACTTGAGCATATTGAATATCTATAGGTGTCTAAGGTAACCAAGGATATCTAAGCCGAAATTCTGAGGGAAGGTGAAGAAAAGGAGGCTGAAATGCAAGGAAGGATAAATTATTTTGATGGTGCTTTCTAAGGTATGCTATTTATAGGTCATCTCACCATTTTCGCTACAAATTGTTTTCTATAATGATTCATAACGTGAAATTTCTATGCCATTGAGAAAACATATCCAAGTATCTTTGGTAAAAAATTCAGCTTGTGGGTCATTGTATTTTTGGATTTACACTCCGTGGAAAATAGGGTTTGTGGCTAGTCCCGAAACTATTCAAAAATAGGTGTTTCGGGTAAAAATGTCATAACTTCTTCATAACAGATCCAAATTCAGTGAAACCAAATATGTTGGTTAGGGTACATTTTTTAGTATTCTATGTAACAGTTTCAGATCAATTCAACAAATATTCTGTGCGTGGCACGCTTTACAAAGTCTCTCTCTAGAATAAGCCAAAATTCAGCAAGGTATGCCATTTTTGCTATAACTCCTTTTTTGAGAGGTTCCAAGTAGTGACACATAGAGGAATTGCATAAAACATACTGAAGAACATTGTGTATTAGTTTCATATCTTTATACATTACAAGTGCAAAGCTATGATTACTTCAAGTTAGGGTTGTTGACTAATCCAAAACTAGGCATGTGAGACTAAAGAAAAGTTTGATGAAAATGCTAGTTTCTTGTTGTTGAAGTTAAGGAACGTTTGCAGGAATGTGATCATATACACCAGTTCTATTACAGAGCTACAAATCAGATTTGGATGATGAAATTGATGAGGGATTTTGGTTGAGGTGCATGTTGAGTACATGGTTGAGACAAGTAGTTGATGAGTTGGCACATACATGAGGTGTATAGTTGATAATATTGGTACATATTGATGAATCATAGTTGATGAGTAGTTGACACATGATTGGTACATACTTGGTACATGGTTGGATGCACTTGTTTATGGTACAAGTTGATTACAGGTTATTTGGTACAGGTTGTTGCATGGTTGATGCACTTGTTTATGGTATAGGTTGATTACAGGTTGAGGTACAGGTTGATGCATGGTTCAGATTTATTGGTACAGGTTTACAACGGTATATCTGACAGTGACATGTTGACAGTGGTTCCATCATTCTACTTCTACTTCAGGGTGGCAGGACAGGGCAATGACAGGTGGTTGTAGCCACTTTCCAGTTGTAGCCGGAGAACATAGGGGGTTGTAGCCTCCTTCTGGTTGTAGATAGAGAATTGGGGAGTTGGAGCTTCCCTCAGGTTGTAGCCTGAGAAATTAGGGGGTTGGGGCCTCCTTCGAGTTGCAGCTGGAAAACAAAGGAATTTGTGTGCTTCCAATGAATGTAATTCTTCAAGACATATAAAAAAAAAACATTTTGTGGTTTTCTCCTGATTTGGGTTTCCACGTAAAACACTGGTGTACTGTGTATGTGTATGTGTGTTCATTTATTCATTGTTTATTTACTCTGTAGTTATTGGATGATAATGCTCCATTGATAACACTTGGATTATATGGTTAAAAATGATTAAATTTCTCTATTACTGATTCACCCCCCCTCTCAGTAATCCAACAGATATTAAGACCATCCATCATCTATTTTGGGGTTGTACACTTGTTCATGCTTATTAAGAGTATATTTGGAACTCTTGGTGATTTATATTCTTTAGTAAGTTTAGTAAGATTCACTAAAATGCTACTTTTCTAAATGATGTTGATTTTATTAGCACATTTAATTTTTGAGAGATATGAAATTGTATTAGATTTTTAAACTTCTATGTTTTGTGGAAGTTTTATTGAGAATATTGGAAACACAATCCATTAGGATTAATTGGAGAAAAATATGAAATGTCACAATATGTGAACGATCATTAAAAGTCCAAAAGACCTTAGAAGATGAATCCAAAGATCATCCAAAATGTATATATATGTGTATCATATCAATCAATAAATGTACTTCAAGCTTGTCCTAATTTATGAGTATAACAATGGTATCAAAGAGCCTTAGTTCTTAGGCTTCCTAATTATCGTATGGGAGTTTTCCATAGATGATTTTCTATCTAGTTATTCCTAGGCATTTTATTTTAAGTGCATAAATGCAGTTTTCCGGTCTTCCTTTCGTTGGTTAACCATTTCTCAGACTCCATATTTGGATTTTCACCTTCAGAATCTTGACCTTGGTATCACAGTCGCTTCCTACTCATATTGCACCACTTACGAATTGCCTGAACATTTGCAGCATTATCGATCGATGGATTAATGCTATCACTATTCACATTCTGTGGGGTGATCGTGTGCGTCTCCAGTCTATCTCTCTGCCATTCAGTCTGTTTCTCTTCTAATAACTCTTTCCAACCCGTCGACTCATTCTCTAACCCATTGAATGTTCTGCCCACGCAAAACCCTAATTGGTGCCACCGTCTCCATTGTTCAAGCACTCTATTGTTTCACATTTCACTAGGAACAAAACCCTAAATCGTGTTGGAAATTGAACTCGTACCCTTCCTTGGGCACAAACGGATTGCAAGGTTAGTCTCCCAATAGTCTTTAGTTTGTCAACGTATCCATTGCTAGTCTATATACCAAAACCCTAATTCGTGATTGTTCATTGCTCATGTCACCCGTACAGTTCGCCCCCTCGCCCATCAATTCTTCCATGTTTGTTGGCATTGGCAATTGAGGGTGTCCGTGATAGTGAAGAAAATAATACAAGCCTCTTTCACCCACGACTGTTCCTTTCTTCTTGCAAGTGATTGTCACACTGCTCATGCCCCATCAACTATTCCTTGCTCAAACCCACATTCCTCGGTCGATTGTTCCTTGGATGTTGGAGTGTGTCAGTTTTGGGAATTGTGTAGGGTTCATTACCTACGAAGGAGAAATGAAAAGAAGAGATGTAGGGTTCATTTCCTATGAAGGTTGCAATTTATAAATGAAGGAGACACAAATTTACAATTTACAAATGAAGGTTGCAGTTTGACTACTGACAATAGTCCAAACATCACTCTAATTCCTTTCTTCCTCCATTGATTGTTGCTAAGGTGACACATTGGTAGTGACACACACTCTATGATATCGTAATATGGTGCCCACTCGACCATATCAATGGCCTCTTGATTTTGTTGTTGCTTGAAAAGGATTTGGAACTATTCGCAAACCCCATGGTTTCTATCCAAAGAGGTCATTTAGTTATTTATGCTAGTAAGAGATCATGATTTGCTTCATGAAATGATCCACACACTCTTTTCTTGTTTTCAACAATGTAGTAATTGTAACATCCCCACTATAATCCTCAATTTAATTAATGCATAGTGTAGAAATGAATGTGGTTATGGCCAAGTGATGTAATATGCGAAATGTATTTTTTGTTTTTAAATAAAAGTAATGTGATACTAGCTGCAGGGAATATGGATAGAGATGGAGGTTAATTAATCCAAAAGAGAGAGGTAATTTCTGGGAGTTTCTAAGAGGGGCCCAAGGGAGAATGGATTATGGGTATTAATCCAAATCCATATTTCTGAATTTTATTACCATTTGAGGAAACCCTGTATTTTTTGTTTGAGTGTATGAGAGCCCATCATTGAATACTTGTCAGGGTGTGGGTGTAGAAGTCACTTCCATAGTTATTAGAAGCATGAGGTTGCATTGCAGTCAACGTTGGGCGGAGTGAGAAGTCAATTATCTAGGGAAAATAGGGGAAATTTGTATGGGGGAGAATAGGAATTTTTTTCACATTCAGTTTTGCATGAACAACAAGCAGAGAGCAAGGAAAAAGAGCACCAGAGCTAGAGTAGGGAGGATGGGAAAATTATGGAGCATGCTTGAGTGTTTTGGAATTGGAAAATGATGAAATAGGTTGTCAATCCTGAAGAGTGAACTCTTGTGTGCATTTCACTGTAACAACAAGTGTTTATTGTTGTTGTCATGGTATTTTTCCTGACAATGATCTCCCTTGAGTTCCCAACAGAGAGATTCATGGTTACATGTGCCATAAAGACCCCGATAAATGAATAGGACTCTCAATGGACTGAGAGCAGTGAAGGGGTGCATTCCTTGGGTTGGGAAGGTCAAGAGGAAGAGAGATGGAGGAATTTCGAGATAGTTGTAGGAAAATACTAGTGGATTGTGGGTTATTTATCTATAAATGGACTACGAGAGGCACCTTTATTTTATGGATTCTCATCCCCATCTCGGTGATGACTTGCTATTGATATTTGGAACAACAAGTCTATGGTTGGGTGGAACATCCTTCCCAAGTAGTCGGTTGCACAAACTTTCATTTAAAGATAAGTGTTTGTCTATTATCTGAGTTTTCTTATGAGTCTCATGGTCGTGCATTTTACTATGTGAATGAGAATGGTTTTATGTGTTGTTATAGATGATTTATTAATCGCATACATGTTCCTTTAGAATGATGTAGATGCATTTAATTATGGGCATCAAAATCTAGTTAAATCTGTACATAATTTGTAGTTGGTAAGCTACATGAAATGAATTAGAAAGAAACAAATTATTTTTATGTGTATTCTACGTAGTAATGTTCCTCAGTTAAGTTGGTTATTGTAGCACACCTTTTCTGCTACTTTGTTTAATCACTCTGATACCAAATTGTAGCGCACCCGCTGCGCCACTTTCTGATACTATGTTTAATCGCTCTGAAAATAAGACTATAACGCCACTCTATACAGGTGTTATTCATTCCACATGAATTTAAGAAAATAAACACATTCAAGCTCAGAGTACACATATTATTCACTGCTATAATTTACAAACCATAGCATTTCATACTAATTCCTATACACAGCAGAAATCATGATAACATAAGCAATAGAGTCATGCAATCTATGAGTAAAACATAAACATATACTTATCTTTATCAATGGTAGATTCCACCAACCAAGTGTTGGCCTTCCACGAACCTCCCAGCCTTAGACCACACTGCTCATCATCTCAGCAGTGGATCACCCCCGAGATGGGACTAAGCTCCACCCCAAGGCAAGGAATCCTAGCTAGGCTAAGGTTACAGGGAAAACAACACTTAGAATATGGAAGGATTCTTCCCAGGATGCCATCTTACGCCCACTACTACCAGAATCTCATTCCCCACATGCCTGTTCCGCCCAAGAGTATACACCTTCACAAGCACATTCCATCTGTGCTAACCTCCCTCTCTGGGTCTCGACAATAGGCCGGATCAGGAAGTCTCAGAGCCTGAAGCTGGTGCTGGACACTCTCTGGAAGAAACCTCTTCCAACAACATCCACCTCCCTCGCCTAGAGAGAGATCACACACAGGCTCAATTACCACCTGCACTGGACAACAATTCACATGCAATCCATCTCTCCATGACCACTACAGTCAATCAGGAATACAGACTCAGACTTCTCAAACAAGCTCAGCAATGGCGGCAAGGTCTCACGGTGTTGATTTTTGGAATTGCGTGAGAAGCAATTTCCGTAGAGAATTACACAGACTCTCTGGTGCAGAACGAGGAGGATAAACTGGGCTTTTCAGAAAGCGAACACAGTATTCTCGACTCTTAGAACAGAGGGTGTACACGGATTTGCAGAGACAAACACAGGCTTTTTGCCCGTTTCAGAACTGCAGTAGGGTCTCTTGCAGAGGTCACACAGTTCACGCTCAGGACAGTCTAGGGTCGAATGGAGGAGAGGACCCTTTCTCAAGGCTTACCCTGGCTGTTTGTTTGCATGTGTCAGGGTCGACACTTGTCACCCATGGCACTGCATGTGTTCCACCAGCACGCATCACCCTTGTACGTCCTCCCTTACCAACACTTAGGATAAAACACAAATGCACATGTCTTTTTGGAATAATATTAAAATATTATTCCCAGGCTTAAGCCCCCTAGGCTCAACACTTAGCCCCTTTTCCCACCTTCAACCCCTAATTCCTTGCCCACTCTATGGATGCTTAGTCCCCCTTCACTCATTCATCATGGTCGGTCTGCACATGGCGGTGTTTATATTTTTATTAATTGTTTTGCTTGATTACATTTACAACAGCAGGCTCCTGGCCTTCAACACTCAGGCTCTCTAGCCTAATCAAACACATAAGCCTCCAGCTTATAAAAGCTTGGCTCACCATCCTAGGAATCTTAATTACAATTCCTTTCAGAACTTGGTTTACAACGGGGCTTGGCCTTGGGGACACTACAATCCCCCTCCCCTTATTTTTGCACTGTCCTCAGTGCAACTTACACTGTCTCTGCAAGCCTTTCAAAATTTTCAAAAAGATGCGGATACTCTGTCCGCTTAACCTCTTCATGCTCCCATGTCGCGTCCTCAGGACCGTACCAGGTCCACTGGACCTTTACAAGTTCTATAGCTCGATTCCGGAGCTGTTTTCTTTTCCTGTTCAATATGCCCACATGATGCACTTGCAGGACACCCTCTGGTTCCACCTGAATCACATTCCAATCGATAACATGATTAGCATCGGGTACATATTTATTAAGCAGTGAAACATGAAACACATTATGTACAGTCATAGATGCAGGTAATGCAAGCATGTATGAAACCGACCCAATCCTTTCCAGGATCTCAAATGGCCCACAAAATCTTGCTGCCAACTTGGCACAACTTCCCAGTCTCAGGGAACTCCCATTAGTTTTCACTTTCAGGAAAACATGGTCACCCACTTTGAATTCTCTATGGGTTTTGTTACTATCAACGTAACTCTTCTGCCTGTCCTGGGCAGATTTTAGATTATGTTTAATTTTTATCATTTGATCTTCCATCTCTTTGAGCATCTCAGGCCCAGCTACTGTTATGTCTGTTGGATTATCCCAGCTCACTGGAGTGTTTCACTTTCTTCCATAAAGCGCTTCGAATGAGCTCATCTTCAATGACGCATGATACCCATTATTGTAGGCGAATTCTACCAAATGCAGGTAGTCTTCCCACCTTGATGATTTATCCATCACATACATTCTCAGCATGTATTCTATTACTCTATTTACTCTCTCTGTCTGTCCATCAGACTCAGGATGATATGATGTGCTAAAGTTCAGATTCGTTCCGAATCCTTTGAACAGTCCTTTCCAGAAATTCGATGTGAATTTCGGGTCTCTATCAGACACAATTGTCTTAGGAATTCCATGCAAGCGTGCAACTTATTTTAGGAAAATGTCAGCAACATCTGCTGCTTTGTGGGTGGTTTTCAGTGGAATAAAATGGGCAGCTTTAGTAAGCTTGTCCACCACCACCATGATTGAATCATGTTGCTTGCTTGTTCTGGGCAATCCTGTGATAAAATCCATTGTTGCCACATCCCATTTCCATTCAGGAATAGGTAAAGGCTGCAACAACCCTGCTGGGTGCCTGTGCTCAACCTTAACCTTTTGGCACTCCATACATATGGCGATGTATTCCACGATTTCTTTCTTCAAACTGGGCCAAAAACAATGGCTTTTGACTGCTGCCACAGTCTTCTGATATCCAGGATGTCCAGCATAAGTCACGTTATGCATCTCCTTTAGAATTGCCAGCTTCAATTCTCGGACATTGGGTACATACACTCTGTTTTTATACAAAATTAAACCATTATTTCCCAAGTTGTAACTTTCCTTGGTCTGTGGTATCTCACGCTGTTGTAGCTTTGCTACAAGATTTTTGTACTGCAAATCAGCATTTGCAGCTTCCAAAATTCTATCTTTCATCTCAGTCTGGTACATGCTAATGGCTGTAGCATGTAATTCGTGCACTTTTCTGCTGAGTGCATCAACCACCTTATTTTCTTTCCCTTTGATATGCTTGATATCAAAGTCATATTCGCACAGAAACTCCAACCATCTGATTTGCCTGGCATTTAAGGTCGGTTGATCAAATAAATACTTTAGACCGTTATGGTCTGTTCTCAACTCGAATCTCTTTCCCATGAGGTAATGTCTCCATTTCCTCAAGGCATGGATGATTGCTTCCAGCTCTAAATCGTGAGTGGCATAGTTCTTCTCATGTTCCTTTAACTTTCGGGATTCATAACAAACTACAAATCCCTCTTGGCTGAGAACTCCTCCCAACCCCTCCTTACATGCATCTGTGCACACTACATAATCCTTGTTTGGATCTGCAATCTTCAGGATTGGAGCACTAGTTGGAAGCTGCTTCAATCGCTTGAAGCTTCTCTCACATTCTTCAGTCCACTGGAACTTCTTTCCCTTCCTTTGCAAGGAAGTGATAGAATGGGTTATCCTTGAGAATCCGACTATAAACCTCCTATAGTAGCCTACCAGACCCATAAAAGATCTAACTTCTGCCACATTCCTTGGAGCTGGCCATTCTCGAATGTCCTGTACCTTCCCAGGATCCACAACGATCCCTTCTTCAGATATTATATGTCCCAAGTAATGGATCTGCCTTTGATAAAAAGAGCACTTGCTCAGTTTTGCGTACAGCTGGTGTTCTTTGAACACCTGCAGCACCATTCTCAGGTGTTTCTCATGTTCTTCCTCTATCTTGGAATACACCAAGATATCGTCCAGAAAGACTATGACAAACTTGTCCAAATAATTTATGAACACTCCATTCATTAAACACATGAAAACAACAGGTGCGTTGGACAATCCAAACGACACCACTATGAACTCATAATGACCATACCTTGTTCTAAAGGCGGTCTTGTTGATGTACTCATCCTTTATTCTCACTTGGTGATATCTTGATCGAAGATCTATTTTCGAAAATATTTTTGCATCTTTCAACTGATCAAAAAGATCATCAATCCTTGGCAGAGGATACTTGTTCTTGACAGTGACCTTATTCAACTGTCGAAAATCAATGCACAGCCTCAACGTCCCATCTTTATTCTTCACGAATAGGACCGGGGCTCCCCACGGTGACACACTGGGGTGAATTTAACCTTTCTTTAGTAGCTCTTCGAGCTGCAATTGAAACTCTTTCAGCTCTGGCGTACTCATTCTATAAGGAGCTTTCAAAACTGGAGCTGCTCCTGGCATCAAATTTATAGAAAAATCAATGTACCTCCTCGGAGGTAGTCCAGGTACCTCCTGAAATACATCCTTGAAATCCTTGAGTACTTCATGATCTTCCAGATTCGATACTACATCTTGAGATGCTTCTTCCACCCGAGTTGCATATAATTGACAGCCTTTCTGGTAACATTTCTTCAGCTGCATGGTTGAGATTTCCCTCACATCCACGACTCTGGGAATTTCTTGGACTGTTACCTGATTTCCCTCTTCGTTCAGGCATGTAAACCTCTTGTTACAACAATCCAAAAGGGCATGGTGTTGGTCCAACCAGTCCATCCCAATTAAGCAATCGTATGAGCCTAAAGGCAGAATGTTCAATTCAGCCTTAGTGCTCATTCCTTTCATGTCCACTGAACATGACTTAACCAATTCAGTGACCT
>ML778167.1:308189-323629 GCA_009831015.1 Picea engelmannii | reverse complement strand
TTGCTTCTCGTTAGATGCAAACTTTCCACCACTCTAGGATCTACATAACTATGGCTAGCCCCTAAATCAATTAAAATAACAAGTGGTCGGTTGTTGATCGTACCTTCCACTTCAATCATGTGTGATTGAAATTCTACTTGCTTTTTGTCTAGGGCTGTGTAGATCCTCGACATTCTACTGCCCATATCGTCCACTATTTTAGCTTGCTGAACAATATGGACAATTCTTGCCTTACCATTTTTATGGGGACAATCTCTGTACTTGTGGTTTCCTTGACAGCTCCAACATTGAATGGGCGTCAGTCTCTGTCTTTGTGCTCCCTCTTCAGTCCTTCTCGGCTCTCTAAACGATGGCTGTCCCTTAAGACTGTTTCTGAAAAAGGAAGGCTTGTTTCCCTTCTGCCTCTGTTCCTTCTTAAACTTCCTCTGATCATTCCAAGCCTTCCGAAGGATAGGCCTTTCTCCTTGCTGTTCATACAATCATTTCTCCTTTCTTATTGTTTCTTCCATGGTCTTAGGGTCATCATATTGAATCTTGTCACTCATGGAAGGTGGCAGTCCACTCAGATATCTCTGAATCTTGACAGCCTCATCTTTGATGAATGGAACATACTTCAGTAGTTCTAGGAAACTACATTCATACTCATCAATGGTCATACTGCCCAACTTAAGTTCGAAGAACTCCTTCATCTTTCTATCATAGTATCTTTTAGTCAGGTATTTCTTCTCGAAATACCTCTTAAATTCCTTCCAAGTGACCTGTTTCTCTCTGATGTATTGCACCTGCACAAACTGATCCCACCACATGGATGCTTTTCCTTTCGGTTGGTACATTGCAATTCTTCCTTCTGCATGGGTGGAATAATTCTGCAGTTGGAAGTGTTTCTTCATGCCAAGCAACCATGTCTCGACATCTTCCTCCTTCTTATGTTCTCCATCGAATGTTGGAGGCTTAATCTTGTTCATCTCTCCCTTCAATTCCTCCTTTCCAGATTTTCGATGTTTTCTGGTAGGGGATGGGCTTGAACTACTGTGTGTCTTCCTGTCAGAATGTCCTTGGGAGCGGCTAATATGTCAGCTACCACTCCTCGAGCTACTTCTTCTCCCATGGGTTCTGTGACTCTCCGTCGTACTTGAGTCTCTTCCCTTCTCGATTTTCTTCTCTATTCTTTCCAGGCTCTTCAAGAATTTTAAGTTTAGTGCACCTGTCGATCCCTGACTTTCATAAGCTTTCGGCTATCAGCTCGGCGAGCCTTGGCCTCTCTTTGCAATCCTTCAGTGATTTTCATTATGTTTCCTTCCTTATCCTTTTCTTTTCCGTGCCCATTGGAGTTCGATCCTTCCACTCTCGTATTGACATCCTTTCCTTCCCATTCGTCTTCCGTTTCAGGGGTAATATGAACCTTTCCCCACTCCATACTTGGCATTGTTTAACTGGAGTCTTGACCTCCGTTGAACTCTGCACACGCACTGTGAAATTAAATTCGAAGTTTTTCAGGCCATTACTCCTTCCAAAACAATTCATAACATTTATAAGCCAATACGAACAAGAAGGAAAGACATTTTGATTCAAATAAGTTTTCTGAGTTTCTCGTTCGACTCTGTAATTTCAGGACTTCATTTTTCGGGTTTTTGAAGATTTCATTTTTGGCACTTCAGAAATTCAGAACTTCGGGTTTCGGGGTTTCGGTCCATGAGGCTTTCAAACTTGCTTTCCTTTCTAACTCCAGACTTCCGAAATTCCAATTTACATTTCCCTCTGGGCCCACATAGTACAGTGGTCACCCACAACTAGGGTGGCACGTAGCACGTTCACGAGGGTCCATGTCGCTTTTAACGACGGCAACGGGTCCCACCTCTCTCACTTCTATTCTCGGCCTACTGGCACGTGGTACATCTCCATGTGTCCACGTTCATTTCTAGTAACATCAATGGTCAGATCTTTCTCAGATCTACAGCACAGATCCTTTTGGTGTTTCGAGCTTCCAAATGCCGATGCGCTCTAACTCCCGTTAGCCCTCCGGGCTAGACTCGTGATTCACACAACCTCCCCTTATATGACCACAGTTATACCTCCTATCGGGGTTTCAGACTTTCCAATGCCGAAACACATATGTCCTTAGGATTCACGATTCCCCGAACCCCGATTTCCCGATGGATGACTCTCCTTCTGGAACTTTCCCGACTACCTCGATCTCGGCCACGCATCCCCAAGAATGGATGGTCCTCGCCGCTTCTTGCTATTTCGCGATTTCGCGATTTCAAATGCTCCGGGTGCCTTGTCTTCAGAATTCGCGAAACGCCGAACCCCGATATGCCAATGGGCTCCCAATCTCGCCCACAAGTCCCAACTGACGAACGGCTCAGATCCAATATCGAAATTTCACAACTTGTGATTCCCCGATGACAAAGTTCTGTGTCAACTCAAAACCTCGGTAGTCGATATATCGATGGGTCGCTCGATCTCCGTCATGTGTCTCAACTGTCGGATGGCTCGGATCAAATCTCAGGACTTCTCCTGGTGCAAGTTCAAAAACGCTCACCTATGTGAGTCCGGGTGGTCCAGATCTCCGAATTGGACGATCGTGCGACATGTGTCCTTCCTTAGACGGCCGGCTCAGATTCCCTCTCACTATTTCAGAACTTGAAATGTCCCGACCTTCTCAACCTCGAGAACTCCTATATCCCTAACGTCGATATCCCAATAGGCCAACTCCTTTCAGGACTTTCACCCTCATGTTCATGAAGTTTTAAAACCCTGTGCAACTCTTCTACAGATCCGACGGTTGTCGGGTAATTTGCTCAAGATCTGACGGCTCACAAGGGTTCGCCTTCCCTCCCCAACAGATCCTAGAGCTTCCACACCACCAGTGTGGAGTCCTCTCTCCCTGTGGACTCATACCACAATGGCTATGTTTTCATAACGCCGCTATACCTCATGAGATTTAAAAACTCGTCAAGTAACTACTTAACACTTTGGAGCAAACTAGGGTATGAAATTGGCCTTCCAGACCCAATTTCCCCTCGCATTCTCGGTCCAAAGACTGCTCCACTAGCCCATCTAGGCTCAGTGTCGAAACCTTGGCTCTGATACCAAACTGTAGCACACCTTTTCTGCTACTTTGTTTAATCGCTCTGATACCAAACTGTAGCGCACCCGCTGCACCACTTTCTGATACTATGTTTAATCGCTCTGAAAAGAAGACTATAACGCCACTCTATACAAGTGTTATTCAATCCACATGCATTTAAGAAAATAAACACATTCAAGCTCAGAGTACACATATTATTCATTGCTATAATTTACAAACCATAGCATTTCATACTAATTCCTATACACATTGGAAATCATGATAACATAAGCAATAGAGTCATGCTATCTATGAGTAAAACATAAACAGATACTTATCTTTATCAATGGTAGATTCCACCAACCAAGTGCAGGCCTTCCACGAACCTCCCAGCCTTAGACCACACTGCTCATCAGCTCAGTAGTGGATCACCCCCGAGATGGGACTAAGCTCCACCCCAAGGCAAGGAATCCTAGCTAGGCTGAGGTTACAGGGAAAACAACACTTAGAATCTGGAAGGATTCTTCCCAGGATGCCATCTTACGCCCACTACTACCAGACTCTCATTCCCCACATGCATGTTCCACCCGGGAGTATACACCTTCACAAGCATAGTCCATCGGTGCTAACCTCTCTCTCTGGGTCTCGACAACAGGCCGGATCAGGAAGTCTCATAGCCTGAAGCTGGTGCTGGACACTCTCTGGAAGAAACCTCTTCCAACAACATCCACCTCCCTCGCCTAGAGAGAGTTCACACACAGGCTCAATTACCACCTGCACTGGACAACAATTCATGTGCAATCCATCTCTGCATGACCACTACAGTCAACCGGGAATACAGACTCAGACTTCTCAAACAAGCTTAGCAATGGCGGCAAGGTCTCACGGTGTTGATTTTCGGAATTGCATGATAAGCAATTTCCGCTCTCAGAACAGAGGGTGTACATGGATTTGCAGAGACAAACACAGGCTTTTTCCTCATTTCAGAATTGCAGGAGGGTCTCTTGCAGAGGTCACACGGTTCACGCTCAGGACAATCCAGGGTCGAATGGAGGAGAGGACCCTTTCTCACGGCTTACCCTRTCCGTTTATTCGCATGCGTTAGGGTCGACACTTGTCACCCATGGCACTGCATGCGTTCCACCAACACGCATCACCCTTGTACGTCCTCCCTTTCCAACACTTAGGATAAAACACAAATGCACATGTCTTTTTGGAATAATATTAAAATATTATTCCCAGGCTTAAGCCCCCTAGGCTTAGCCCCTAGGCTCAACACTTAGCCCCTTTTCCCACCTTCAACCCCTAATTCCTTGCCCACTCTATGGATGCTTAGTCCCCCTTCACTCATTCATCGTGGTCGGTCTGCACATGGCGGTGTTTATATTTTTATTAATTGTTTTGCTTGATTACATTTACAATAGCAGGCTCCTGGCCTTCAACACTCAGGCTCTCTGGCCTAATCAAACACATAAGCCTCCAGCTTATAAAAACTTGTCTCACCAGCCTACGAATCTTAATTACAATTCCTTTCAGAACTTGGTTTACAACGGGGCTCGTCCTTGGGGACACTACAATTATGCTCCATTTTTTTATATGAAATCAGGCTCTCCATATCAATATTGCAATTTGTAACCTCTAATAGATGTTTCATTTCTACCTTGCTTAGTGTACGAACAACTGCAAACCAAAGAACTGGTTTGATGAGCTTAAAAATAGCTACAAGATGGTGATAGATGGAGTCAAATATTGAGTGGTGTGTCCCTTTCTATGACTACCTAGAGGATTGTTTGAGGCACAAAGAAAAAATGGTCATATTTGAAGCTGCAAGAGCTATAACAGAGTTGAGTGGAGCAGATTTGTGTTCTAAAGGATATGATGTTATTCTTCAATTTTATTACCTTTACCTAATTTTGGAGTAGTGCATTCAACATGTTATTTTTGTAGGAATTTTTTGCACTATAACGTTGTGGCAGTAGTTGAGTAATGACGGTTAGGTGCTACTCTATTCTATATTAAATTTTATGCATGCCTGGTTATAGAAATCTTCATATATTTTTATTCATAAGGTTTTGAAGCATAATATTGGCCTATGAAACATTCTACAAGTCTGACACATGGTGTAATTGAGGCTATTAATAAAATGATTAAATATATTGATAGTTTTCACAAGGGTTTTTCCATTCATTACTTTAGGGAAAATATTCAATTCATTCTAGTGCTCAACTTTTTGAAGTTGGAGGTTCATTGCAGAACGAGAGGAGACTCATTCAATCCATAGAATCAAGGTATACTTTCAAATAATCTTTTTGTAAGTTACTTGTACTTTTTGAAATTAAATTACATTGTAAACGGGTGCATTTTTTGTAGAAGCTCACAAACCTCTATTTGTTGGTTGCATTGTTGAGTCTAATTGTTAAAGGGTGGACTTGACCACTTGGTTTGAAGGAATACCACTCATTTTCTTAGCCATGTTCTCTCTCTCATATGGGTTATGAAATTTTGTGTTTTATAGTTTCTCCTTCTTTGAATTCCCTTTGGCCTTGCTTTTCTGTGAATCAAAATCATCCCATTTCTAAGTTCTTTTTGAATGGTATTGAAACTTGTCGGCAAATGGAAACATCTAAACATGGGAAAACATTCATGCTTAATATTAGCACCTTCAAAATTATAATTCTTTGTAGGGCATCACTAAATCATGACACTCTTCAACAAGGCACTCAATAATGGATTTAGATATGCCTTTAACCTCAATTTCATTAAATTTGGTTAATTCTATTCTAAGCCCTTTCAATGATAGCTTGAAATCAGTCTTTTTAAAATTGTCCCAAATTGGGTTTTTAAAGTGAAAAATCCTTCGAAATTTAATATGTATCATTTAAAGTTTTAAAAATGAGTTACACATCATCCACAAATAATAATAATAATAATCTAATTTTAAGGTCGCAACCAAGCCAGACACCAAATTGGTGTATGAGACCCCCTTGTCTGTGGGACAAGGTTCCCCCTCCACACAACAATTTGACTGCTAAATTCTATAGAGGTATACATACCCTACCTCCCTATGGATTTGAACTTGTGACCTCTTAGGAGGAAACACATGTTCTTAACCATTAGGCCCACTCATTGTTATTCATGTCTCCATAATTATATCTTTTTGTAATTATATAGATTTTCCATCGTCCCATAGATTTATTTCTTTGGAGTTCTCCATAAATTGCACTTTTACAATCACAAATACTATTGAATACAATGTTTCAAAACATTTACCTAAACCATTTAATATCAAGCACAATTCCATAATTGCTTTTCTCATTATTGTGTTTTTCGTAAAACCCACTTTAATTCCGACACACAAATATTTTAACATGTCGATAAAAACTAACAAATACATTTCACATGTATATATATTGGATTTCTATAATTGGTGTCGCAAATCAATACTTATAAAATTTTCCATGAATTAAATTTTGTTTATATGTAAATACCACAAAAAAATTGAACATACTACTGAATTTATCAAACACTATTGAATATAAAAAATCAAAATATCTTATTGACGAGATTAAAAATTGTTAGGCATATAAAATATTAGTAAAATGTACTAATTAATAAAAAGTACTAACATTTACAAATTTCAATGGATGGTTATTTTATTACATTTCCTTTAGTCCTCTTGTTAAAAAATGCAGGTGCAATTTTTTGCATTTGAATCAAGAAAAAATAATAATTTAAGGACATCATTGTCCATTCACTTTCAATGTAACACACCTAACCCCCTAATCATTACATAGGTTGGTGGGATGTTGAATTTCCTTTTTCTTCTCCTCATAACATGCTATCGGGTTCATCAATTGTTTAGGTGATGACTTCTCTTATCACAATTTAAACTAAGATAACTCTTATTAATTCTCAGATATGTTTCTCCACTTAGCTTACTGAAGTACCTAGGTCCCTAAACACCCTCAATCAGATGGTCCAATTTTCTTATTTCCCTCAGACAAAAAATATGTGGGTTTTCAGAATCATTCCCATTGGAATGCCCAACCATCTACGCTAATATCCCCTCCAACGATGATATCTCAATAGATCATCCTCTGACATAAACGGTCCTCAGACCTGCCATTCTAATGGTTACAATTGTGTCGGGATACCCATCCAGTCGATGATTACTTTTTTCTTGAGCTTCCATCCCACATGCCAACCATTGGGACCCACGTAACCTATTAGTGTTGCCATTTTTCTTTCCAAGTTTAGAGTCGGTTTTAAAGTCACAGTGTGACCCATGCTTCCAAACATGTGAAGTCAGGTACGTAACACCATAAGTTTGAGGTCAGCAAGTGTCTGGTTAGCCCTTGGAAACGGGAAGGGATGTCAGATCCAAAACTTGTATAAGGGGTATGGGTATGTCTTTTCCAAGAAAGTTGAGTCCTGTTAAGAAACCAGTCTCTACATGCCCCAAGTCGAGTCAAGTGGTTAATAGAGGTCATGTCAGTAAGTACAACAACTATTATCAGTTCATCATGGAGGCTGAGGGAATGAAAAATCACGACGTCTGTATCATGCATGACCAACAAACCTTGTCACCTATATCCTACACATAGGGATTTGCCATGGAAAACCTACAACTTGATCTGGAACATCTCGTCACCATGAATTCACTGTCCTCCAGCATGATGTATTTTCTTTTCCAATTTGTTATAAATCTCGGATGCTCGTCATTCTCTTGAGTCATAGAACCAGGCCTGAAACTCTATTTTCATTTTCCCTTACCAGTTATGTGTGATCAAAACCTTTTCCCATCCCGTGCGTTTGTTGGATACACTGCATGCAGATTTCACCTTGGTCACACCATGGTGACCTCTCAGAGAGCAAGGAAAAGTGCGTGGAGTAGCAGAAATGTAAGGTCTGAGCCTCAAAGGAACTGGGATGCATTCTCACCTGTAGCAGGCATTCCCAAAAACGTAAAAGGAACCATCCCTTTACTTGCAGAGGAAACTAGATCAATTCGTGAAAAATATGAACCAGAGGGATTCACAGAGGAAGGGAAGACAACAAGAGCCCTCTCTTCTTGGAAACAACTACCTCAGAGGAGGGCAGGCCAAGGAAAATCCATGAGACCGTGGAAGCTCAAATTTTATAAGAACCTTGCATCAGATTGGTAGCTGAAGAACGACTCAGGCATGCCATTCGACTGAAATCTGCTGGGGGATCAAGCCACAAAGATAGGAGAATAAAAAGGAAAGCGAATATCCCATAAGAGAATGAGTAAGTGCCATCTCAACAATGGTAGCAAGCGAAACTAGACATCATCGAGATCTATTAGGAGAACATGGAATTACGACGACAACTAGCGACAAACACCACGGAAGAATCTGCAACACAAGGTCGCAAAGGGAAAGTGGCATGGTTGAAAAGGTAGTTCAGAGAGGCGCAAGACACCATTGTACAGTTGCGACAAGCACATATATTGACGAAATAAAGGCACATGAAACATTCCATAGAATGTGAAATGACCGATAAAGGAGCCCACGTAGCTCTCGCCAACGCGCAGGAAAAACAAGTTTAGTTGGTGCTCGCCTCTGCACCTGCTAAAGATGAGACAAATATTGGTAGTTTTGAAAGATACGTTTTCCCTGAAGTATGATACCATTTTGATAACGTCCACAATGATTTAACAATTTTTACTACGCGAAGCTCTCGATGAATGGTGACATCACTGAAGTCGAAGTTGTTATTCGCAGACAACAAGCTCCTGACAGACACCTGTTCACCGGGACACCTGCTCAAAGGAAAACAGTGACACATCTTTTCTCCATACCAGAGCCTGACCAACGGTCAGATCCCGTGGAGAAATTTCAAACAGTCATAAGTAAAAGGGCATGATTATTGTCTATTTTTGGAAAGACTATGCGAAGTGTCTCCAACACATTTTAGTCAGTTTTCCTAGTTCTAAGGGTTAGCAGTTAGGAAGCAGGGTATCCCAAGCAGCACCCTCATTTATCTATTTCATATTTTTGATGTAAGCAAGGTTGGTTGGAAAATTTTGGTAGACGATAGCTATTGTATGTAATCTGAAGTTTTGACCGGAATTTAATGCAAAGGTCATGTGATTTGATGAAAAGATTCTAGTTGTGATAGTCGAATGTATTGTGCTTCTTTCTATGTGTATGTGCTTTCCTATTATCTATATTTCATATCTTTTTCTGTCTATTTCAGAATGAATTATTGAACCTGCAGATTCATTGTATTGCACCCCTTGTTCGGGCCACTTAGACAAAACATTTTCCTCTCAAGCTAACTCTGAATTTGTCCACAGCGATGCTCTTGAGTTACTTCTTGTGTCTTTCTCTCACCACACTTTACGGTTTACACTGAAGGTTGTTGCTTGCCTAGCCTTCTCCTCTCGAATCCAGTCACTGAGTCATTTGTCCCGTCTCTTCCTCAAATCGACCCCATAGCCCAAGTTTACTTTTCTGTGTCAATATAACCAGAACCCATTTTACCATAGGTGTTAAATCTAGCCATTGTTTTCAAAGTCATATCCTACGTGGAGACTGCGCCATTTCTAAGAGAGCCCTCTCCAGATCCGAAAGGCTAGTTTCGGGTCTCAAAGTTGGTTGAAAAAGTTACCTTCATCATCTTTTTATTATCCAAATAGATTTATGGAGTGCTAACATTGTGGCGCTGTTGTCGGGGACGAAATTGAATAGATTTTCCCTAGGAGAACGACAACGTTGTAGTTTTACCCCTGAGGGTAACAGAGGGACGGACATCCATACCAGCTAAAACCATTACCTTGGTGACTCTAGTCCAAACAAACCAGTAGCCTCAAGTAGCACAGTTTAGGAACCTTGGCTCCCAAGACGGTTTACACCAGAACGAGTCCCAACCCGAATCCCTTGGAACCAGTGTACAACCCTGAGAAGATTCTGCACAAGGTTAGAGAATTAGCACCAGACCCATTCTACTACCTAGACAAAATTTTGTCCTTGCCCAAAGACAGTGCGCAGAGTGTTGACGACCTTGAGTTAGACACATTCTTTGAGAAAACTTTGTTCCGGTCGAAGTCAGAGACAAATTTGAACGAAACCATTTTCGACCCGAAGAAATTTCAAGCCCTAATATCAAATAATATCCCCCAGAATCCGAATCCTCCTCAGGATGTGGCCGCTTTTTTCACTCCTCTCATCCTATCGGCCGAATTGCATGAATTACCTCATAATTATAGCCAAAGGATCAGGCTCTACTATGTTGAGGGAAATGTTTATGCTCATAAGCACCTAGATTGGTTTAATGATTTCATCAACCTGGAGGAGGTGGATCATGGGGATGCACATATGTAGTTGTTCACACAAATCCTCTCGGGAGATGTAAGAAAGTTGTTCAAATCCCTCACGCCCATGAGCATTCGGGACTTCTCCGCATTCGATGCGTCGTTCCTAGACAAATGGGGAGATAAGAAAAACCCTTTGCAGCTACTGACACAATACAATAACATGAAGAAAGCGCCAGAGGAGACGGTGCAGGAATTCTCGGCCTGTTTTTTTAAAGTGTGAAACTTGATTCCTGCAAAATTCAAGCCGCCTCTCAGTGCTGCGCAATTGTGGTATGCAGACTCCTTCGAAAATGATTTCTCCCTGTTGTTGAGGGAAATAAGATCGGCGAATCTAGATGCCATAATGAGAAATGTTGTCGAAGTTGAAGTAAACATGATGGCGCCAAGAAAAATAAAACCAAGATTTAACCAAGGTGAAAAAATACCCTAGGGAGATGCGTAGTCATTGATGTTGCAGTCCTCAGATGATAAATTCAAAATGATGATCAAGACCATGGAGAAGTTGATGGAGAGAATGTCTATGGGAAATAGACCTGTTTTCCATGAATAGAACAACCCACCTCCAAGAAATCCAAACCTTAGGAGAGGTCAAATCCCTCAGATCAGACAGAGGGAACAAAAGGAGCAAAGGAATCAAGGTGAACAACAAACAAGACCTCCTTTTCAGAACAACTATGTGGACGAGGATTTCAACCAGATGTTCGACGACCAGATACATTGTTGCGATGACCAAAACCTGTGCGTGTTCCTGACGAAGAATGAGCATGACCAATATATGAGTAGGAACGAAGGATTTGTGCCAGAGGCCTATGATGATATGATACTCGAAACAGATGATGCGTTGTCTTGGGAAATGGAGGAGTTCATAAAGGGCTATAAAAATGCCATCATGCAGTTATAGAAAAAGTATAACCTCCGTAGCAAATACATGCCTGTCGAGTCGCAACAAACAAACGCCATAAGGAAGCCTTCGATAGACACTCCTTCCACAAGCCGAGCAAGGTCAGATGGTGTGACCAAGGACGCGATGGAGAAATCCAATTCGAAGGAGGAGGTCCTTAAGAAATCCCCAGAGACAGGTCGGGAGGCCAACGGAAAAGAGGTATAGAAAACTTGCTCCCCTTTCAATTTTGAACATGAGATGGCCTAAACAAAAATCTTTGTCCCTTTCAATGAAATTATTAGAAAGGACAAGTATCAGGAACAAATCATTAAAATGATGAAAGAGGGGGGGAACCCCCGATACTTTGAACCTTCAAGATGATCACCCCGCCATCCTTTTTGGTCCGTGCATCGAAGAAAAAAGCAATAACGAAGATGCCCCTCCTTTCTACGTCAGTATGAAGATCCACGACATGAACCTGCATAACACCATGCTAGATTCTACCACGTCGCACAAACTTATGCCGAAGGTGATCATGGATGAACTAGCTTTGGATGTCACCAGGCCATACGAAGACCTTTTCTCTTTTGATTCAAGGAAAGTCAAGTGTCTGGGCCTTATCAAAGACCTAGTTGTATCGTTAGATCAAATCCCTGATAAGAACATGGTCATAGACGTGGTCGTCGCAAACATACCTCCAAAATTAGGCATGTTTCTCTAGAGGTCGTGGGCTGCAAAGTTGAAAGGCACGTTGCAGATGGATATGTCATATGCCACTATCCCTATTTTTGGCCACAATAGAAGGTTGTACAGAGAAGTGATTTTGAAGTACATGGTAAGCAGTAAGATGCAGCTGCACAATCATCCCATATACGCCATCGACACCGAGGTGGGGTCTTCTATATTCTTCAAAGACCTGAGTTTCAAAGAAGAAGAGTCGACGACCATTCTAGCAGCTGACGAGGAGACTGCGCAAGAAATAACAGAATCCGCTGACCTCAAAGACCGTGTGGAAAGTAGGGTCTGGAACATGAGTTTTGACAACACAGTCAACAGAGAAGGAGCTGGGGCCAGCATATGGGTGAGCCCCCTGAAGCAAGCACACAGTTGTGCTAATACAAGCTCCCGTTTGAGTGCACTAACAACATGGATGAATATGAAGCACTGATCTTGGGCTTACAAGTTTTGAAAGAATTGGGTGCGCAAAAGATAGTAGTGCACGGAGATTCTGAGTTGATCATAAATTAGGTGAAGGGTGTATATCAGACCAAACACCCCAGGTTGAGGGCGTATAGAAATTTGGCATGGCTCTCCTCGAAGGATTCTCCTAATACAACCTATCTGCTATCCCCAGAGAGAAAAATCATATCATCGATGCATTGGCCACCTCGGCCTTGGTTTTTAAGATTCCCATCTTCCCAAACAAAAGGTATGAAATTGAGGTTAGGCACAGGCCGATAGTACCTGATGATATCAAACACTGGGAGGTGTTTGATGATGACAAAAAGGTGGAAATATTCCTCCTTATGAGTGATGAGTTCACCAACACAAACATCGATGAGGAATGTTGCGGCAACAAAGATGAGAGCACGGATGCGTGCAACAATGACAACCCTTTCCAAAACCAGATCACAAGAAGGGACATAATACAATTGAAGAATAATGTTATCCCAAAGGGGTTGGTGCCACTGGAAAAACTGTTTGACAAGAATGATGTGGCTGAGAACCCCAAGATCGCTGCAAGCAAAGACGACATGGAAGACTGCAAAATCGGTGTTATAAGCAAAATCTGTCCGTAGGGACAGATCCAACCTATCTAGCTGCGAAGCCGGTTACAGCCCCTTTGGTAGCTCGGCATGAGGCATAGACTACCTGCACCTCAGGTGGTCCTTCGCCTAAGGCAGTAAAGAAGAGGGAAGAATAAAGGTGAAAGACTTACAAGAAGTTGTTCTCAGGACCACCCACCCTGGGTGTTATCCTTCCTTAACTTCCTGGATGGCCGAAATGGCCTGGGGGATGAAATTTATGGACAATGCGATGAAAATGATCTTGCTTATTTTTAGGACAGCGAACTAAATAAAGTGGACAGCGAGCTGTCCACTTCCTTAAAGTGTTGGAAACTATCCCAGAATGGGTCACCGGGGTAAACCGGTATCCTGGGTAAATAACCAATGAATACTTTAAGAAAATGGGTATGAAACAAGGGTGAAAAGGGGGTTTAAAAGCTACAACCAAGTATCTTTAAATGGCTGTAAATTACGAACAACAAGCTGTTCAAAGCTTTCAAAGCAAGGACACAAGCCCAAAATGGCTCAATACCCCCCGGGGTGACCCGGGAAGTGATCCCGGAAGATTGTTAAGTCAAAAAAGGGTGGTAAAAGTGGATGAATAGATTTGTAACAAGCTGTTACAGCTATGATATAACATAAAGTATACACAACTTCAGTTTTGGTTTGTGAATGGAAAAGGTGGACTGACGAAAGGTTGACTTTAAAATATTTTATTGATCAATTTTTGTTTTTTATCACATGCCTTGGCCACCACACTGTTTTGAAGGTTATCCCGATCANGCAAACACATCCCGGAATTGTGCCAACCAGTATATGAAGAGTAGTCCTAGCAGTCCACGGTGGTTAGGTTGAAGAGTGCCCCATGCAGTTCAGAGAAGTAGGGATTAGCCACTTCTCGTCACTAGCGCTTTCGGGCTCTTAAAGCCGCTCGGATGGAAGAAGGATACCTGCAAAAAGGAAGAGGCTCAGGACCCCCCTAAAGAGGGTTTTTGCTGAGCTTACCCAAGCAAAGTAGTGTTCCAACCGAGCTAAGCTAATCAACTCCTTGACCGTATGGTACTGAGGAAAGACCACTCGACTTATACTAACTAGACAACTTCCGAGGGGCTCCTGATGAGGACTCCCTGTCTTTGAATCTTAATGTTCTATGAAATTGAAATTGCATAAAATAAAATACCAGACCATCCACGTGGCGAGGTCACGCCTTTATTTCACAAGTGTGCCTCCTGGTTACTGAAATTGAAATCTATCTTGAAACTATATACATAAAACAAGTAGATAGGTAGGTGACATATATGTCACAGCTAGATAATATGTGTATATAGATATCTAAATAATATAGATTTTTTGGTTTTATGTGTATGGGGCGGACCCCTGAATTGTTTTCAAGTTTGTTTTGCGGCGTTTTGCATGTGTTTAGCTTGCTGATTTTATATGACCCTTTTTGGGGCAGCCACCTGTAAGTTAGTGAGCGAAAAGATGATACAATAAAAATGTACAAGTTTAGATAATTACAAAATAACAATTACAACATTCAACCCAAAGGAATGGGTTGAGACTTTTTGCGAGCGGCAAAGCCGCCATGTGCATGAAAGCCTCAACTAATTCCTTGTATGAGGATTGGAGATTTAGTGTTTGAAATACAAAGATGTGGTTGTTGTTTACACAAATATTTAACCAGATTTTTTATCATGAATTTACAAGTAAACCATTCAAACTACTTACAAAAATTGAACCTATAAACATTGATATGTATACCATAAATCTTTGGGATGAGTGCAAGTGATAATTAAAGAGTATGTGAGAGTGATTAGGTAAGATTTACCGATTGAAATGTGTGTTTTTCTTCGCTGCCCTGCTGGCCCCTTTGCCTCAAACAGGTCTCTAGGTGGTCCCCAACCGCTTGAGAGAAACAAAATGGGTGACCGGATGTATCCTTGCAGGCAAACAATGAAATTTTAGTATTTATGTATGGAAAAAACTGAAATAAACATACCAGAAATTTACATATAAGAAGTATATAACAACCAATTAAGATGGTTGTCCCATGAGGGGAAATTGATCAAAATGATCCATTTTCCTATTTGGGATAGCAAGGTTAATGGTGAGAAAACATAACAGAAACATATATGAACGAAAAGATGAAGCAAACAAGTATGGACAACCAGCTATGAGGTATATTTAAGGGTTCTCCTAAGGGGCCCTAGGACTCCCGGCCACTAGCTAAGGCTGAAAATAATTGAACACTTCAGAAAATCTGCAATAAAACACATTAAACAAATTAAACCAAGTTGTTAGAACATGAAAGTGAGCAAGTTAAACCCAAGGAAGCAACAACAAACACCTAGCTAACCAATC
>ML778167.1:279816-308139 GCA_009831015.1 Picea engelmannii | reverse complement strand
AAAGTGAGCAAGTTAAACCCAAGGAAGCAACAACAAACACCTAGCTAACCAATCCCTCCTGGAGATAGCTAACATATCAAGCATTTACCCCTACCCCTCAACCCTTAACCAACAAATGACACATCCAACAACTAAAATTCAACTAGTATACACACACAAAGAGTCTTCTAAATTTCAGCAGAGCTTTGTTACTATATTCATCCTCTTTCTTTTTACAATGCCAACCCTCTTATTTATAAAGGAGAGGTGAAGGATTAGGGTTAGGTCACAAGACACTTGTCAGTTTTGGAAAAGTGACAAGTGGACCAACCCTAAAAGACTTTTGTCTTTTTACAAAAAGTAAACTTATCCAAAAAGGGAACCTTATCCAAAAAAGAGAATCTTATCTAAAAGGGGATCAAATCAGATCTGACTTGACCCTTCAATTACACAATAATTTACAAGCCAAAAGCAAATCATACAGAAGTTTATATTACAAAAAGTCATTTTTCATAAAATGACAAAGTTTGATATGCCACATCATCATTTTCCATTGGGATTTGTGCCATCCCAAATGCTCTTTGATTGCTGCCATGTTTTGCAGTTGTAGGTGATGTGTTTTAGGATAGTACCCGACCATCCATGGCTGTCGGATTCACCGGAATGAAGGCCCAAGGTGTGGGGAATTGCTGGGTTGCTTTGGAGGGCAAGGGGACTTCGGGATTTAGCCGTTGTAAGTAAGGAAATGTCCATTGTTTCGACACTTTTCAGACCTGATTATGCCCCCCCTTTGCTGCCTATAAGTTTCCTGTGAGCTGGTTAAAACATGGCCTTGATTTGGGCTTGTTTCGGCAAGAGGACCTCTTGGAACTGAAATTTGAGAGGCTCTTCCTCTATACCAAACTATCCCAAATCTGTTCTTTACTGTGCTCATGCTGTATCTCTGTCCGCTACCTTTTCGCTTCCTTTTGTTTGGCGCAAATCCGACTCCGGATGAGTGAGATATGGCCCCGGGAAGGTATGCGGATGGAGCCGGCCAATGGACTGATCAGGTAAAAGATTCAGAATTGGAGTGAAATTCTGGGTTGGACACCAGAATTGACAGGCTGCTACAGGTCTGTATACCTGTATCTGAAATGGGTATCCCTCACTGGGCCCAATTTGACCTCGGAGGCCCCCAATTAGACCTCTTTCTGGTGCATGCTTGTAGGGCCAAATTGAGTCCCTGTCTCTCTGGGACATGTCACTGAAAATCTGGGTGGAATTTGCTAAGGTGAATGACATGGGTGTATTCTAGACTTCTCCCCGGTCGTTTTGACTATTTACGGGTGAAAATCCGCCTCCGTACCGGGAAGTTATGCAATTAACAAATCCAGTGACCCTTGGGGGGGGGGAATTAAATTTTTAACATATAGTTTAAACTTATGTAAATAAAATTTATTAATAAATTTAATAAATTTATTATAAGTTTTAATATTAGTTTTATTATATATATATATAATAAAACAAATAATAAAATTAAAATTAAAAAAACAAATTTAATTTATATAAAATAAAAACTATATTAAAATTTAAAAAATCATATATTTAATTTTTTTAATTTTAAAAATTAAAATACACAAAATTTAAATTAAAAATTTAATTTAAGGTTTGCCCATCGCCCCTGGTCACCCACGTGATCAGGGCCAAGCTCCAAGGGGCCACGGGGGCATGGGAAACGGAGGTGGTGGTTGCACACGTGAAGGGAAGGGAAGAGGAGACGAAGGTGGAGGTAGGAGGTGAGGGCCGAGGGCGTAGGAAGAGGAGGGACGAGTTGCAGAGGTGGTGGTGGTGGCGCCCAGGTGGTGGACGGGCGTCCAGCCACCCAAAATCAAAATTTTTCAAAACTATAGGGAAAGTGGGTTTTTTTGGAAACAAAAACGGACAGGAGGTTTCAGGTTCAAAACCCCTACCCTCCATCAAAATTTCTGGGAAGTCTTTTGAGCTTTCTGGGCAAAGGAAAAGGGGAGGACTGGGGTTCAAAGGCCAGGGCTTCCCAGTGACATGCCCAGGCCTGCACCCCCCAACAAATGGCTTCATAATTTAAAACTTTAAAGGAGCCATGGAGGCTTGGGCAAGATGCTCAAGAGGGGTTTGAATCCCCTCTCCTTTGCATCTTTCAGCACACAGAGAATCTGAATGAACTCAGAAACCAAAAAAAAAAAAAATTCTGAACCAGCAGCCATTATCATCATTTAAACAGGCAAACAAACCCTAGTTTCTCCTTGCAGAACCTCAAAACAACCAGCATATCTTATTTTTTATTTTTTTTGGGAAATTAGCATAATGGGTTACCTGGTCCATGGCTTGGAAATGGCAGCATGAAAACTGGTTGTCCACTGCTGAGTTCTTGATGCTGCCTGAAACCTCCCCCTTCTGCCATGACTGTTGTTGTAGAGCTCTCCCTCCTCTGCCAAATTGCCAAAATGACTTGGGAGAGAGGAGAAGGGAGGTTTTGTTTTTTTTTTTTTAATTTTTTCAAAAAAAAAACAATTTTCCCCATTTTGCATGAGGCTACGTGCCCATTCCCCAAATTTCCATTTTTTCTGAAAATGTTTAATAAAACATTTTATTAATTTTTTAATATTTTTGGAATTTTGTGCAAGTCAAACTTTGACTTTGACTTTGACTTTGACTCTGCTGTAGCTGTCTCAACCCAAAAATGTTGACTGGAGAGACGGAGTCGGAATCGGACGCAAGTCACATCGTTGGAAAGGTCTTGACGAGGAGATCAGGAATATGTCCTCACCAACTTGATATAATTCCACCTTAGCCTTCAAATTCATCCCGGAACAGAGGCCACTTAGAGACCCCTAACTTGCTGGTGGGCCCACATGACACCTAATCTTGTGAAAGGTGCCAAATCGTCATACGATATCCAATCGAGGTAAATGAAGTACCTTCGGAAAGGTATCGATGAGTACTTCGATGAGGTGACAATATAATTTTGTGCCAGGTTCATTTATGACTATCTTATCTGTTATGAAACTTTGTCATGTGAGTTGGTGGACCCCGTTTTGCCTAAAATTATTGGTCGCCTTGTGACAGCTATAACCAGGCTATCTGGAGTCGGAATGAGGCAAATAAGATGTCATTGGAAAGGTGTCTGAGTCGATTATAGCATGGCATTGCTGAATATATGATTTATAACACTTTGTCCACCCATTTTAAATCATGAAGCACTGCAACCAATTTGATGTCCAAAAGTGGTCATAAACTTATGAAGGCTCATTCTTACCAATCGGGGGTCAAAACCAAGCACGGGATATACCGTTGGAAAGGTCTCACACTTCCCTACACCATGTTTGGGTTTTATTTTCCCTTTGATACCATAATCTGAACAGAATCAGACCAGGAAGCTACAGATATTGGTTTTATCCATTCGAGTGACGTTAACTTTGCGTGCCTCATATGGGTCATACTAACTCAGAATCAAGCTCATGATAGCTCATTGAAAATATTGTCCCGATCCATACCGCTTGGAAGTGTTGTATTCCCTGAATCAATCAACCTTGACATGAGGAAGAAATGTCATGGGAAGGCCCAAAAATCCCTGAAAGAAACCAACTGATACTCTTTCAAGGGCAAAGGCCATAGTAACTATGACCCCCGCCACTGTCTTTGACTGAAACCATAGCACCAAGGGGAGTTTATGGAGAATTAATTGTGTAAAACACCATGTTGAGCCCAGATCAGATTTTTGGGTCAACAATCGGGACCGAGGAAAATCCGAATATGGTAAAATTATCCAAGACACCCAGTCAAAAGGTCAAGAAGGACTATATAAAGATCATGCAAGACTTCATGGACGTTTTCTCATGGAGCTACGATGACCCAAAAGTATATGACATGAAAGTGATAAAAAATGTTATCCCTCTCAAGGAAGATCAGAAGCCTTTTAAGTAGAAGCTGAAACGGATGAACCCCCTATTACTACCGTTGGTCGAGAAAGAGGTAAAAAATCTTTTTGACGCCAAAATCATTGTTTCTTTGAGATTCTCGAAATGGGTAGCTAATTTGGTACCTGTAAGGAGGAAAAGCGGTGAGATAAGACTATGTGTGGACTTTCAAAATTTAAACAAAGTGTATCTCAAGGACCATTATCCCCTTCCTAAAATGGACCACATCCTGCAAAAGGTGGTAGGGTCCCAGAAGATGTCTATTCTATATGGATTCTCGGAATATAATCAAATCATGGTCCACCTGCACGACAGAGAGAAGAGGACTTTCACAACCCCATGGGGAACGTTCATGTATGCCAAGATTCCATTTCAATTGATGAACGCTGGAGCCACTTTCCAGAGAGACATGGACATTGTGTTTGCCGATGAAAGGGAAAAATTCATCGTGATTTATCTGAACGACATCACTGTATACTCTAGCTCCGACAGACAACATCTCGAACACCTGAAGAGAGTTTTCCAGAAGTGATGAAAATTTAGCATATCACTGAATCCAAAGAAGTCCCATTTCACAGTAGAAGAAGGAAAGTTGTTAGGCACATCATTTCCAAAGAGGGAATCAAGATAGAACCTAGTAGGGTGGAAGGGATCTTGAATATTGTCACCCTGCATAGTAAAAAGGAGGTACAATCTTTCCTTGGAAAGGTAAATTTTTTGAGGAGATTCATCCCAAACCTGGCAGAAGTCATAAAACATATAAATTTCATGCTCAGGAAGGGAAATGAGATTAAGTGGAACCCAGAGGCCAAGAATTCTTTTGAGGATATAAAAGTGGCACTGACAAAGGTTCCTGTACTAGCTAGCCCGGATTTCAAGAAATATTTCCTCCTATTTTCATTCACCTCAGAACACACTATTGTCGGTGTGTTGCTACAGAAAGATGAATAGGATTTTGAAAATCCTATAGCCTATTTCAGTCGGACACTGCGCGACGCTCCACCAAGGTACAAAATCATGTAAAAGAAAGCGTATGCCTTAGTAAAATCTTTGAAATAATTCAGGACATATATACTGCACTCCCATGTTATCACTTGTGTACCTAGCAGTCCAGTAAAGGACATTCTGATTCAACCTAACCCGGAAGGAAGGAGGGGCAAGTGGATAGCATCTATGTTAAAATACGACTTGGAAATAAATCCTACAAAGTTTATCAAAGATCAAGGTCTCATAAAGTTGATGGTGCAGTCGAACTGCAACGTTGTGGGAATGAATTTCATCGTTGATCTATCGGAATGCCCACAAGAAGAAAAAACTAAGAAAGCACCTCAGTAGTTCATTGACTCACCATGGTACGCGAACATCATCTACATGTTGGAGAATATCTAGGCCCCTCTGGGCATGAGCAAGACTAAGGCCAGATTTCTCAAGCTCAAAGCGGTTAATTTCTGTATCCTGGACAACTCCCTCTACTGGAAAGATCCCGGGGGTATATTGTTGAGTTGTTTATTGGAATATGACGCAAAGTGGGCCATATTGAGAGTTCCAAAAAGGCGACTGTGGAGGACAACACTATAGGAATACCAGCACGCACAAGATCTTGAGGGTAGGCTATTACTGCCCTACAATTTTCCCTGACGTATATAAGGAAGTCTCCAGCTACCACAAATGTCAGATCTTTGACAGAAGGAGAAAACTAAATCCCTTGCCACTGAAGTCGATCTTAGTCGAAGCACCTTTTATGCAATGGGGTCTAGATTTCATTGGCAAGATAAACCCGCCATCCTCTTTGCAGCACAAGTGGATACTCACAGCCATTGATTATCTCACGAAATGGATAGAGGCGATCCCCACTAAGCAAGCTACCGATGAAGTCATTATCCAATTCCTGGAGATGAACATCTTGTCAAGGTTTGGGTGTCCCGTTAAGATCGTCACAGACAATGCAACCATGTTTGAGTCTAAGAGGATGGATAAATTTTTCCAGGACTATAACATAACCCTAGGACATTCCATGGACTTCTACCCACAAGGAAATGGGTTAGCAAAATCCTCAAATAAGAGCCTGACCAGGATTATTAAAAGAATCCTGCAGGAAAATAAGAGAGCCTGGCATAAAAAGCTTATCTACGCTCTGTGGGAAAACCGAGTCACCACCAAGAAGTCCATATAAACGTCTCCTTTCCAGATTGTTTACGGTGCGGACGTGATTTTCCCTACTTCAGTGGGACCCCCTGTCAGGAAGCTATTGGAGGAGTAGGTGGTCGAGCCAAATGTTGCGCAAAGGAGGATTAATTAGCTAATTCATACGCACAAGGAAAGAGAGAAGGTGTATAATCGGTTGCAACTCCATCATGAAAATATAAAGAAAGGCTTCAATAAACATTCTAATCCAGAAGACTTACGGTTGGGAGACATAGTTTTGAGATGGGATGCAAGAAATGAAGGTAAAGGGAAGCATGCAAAGTTCAACCACCTTTGGATGATCCCGTTCAGGATATGCGACCACAGTGGGAAAAATTATTATTTCCTAGAGGGGTTAGATGGAGAAAGTTTTGATTGGGGCCCTATAAACGACAGGTTCCTAAAACATTACCTGATGGAATAAAATCCATTTAAGTCATTTATCATTGTAAATAATCGTTTTATTTTGTGTCAAGTCTGTAGGTCAGCAGAAAATTGAAGCCTGAAGTGAAGGCCCTAAGTTTATGTTAAAGTCTTAGAAGCCGCGTCAATAGGTTTAGTTTGTTTTCCAAATGTTTAGAGGTCAAATAAAGCCCAATGGTCAGGAACCTTGTCTATTGTTCTTTTCTACCTCACAAGGAGGATAACATCCTCGTTGGAGCTAGCTGTTAGCACCGTCATTTTTCTTTCCAGATTTAGAGTCGGTTTTAAGGTCACGTTGTGACCCATGATCCCAAACATCTGAAGTCAAGTACATAACACCGTAAGTTTGAGGTCAGCAAGTGTCTGGTTGGCCCTTGGAAACGGGAAGGGATGTCAGATCTGAAACTTGTATAAGGGGTACGAGTATGTATTTTCCAATAAAGTTGAGTCCTGTCGAGAAACCAGTCTCTATGTGCCCCAGGTCGAGTCAAGTGGTTAATAGAGGTTGCATCAGCAAGTACAAAAATTATTATGAGTTCATCATGGAGGCCAAGGGAATGAAAAATCATGGCGTTTGAATCATGCATGACCAATAAACCTTGAAACTTGTACCCTGCATGTGGGGATTTTCCATGGAAAACCTGCAACTTGATCTGGAACATCTTGTCGCCATGAATTCACTGTACTCCAACATTATTTATTTTCTTGTCTGATTTGCTATAAATATCGAATGCTCAACATTCTCCCCAGTCGTAGAACCAGGCTTGAAACTCTATTTACATTTTACCTTACCAGTTCTGCGTGATCAAAACATTTTCCCATCCAGTGCATTTATTGGATACACTGCGCATAGATTTCACCTTGGTCGCACCATGGCGACCTCTTAGAGCACAAGGAAAGGCGCACGGAGTAGCAGAACTATAAGGTCTAAGCCTCAAAGGGGCTGGGATGCATTATCTCCTAGAACGGGCATTCCCAAAAACGTAAAAGGAGCCATCCCTTTACATGCAAAGGAAACCATATCAATTCACAAAAATTATGAAATGAAGGGATTCGCACAGGAAGGGAAGAAAACAAGAGCCCTCTCTCCCCTACAAGAACTGATCTGAAAATAGAAGGCTGACTTGTAATGCTATGCAAGCACCCTCTACTTCATAAAAATAAACTTTATAGGACCTTGCTTCATGTGTTAAAATATGCAAGATAGATTATGTGTTAAGTTCATGCTTCTTCCTTTAAATGTTCATGTGTGAGAAAATTTTCTTTTAAATGATTAAATATGTGCTTTAAATAAATACATAGCAACATAACTTGCAGCAAATAAACCATCAAACTCACAACAAGAACAACATGATAAAGGAGTTCACCCCTCTGCTGGCTACATCTCCTTGAGCCTCCATCAATGGACTTGGCTCTCTGGGATTAATTTGTCAAAAGTTCTTTTACAATATGCTGCTCAACTCCAATGGAAATTCTGACTGTACCATTTGTATCATAACACATAAAAACCCCAAAAATGACTAATAAAACTCTGAAAACAGATCATGGCTCATCCGGGCATGACCTCTTCTACATGTGGCCTTAAGCTTCCATGAGCTTCTCTATGGAAAAAACACCTGTAAAAGTCCTCGAAAGCCTCTGAAACCTGTCCCAATGTGTTTATATAATAACAATTAGCCAAAAATGACTATTCAGTCATAGAAAACAAACTTGGACTCACCAAAACATGACCTCAATCAATGAGGGCTTCAAGTTCCCTAGAGCTTGTTGAAACTTCAATGGCTTAAAACCTGCAAAAGAAGTCTTCAAATGGCTGTGAAAATAGTGCCAATGGATTCAGAACATCCAAAAACCCCTAGCTGGGCTTTTACGACACCTCAATCGGCCAAAAAATGAAGAAGATAGGCCTCCTGCCATTCTCTTCCTTCAAGCTTGTTGGCTCTGGTTCACCAAAACACACCTATGTACGTTGAACCCAGAACACGCTCCAAAATGCATGCTTAAACCCAACGCCGACGCATAACCGAAAAACGGTGCAAACCGTCGAATATTTAAGGGTGCGCCAGCCGCTAACTGCCAAGACCACGGGCATATGGTCCCATGTGAACTCCAGCTAGCGCAAAAAGGAGGCTATGTTTCAAGGCAAATAAAGATGTGACAAGTGGTGGCGTACAGTTAGCTGTAACCGTTTGAAAACCAAACTCACGCTCCATCCGTTGTGGTCACATGCGATGTCACATATAACCAAGGGCTAAAACATTCAAAAATCCAAATCCGCGTGCGCTTGGTGTATTAATCGTTAAACATATGGTTTTAAATGTATAAAACCACGGGCTTTTGCAATTTTTAAACCGTTCAATACGCGCCATAATTTGCGGACAGGTCACATGGTAATATGCACAAGACCGCGGGCTAAAACAAATCACGCGCTCCCTGTGCATACAATGGTCACATTGTATAATACAAAGGACCGCGGGCTGGGGCTAAGCCTCGGCCCGACCCGCGCGCCAACATACACATTAGTTAATTTTAATATATGTGGATTCACTTATATAACAAGAAACATAATATGGCGTGTTGGTCGTTCGGACTTTGTTAAAGCTTGGACGGAGGTGGAGGTGGAGGTCACGGGGTCGATTCCGGTGGACTCCATACATTTTAAACAAACACCCAAACCAATAGCAGGGTGCCACGTGGCAGCCCACAACTGGGCCACGTGGCACCTCATAATTTGCCAAATATCATGCCACGTGTCACTAACAGATTCGCCCAAAATCTGCCAATAAATAAATGCCACATCACCTCTGCCACATCATCATGTACGGTCAAACCACATCACCTCTGCCATGTCATCATACGGACATGACACATCAGCATGTACGGTCATTCCACATCAGCATCTATACGGACTATACAGACTGCACAGTCAACATCCTTTTTTTACCTGTTTGACATTCTGAACAGATCGCGATATCTCTCACTCCCGACGTCCATTTGAGACGAAACAAGTTGCGTTGGGTTCGTGACGACGAGGGATATGCTCTCGTTCGTTTTGAGGCAATTTCGAGAATGTTGTTTTTATAGCTAAAATTTGACCCCTGGTCCAGATTTTGATCAAGAACTGCCTCAAAGGAGGGGCAGGCCGAGGAAAAACCAAGAGATCATGGAAGCTCAAATTTCAGAAGAAACTTGCATCAGATTGGTAGCTGAAGAGAGACTTACGCATGCCATTTGGCTGGAATCTGTTGGGGGATCAAGCCACGAAGACATGAGCAGAACAAGGAAAGCGAATATCGCAAAAGTGAATGAGAAAGTGCCATATCAACAACTACATCAAGAGAAAGTGGCCATCTCCAAGATCTATCAGGAGAACATGGAATTACGATGACAACTAGCAACAAAGGCCATGGAAGCATCCGCAACACAAGGTCGCGAAGGAAAGGTGGAATGGTTGAAAAGGTAGCTCAAAGAGGTGAAAGACACCATTGTATAGCTACGAGAAGCACAGAGACTCATAGAGGAAAGGCATGCAAAACATTCCAAAGAATGCAAAACAACCGAGAAAGGATCCCACATAGCTCTCGGCAACGCACATGAAACACAAGTTTAGTTGGTGCCCGCCTCTGCACCCACTAAAGATGAGACAAATCTTGGCAGTTTTGAAAGATACATTTTCCCCGAAGTATGCTACCATTTTGATAACGACCACAACGATCTAACAGTTGTTACTATGCGAAGCTCTTGGAAAATGGTCACATCACTGAAGTCAAAGTCGTTATTCATAGACAACAAGCTGTTGACAGACACCTTTTCACTGGGACACCTACTCAAAGGAACATATCAACACATCTTTTCTCCATACCAGAGCCTAACTGACGGTCAGATCCTGTGGCGAAATTTCAAGCAGTCATAAGTAAAAGGGTGTGATTATTGTCTATTTTTGGAAACATTATGCGAAGATTCTCTAGCACATGTTAGTCAGTTTTCCTAGTTCTAAGGGTTGGCATTTAGGAAGCAGGGTAGCCCAAGTGACACCCTCGTTTATATATTTCATCTTTTTGATGTAAGCCAGGCTGGTTGACAAATTTTGGTAGACGATAGCTATTGTATGTAATCTAAAGTTTTGACTAGAATTTAATGACAAGGTCCTGTGATTTGATGAAAAGATTCTAGTTGTGATAGTCATATGTATTGTGCTTCTTTCTATGTGTATGTACTTTCCTGTTATCTATATTTCATATATTTTTCTGTCTATTTCAGAACGAATTATCGAACCTGCGGATTCATTGTACTGCACCCCTTGTTCGCGCCACTTAGACAAAACGTTTTCCTCTCAAGCTAACTCTTAATTTGTCCACATCAGCGCTCTTGAGTTAATTCCCGTGTCTTTATCCCACCACACTTTACGGTTTACACTGAAGTTTGTTACTCACCTAGCCTTCTCTTCTAGAATCTGAACACTGAGTCATTTGTCCCGTCTCTTCCTCAGATCGACCCCATAGCCCAAGTTTACTTTTTTGCGCCAATATAACCAGAACCCATTTACCACAGGTGTTAAATCTAGCCATTGTTTTCAAAGTCATATCATGCGCGAAGACCGCACCATTTCTGAGAGAGCCCTCTCCAGATCCGAAAGGATAGTTTCGAGTCTTAAAGTTGGTTGAAAAAGTTACCTTCATCGTTTGTTTATCATCCAAATAGATTTACGAAGTGCTAAGATAACCTACGACTGAGATTAAATCTCTCTCATATACCAATCAATGGTCCTTCTTCTCTCTCATAGTACCTCCCCCTTTGGAGCGTCTCCACTTCGGCTCCTCCCACCACTTCGAGTAGCTCACTCTAACCACACCCCCTATGATGGATTGAATGATCCTTGTTCATATGATCCTATGGTTATTTTGATCTTTGGGGTTAAGGAATATTTCCTATCAAGGTTTTCAAAATCCTCCTCCACAGAGCGATTCTTGCTAGATCCAATGATTGGGATCTAATGGAAAACCTCTCTGTGGATATACAATCCTCAAGGCTCCTATGATTGGTCTCATGTGTCAGTCCTTCTTCGGGACCTCTGATAACCCTTCTTGCGACAATCTCCTTACTGGATCCACCAATCCAAAATTCTCCTAAGTCACTCTCTAATAGATCGACAGTTCTCATCAATTTGGGGCTCTCCCCATCAGATTTCAAATACGATCGAACCTCAGTTACTCCGAAGGTATCATCATCCGACCAATAGTATGGATCTTCTCACTTCGTTGAATTGACAGCTACGAATCCACCCACCTTAAAACATAAGTTTCCTCCAGGGTAACAGTCTAATTTTATACTTAAACCTTTCAGGGTTTTTCCTCTAGCCTCTTCTATGGTTCTACCAACTTCTAAGAGCTTTGGGGAGTTTAGATTTAAATTGGATAAGGCATTTCATGTAGGACTAGAGTGAATTTTTTCATGTCCTACAATTTTTTCACCAAAGGCAGGTGAATTCCTTCAGAACTTATGTCTCTCAAACCCTTACTAGGACTCTCCAAATACCAGAGTACTCTTGTCCCCTTCCAATGAGGATTTTGTCCATATATTGCAAACTTTACTCTTAAGCTATAATATTTTCAAGGATGCAGACCATCCTGACTTGAATTAACTTCATGAGTTAAAAAATTTATATAGTGAAGGTAAAAAATGACATTCCATTTTACATAGGAGTCCAATACAACATTTACAAGCATTCATATTTTCCATTAAGCCAGAAAACCACACATTTACATCATTTCCATGCATTAAACAATCAAGTTAGAAAATTATTTATTTAGAGAAAATATCTATAGTCAACTGAATAAGAGAGGACGCCCTTTCCTCCCAAACTTATGCCATACTATAGAGTGTCTTCCTATGATCTGTCACCCTTGTGCCAAGCCATGATATCACAAGGGAATGATTAAGTTTTTCTTCCAATTCAGATGATCTAGGAAGGTTACTCTCTTTCCTCCACTAACAAAAACATAAGTTTTCCCCTTTCTACTGAGCTCGGGGCTTCCACAGGTTTATCAGATAGTTTATCAACTAGATTTCCTATGCACAAGTGAGTCCCTTCTCTTCTACGTAGTCCCTCAACAACCTCCCCTTATCAATGTTATTTTATGTCTAGTAAGTATCAATTTGTGTCCCTTTAATTCTCTAGTATTGATCTAGGTCTTCATTGTTTCAGGGTGATCATCAATAATTTGGACAAGCTTCCTATTTTCCTCAAGGAAATTTCTCCATTCTATTCTTCTCTTCGATCCGCACCAATGAACATTTTTGTTCACTGCACCCTTAGCATGTGATCTCATCACTCACTCATTCTCCCTCCGAGTATTCCCCTATGTGCATCGTGTCCTCCATTCTCTCCTATTACCTCCCTTGTTGACTATTGTTCTGCGTCCCATCTATTGATTCTCTCCTTCTACATGCTTGGGTGATTTTTTTCACCTTTCGCCTCTTCCTCTACCAATCCTTGGGATTATTCTGTCTTCTGTTAGAAGAGACATCCAATTAGGGATCTTGGTTTTGAAGGGGAAATCCAGGGATGTACTTATTTCATATTTTCAGTTGACCCTTGCTTCTTCAAGAGATCATATATGTTAACAATATTAACTTCCTCAACCAACAATCTTGTCTTCCATAATTGGTCACGTGGCTCCATGCAGGTTCAAGTACGTTGGTAGGTTTTCATTTATGTTTTGCAATATAGGCTAGATTACTTAGAAATCTTCCTATTTTCTTCACTTAAACATATTAACTCCACCTCATCATTCCATTTCATCAATTCCATATGTGATATCATGGCTAGTACTCTCAAGGATTTTCCCCTCCTTAGTCAGTTGTCTGGTGTTTTCATTAATCAAAGCATGATTACAAGCTTCATAAACATAATCATATGAAGTCTTAAGTATAATTACAATCATGGGGGGAAGCAAGGTGTTACATTTCCCTCCCCCTTAAAGAAACATCGTCATTAGTGTTTAAAAAACTATACATACACAATTATACAAAAAAAAAATGGGTATGCCATCCTCATGGCATCTTCCAACTCTCGTGTAGCCTCATTTTCTCCATAGTGCTTCAATTACACCTTGACCTACACAATGGCTCCATAACATTGTTTTTGTCATGTCTAGGATGCATTGAGGTTTGTGTTGGAATTCTCCATTTGATTCCACTTGTATCACAATCCAATCAATAACATGATTAGAATCATGATCATATTTCTTTAACAAGGATACATGGAACACATTATGAGCTCTAACAATAGGTGGTAAGGAAATCCATTATGCCAATGGTCCCACTCTTTTTAGGACTTCAAATGGTCCATAATAGCAACTTAGCACACATCCCAATTCTAAGGGAAGTTATCTTGGGTTTCACTCAGAGATACACATGATCTCCCACTTTGAACTTCTTATGATTTCTCTTGTTGTTTGCATAGATGTTTTTTCTATCTTGGGATACTTTTAGATTCTTCCTTATCTTAATCATTGATTGTTCCATTTCCCTTAGTAGTTCTGGTCCAAGTGTGGTCTTATCCACTAGATTGTCCCAACTAAATGGAACTCTACACTTCCTGCCATATAGAACCTCAAATGGGATCATTTTCATTGATTCTTGATAACCATTGTTATACGGAAACTCTACCAGGGGTAGATACTCTTCCCAGTGCTTGGGATGATGCATAAGATGAATCCTTAACATGTCCCATAGCATTGTGTCCACTCTTTTGGTTTGACCATATATTTGAGGATACTAGGTCATGCTAATTGGAAATTATGTTCCCAAGCCTACAAATAAAATTTTCCAAAAAAATGAGGTGAACTTAGCATCTCTATCTGAGATTATGGTCTTGGACAGACCCTGGATTCTAAAATTTCTTTTATAAAAAAATTAGAAACATCGATGGCCTTAAAAGTAGATTTAATAGGGATAAAATGAGCTTCTTTTCTCATCTTAACAACCATGATTGCATCATTTTTCTTGATTGTCTTTGGTAAAATGGTGATAAATTCCATGGAAATTGGTTCCCACTTCCATTTTGGAATTTTTGAAGGCTGCAACAACCCTGCAGGATTCTTGTGCTCAACCTTCACCTACTGACACTTTAAACACTTAGCAATGTACTCAACAATATCCTGCTTCATTCCATGCCAATAATACAACTGCCTTATTGTTGTTAATATCTTTTGATAACAAGGGTGACCTACATAAGGTCATCTATGGAACTCATCCATAACTAGATGTCTCAACTTTGAAGAATTATGTATGCACATCCTATTATTATAAAATAATAATTCATCGGCTGAGATCTTATATCCCTTATATTTCTTTTCTCCGGGTTCTTGTTGTAACCCTTCTTTCACTTGATTGAAGACTTCATCTATTTGAAAGAGGTTTTTAATCCTCTGCTTGATGTCAGACTCTCCTACACTTACTTTTGCTAAGTGTATAGACTGTACACTCCAGCTAAGTGCATCTACCACTTTGTTCCATTTTCCTTAGATATGTTTGATTTCAAAATCAAACTCGCTAATCAACACTATACACCTGGCCTGTCTAGCATTCAACCTTGGTTGGTCAAACACATACTTTATTCCATAGTGGTCTGGCATCAAAACAAACCTCCTTCCATGCAAGTAGTGTCTCCACATCTTCAATGCATGCACTATCATTGCAAGCTCCAGATCATGAGTGACATACTTATGTTCATGCTCATTTAGCTTCCATGATTCATAAAAAATCACTTTCCCTTCTTACATAAGAACCCCACCTAGCCCTTCTTTACAGGTGTCAGTGAAAACTAAGAAATACCTCTCAAGGTATGCAATCTTCAGAACATGGGCATTAGTGAAAATATGTTTCATCCATTGAAAGTAAGCCTCACATTCTGGTGTCCATACAAATTTATTCCCTTTTCTCTACAATGAGGTAATGATATTACCAATGTTGTAAAATCCCTTTATAAACCTAATGTAACACCCACCCAATCCCATGAAGGATATTACCTCTGTTACATTTCTAGGAGCAGGACAATCCATGATTTCCTTGATCTTTTCAGGGTCTACTGCCACTCCTTCTATTGAGATTATGTGACCTAAATAATGGATTTCCTTATGAAAGAAATCACATTTTCTAAATTTAGCATACAACCGATGATCTCTTAGCACTTGTAACACCATCCTGACATGTTCTTCATGCTCTTCTCTATTCTTGGAATACACCAAGATGTCATCCACAAACACCAAGACAAACTTGTCTAGATACTTATTGAGCACACTATTCATAAAGCACATGAAAGTGGCTAGTGCATTTGTAATTCCAAGTGGCACCACTAAAAACTCATAGTGTCCATACCTCATTCTAAAGGAGGTCTTGTGTACGTCCTCATCCTTAATCCTAACTTGGTGGCATCCAGACCTTAAGTCAATATTTAAAAAGACTACAACTCCTCTGAGATGATCAAAGATATCATCAATCCTAGGCAAGGGATACTTGTTCTTGATGGTCATTTTGTTCAATTGTCTATAATCAATACACAATATCAAGGTACCATCCTTATTTTTTATGAACAGGGTTGGTACTCCCCATGGGGATACACTTGGCCTAATGTAAATTTTATCCAACATTTCCTCTAGTTGCACCTTCATCTCTACCAACTTTGGTGTAGTCATTATATAAGGTAATTTTGACGTTGGCATCACTCCAGGTACAAGATCTATCGAAAAATCAAGATCTCTCTTTGGTAGTCTAGGTACCTCTTCTGGAAATACATCCTTAAATTCCCACAACATAGGGTGATCTTCAAACTTTATCTCCTTCCCTTCTATTGAGTTTATCACTTGTATAACATACAAGGGACACCCTTTCCGACTGAACTTCTTAAGATGCAACATTGATATCTTCTTATCTGACACTGGCTTCCAAATGCCTTGCAAAAATCTTGCATTTCCTCCTTCATCTTCACATTCCAAATTTTTCTCATAACAATTCAACTTTTTCTTGTGGGTAGCTAACCAATCCATTCCTAGCAGCACATCATATGATCCTAGGGGTAGGATATTCAAGCTTTCTTGCATACATAGTCCGCTTATCTCAAATAGAAAATATTCTATGACCTCAACCACTTTTCTCTTAGTACCTGTGGATAATTGATCTAACCATACTTTTGCACATATGTTCCTGTGTAAAGCACATGCTTCAACAACTTGAGGTGAGACATAACCAATATTATATCCAGGTTCAATTATAATAGAAATGGTTTTTTTTTTTCGATTATACCTTCCAACTCCACTACTAAATCTTGGTGGTCCTCTTGCCGATTCTCCACAACTACATATATCCTTGGCACACTTTTGGCTACATAATTAAATATGGTTGCTTCCTACACATCATAAAATTTATTTCCATCATGTTTAATATGAGGAAAATACCTCAACATGTGTGGTTATCCACATCCCCAACATTGCAAAGGTCCTTTATTAGGTTCCTCTTCTCTTTCTCTTTCCTTCTCTGTTGTCCTATTTCCACTCTGTGATGGAAAATTTTGTTGATGCACACTTTTGCTTGGCTGACCAAACTATGCACCCTTCTTTTGATTCTTGTATGGAAGTGACTTGAATCCATTTTTATTCAATCCACCCTTATCCTTCCTTTTCCAATCCTTAGAAGGCCCTGTCTTATGCCTGGATTGATCATAACAACAATTAGCCTTCCTTATAATTTCCTCTAATGTATTTAGATTATCAAAGTCAATTATGTCCTGGTAGGACCTTGACAATCCGATGAGAAAAAAATGTACTCTTTATTTCTTATCCTTTAGTTAAGGAATGTACCTCAATAGTTCCATGAATCCTTTATCATAAAATTCCATGGTAAGTTGACCCAACTTATGCTCATGGAATTCCTTTTTTTTTTCATCGTGATATTTCTCCAATATGTTTGCTTTCTTGAAGTACCTCTCAAACTGCTTCTGGATCAGTTTGCTTTCCTTCAATCCTTTGATTTCCTTGAGGTCCTTCCACCAAATGGAGGCTCACCCATTCACATTGAAAATGGAAATTCTTTCTTTGGTATTCTCAGAGTAATTGTACACCCAAAATTACTTTTTCAGGCCAAACAACCATGCCTCGACTTCTTCTCCTTTCTTAATTTCTCCATCAAAGGTATGCGACTTAGCCTTCTTGAAATATTCAGTCAAATAATTATGTGAATGTTATAACCCTAATTTGCACCAGACATGCTTACCTGGCATCAGGCCATCTCAGATTCCTTCTTTGCCAAAAAATGGTTGAACAACTCTTTAAAAAACCTCTTTTATAAGGGCACACGTGCCCTACTCCATTACTTCACGTGTGTACATGCTAGTTGACCTAAAACAACCCGCGTGTACCTACAAAAGCACGAAAAAAGGAAAGTTGTCGATTGAACACACAACTTTGGGTGAGTTAACTGAAACTCCCGGCCATGAATGGTTGAGGGTTCGTTCAAATACCTAGCTTCTTCTAGCCTATAAAAGAAGGGTTAGGGGTCCCATTTGGAGGGGGAGAATAATAGTAAAGAAACTCTACCCAATTGAACATTCCCATTGTCCCAACCCTTTAGCCATCCTTGTTCAAAGAGAGATACAAAGCAAAGAAGTTGGAGGACATTTAAAGAGGAGCCCAGGATCAGGTTCACGGAGCGGTGGCCGGTCTCGACATTGTAAGTTGATTCATTAAATTTAATAATAAAGAAATGCTTTTCCTGTCCCACTATATGAGTTATTCATAGTTTAGTGAATATATGTTTGAATCTCTAACCCATTAATCTGTAGAATAAATGCATGTAGAGTTTGTTTCTTGTTTTGTACGCAGGTCAGTCTTGGGAGGATAGCTGCTAACAAGTGATCAAGCGTGAAGAAGGATCGACATCGAACGTCCAGAACAAGGTATGTTCGTTTAACCATGTATTTGCTTAAAAGAAATGGGGATTATGTCTGGGACGACAGTAGAAAGTAGGATTCTTTTAGTCTTATATGAATGCATAATATAACTCTAAATTCTAGTCCGTAGGGGGATTTCCTACCACAACAGAATTGGTGACCATACTGGGGAAGTCTCTAGGGTTCCTGGGAATATTTTTGGGTATTTTTAAAAGACTGGTTTTCTTTCCTGTTTTTTGAAGTTTCTGCAAAGTCTGAGCTAACAGAGATTCCGATCTTCCATACCAGCTATCTTTGTTTCTTTGCTTGACTGTATTTTTTTCAAGACCCATAGAGGTACACATGGCTTTCATAAGGTCTTCACGCATGTACCCGCAACCTACTTTCTTACAGCCCACGTGTAAATGCTAGCTGAAGAAGTAACAATAGTGTGTATGATTCCAGAAAAATTTTGAGGCAGTCATCCTCTTCCCTGTCAGAATTAGTCATTCTCATGGGTTTTCTAGAACTCTTTCTAGTCTTGGTTGTCTGCAATCTATAGCTTAGGGTTCACCTCAGATTGGTTTTTTCTACAAATTTTTCCTTACATTGTTTTCTTTTTTCTGTTAAATAAAGTGTCTAAACCTTCAACAGATCCTGGTTCTCAGTATCAGTGGTCTCTTTCTAGTTTGGATTGTCTGTTTTTATTTGTTTCAGAATTTTAGAGATACACGCAGCCTGTATAAGGCTAGCACACATGTACACGCCCTCTGGCTCTACACATCTCGCATGTACATGCTTGTTTTTGAATTGTCAGTAGTGTGCTTGTGAAGGATAGTTTTTGTTGAGGGTGAGGCAGTCATTCTTTCCCTTTACAAGAGTTATACCTCTCAAGTTTTTGAATCTATGTCCTAGCAGTTAGTAGCTTAGGTTTGATCTCAACCATAGCTTTCTTTTTTCATTTAAAATTTTTCTTCAAAATTTTCTTTAGGGTTTTTAGACAAGTGTGAGACTCCTTTTTTAAGTTGCTAGTGTGTGATTTCTTGAAGTGATTCTTTGCGATCTGTGGTTAGGCCAAAAAAATTTCTTGGTTTTTGACTTGTTGATATTTTTCCTTTTTTCTTTTTGGGCATTCATGATTCAAATAAAAAAAAATCTTTCATTTCTTTGTTAGGTTGAAAAGTGTTGTTTTGCATTAGTAACCAGGGAAGAGTCTTTTCTTTCATAAGTTCTTGACAGTTTACTTAGATCGTAAGTAGCTCGTAGTCGAGTGAAATCCTACTTTGAGTTTGTTGTTCAAAAGATCTTATAAAAATTTTAAAAAATTTGAAAAGTTGTTGAAAATTTGCGTTAAGTGAAGGTTTTTGTTTCAAACTTTCTGTTCATTTTTACTTTCGTCTTTTAAACATCACTATTTTCACTTTCATAACCTTTGACATAAGACAAGCCATAAAATTAACGCTAAATCTAAAATTCATTAGACTTTTATGTTTGTAGGGTCAACCAATTAGTTCAGGATTAGGGCCTTGAATTAGGTTGGAGAGGAAACTCTTCAAGGCCATTAAAATCAAACATTGGAGTCTGAGTTAGGGAATGTCCAAGTCCAGTATTGTGAAATTTATCTGGGACCCCCCTCTAACACAGGGGATAAACACGAGGTCGCGTGCGGAAATGTAGCGGAGATAAACCCTCCAAAGTTGGACCAATCGTAGTGGAGAACACATATAGAGGGATTGTTTTGGGATTCTGTCGATTGCATTTTCCACGGAGCTTTGTGGGTCTCGAATCCATTCGAGGTCCTCGATTGTCTTCCAGACCACTTTCTCTCGATACCCTGCTCATTGTGGTCTACTTGACTTTTGACTGTACCCACTTGGTGACTGTTCGTGGGCTGGCAACCTAGTTGCCTATCTTTTCTAGGGACATACACAGGTGACTACGGGGTTATATCACGGTACATAGGATAGACATCAGGCCACGCTTTGCAGAGTATACCCGGAGGGTGCTTCCATGTTTGAGTTTCACTTGCACCGATAAGTTGCTCTAATGTTGGTTGTTGTAACTGCTCTTCCAATTAATTTAGTGTTTGCCTGTCTTATCTTATAGGGACTTTTTTAGTGTGTTGTTTTTGAACGACTAGAATTCCCTAGAGTGTTTTTTATCTTCTCACACAGTGGAGGATCATGAGCTATGTCGGTCACGAAGGCTTCTTGGCCTGCCGCCAGTTACACTGGAGCCACCCCCGCCACCACTAAGGTGAAAGCTATACCAACCAGGGTCTTTTGAAGTGACCGGGTCACAAGAAATTGTGCCTGACCAACATCCAGAGGAATCGACCATTTTAGACCTTGGAGAGAAAACTTTTGGTCTAGTTGAAACCTCCACCACTGATCTTTTATCACCCACCATCGTACCGGTTCATCCTTACGAGTGCCAGACAATGTCGCACGCAGCAATGGAAACAAATGTTGTTACTCCTTTTGGGAATTCTTCAATTCCCACTACGGTAGTCACCACAGGAGAGTTTCCACCTCCTAACCCATTGTCACTAATCTGAGCCACCATGGTCTCGACTGCCTTTACATAGCATAGTGGTTCGATCTCATCTCTAGCGACGACCACAACCCATTTCACACCAAGTGAGACAGGCCCTCTGTTCTCATATGGGATGCCTAGTTCAGGTACAAGTCCTATACTTTCCTACTCTGCTTCACAGACTTTAGGTCTGGGGGCAAGGAGCTCTAATGCTTCTTTGCAAGGCCACATGGGGGGCACTTCCACTCCCTTTAACACTTTCCCTTATGGAGGAGGTCATATACCTCCTTCGTCCCCTTCACTCGGTGGCACACACCAGCCATCCGCCAGGCTGCCTACACACCATAGTTTATTTCAAGCAGGAAGTAAAGGACCACCTTCGCATAATATGCCAGTAGGTTTGACACCATTTTCTTTGTTCGGTGCATTTGGTAACAACGACTTCTCGTCAGTTTCTTTCCTGACTAGGGGCAATCCTGGTCTCGGACAATCTATTCCTATGCAGGGTACTATTCCTGCACAGGGGGCACACTTAGGAAATTCTTTCACATCGTGACCTTGGAATTCTTACCAGGGATTCGTTCCCTCGTCAGGAGTGTCGATCTGGGGTAATTATTTTCACAATCAATGGAACCCCGGACAAAGTGCTATGCCTATCCCCATGGGACCAACATGGGGCAACCCTTCCCAAAGTCCTTTGAATGTAATGCATGCCCAACCATATATGTCCTATTTTGGGAATTAGTGGATGATGTCTCCTCACACGCAGAATCCATATGTTGTCCATGGCCATGGTTTTTACTAGAACCTAAGCCAACAGCCGAACTTTTCTTGGAAACCTGGTGCCAGTCAAACTCCAGGTCCCTTTTTCCCTGGTTATCACCAACAACCCAAACTTCCTTTCATGGCAACCTTACATTTTCCAGACTTGACACGGTTGTTGAATGACCCTATCTGTCATGATCCGCGTTGGCCTCCTATGCCGACAAAGTTGCCTTCGGACATCCCAAAGTTCAAGGCCAAGCCTAACGAAGATCCAGGAGATCATGTGACTACCTTCCATCTTTGGTTCTCATCTAACTCATTGAAAGATGACTGCATATAGTTGTGATTGTCTCAACATACTCTCATTGGGAGTGCCATGAAATGGTAAATTGAGCTCGATCGCTCAAGATACTCTTCCTTCGGCAAACTAGAGATGGCTTTCCTAAACCATTTCTAGTTACCTGTGAGATACGACTCTGGCACCGAATTGTTGGCCAATTTCTCACAAACAAAAGAGGACCATATCTCTGATCACATCCAAGAATGGAGACACCGAAAGAGTTTAATTAAGGTACCAGTCCCACTAGCATTCTTGCTTGAGTGGTTCCTTAAGTCTTTGGTCCCACAGTTATCCAAAGACATCGCGATGTCGGGAGTATTTTTCGAAGAAGATGCCATCATGAGAGCTCAACAAATTGAGCTAATATATTCTCAGATGCACCATGCTCAATACTTGATAAAACCCGACAGAGAGTTGGACCACATGCCGATGGTATTATTGGTTCAACACAAACAAAGCTCCTTGAGCAATTGACAAAACCAGCTTGCAGAGGCCCATAAGTTTTTGACATAGCAACAACCTGTTGTGTTAACCAATCCATTTCAACATGGACAAAACCTGACCCAAGCCTCTACAAGCGCGGAAGGGGGCATTCAAGGACCCTCTCCGCCTTCGAACAATCTCGCATCTGCAAATGTATATATGATGAAGGGTGATGCTTTCATATCCAGTAGAGTGCATGACTACAGTAAACCAAGCACTTCTGAGAAGGGCAAAGAAGCCAAACTCCCATATCTTCCTCTACAGATTGAGAAGACTTTGGGCAAAGCAATGACATGCAACCCAAAAGGTGCGTTCAAAAAAACTTCTCATTACCCAAACACAAGGGCCACCCAGAACTATTCTGTGGTGGAAGATTTGTCTCAAACCCCTTGTGCGATGTCCGCTTTGGAGGTCCTCCAAAGTTTCCCTTCCCAGAGAAAAGATTTGTTAACCACTCTAGGATCTATCGAGAATTGTAATCTAGGTACCATCATGCTAGATACAACCAACTTAAAACCTCGCTTGCCATCCCATGTAGCGTTTCAGATAGTAGTGGCTCACCCCACGAAAAATTTTACTCGAAATATTTTTCGCACGGTGGTTGATGAGGGTGCCTCGACATGCATTATGTCATTGGCATGTTGGAAGGCCATTTGCCAACCCGTTTTGTCTCCGTCACCCACTCTTCTCACTGCTTTCGATGGTCGTTCGTTCCTACCACATGGTATCATTCCCTCTTTTCCCGTGCAATTGGGAGGGAAGACCATGTGCGTTGAGGTAGAGGTAGTCGACGCGTATCTCGACTACAATCTTTTGTTAGGAAGGAGTTGGACTTATTCCATGCAAGCAGTGGTTTCTACAGTTTTCTGGGTCTTGTTGTTTCCACACGAGGACCGGATTATGACCATTGATCAATTGTCTTTCTCCAGATTTGACCCTTCATTGGGGGTGTCTGCGGTCCCAATGATTGATAATCCTCAACCAGGCATAGTCAACGTAGGGGTTGGTTTTTGCCCATATTTAATGTGTACCTTCGATTACCCGCCCCCTCAAGGCGATGCCAAGTTCATATCCGACCACCATAAGGTTGAGATTTTCCAAGTTTCATCGTTTTGCATGACTTACTTCACCAATCCATGGATACTTCCTTCCCCATCAACCACAATAGAGGGGACAGAGCATCTGAGCATGTCCATGCTCTTGTCCGCAGCTGAATTAGCGTACTCTTTAGTCTAGCAAGATTCAACCAACCTAGATCCAACTCCTGCACAAGAGTTTGATCCGCTTCTCAAACCTATTTGGGCTCAAGGTTCTCTCGCTAACACTGATTCGTTAGACTTAGTCTTCCACAAGAAACTCTACCCAATTGCACATTCCCATTGTCCCAACCCTTTATCCATCCTTGTGCAAAGAGAGATATAGAGCAAAGAAGTTGGAGGACATTTAAAGAGGAGCCCAGGATCAGGTTCGCGGAGCGGTGGTCGGTCTCGACATTGTAAGTTGATTCATTAAAGTTAATAATAAAGAAATGTTTTTCCCATCCCACTATATGATTTCTTCATAGTTTAGTGAATATATTTTTGAATCTCTAACCCATTAATTTGTATAACAAATGCATGTAGAGTTTGTTTCTTGTTTTATACACAGGTCAGTCTTGGGAGGATAGCTGCTAACAAGCGATCAAACGTGAAGAAGGATCGACATCAAAAGTCCGGAACAAGGTATGTTCGTTTAACCATGTATTTGCTCAAAATAAATGGGGATTAGGTCTGGGACAACGGTAGAAAGTAGGATTCTTTCGGTCTTTTTTGCATGAATAATATAACCCTAAATGCTAGTACGTAGGGGGATTTCCCACCACAACAGTGAATGTATATTCTTTATTTTTTGGACACTCATTCTAGTGTCACTATTGGACAACCCTTCATAAGAAATATTCCTGCTAGATGACCCTGTGGAAATAATTACAATAGATTTAATATTTGTAACATTCATATGCCTTTTATTGTAATAACTCTTTCCCACATCGTTGTGAGCCAATACGTGCTTCTGGGCATCTGAAGGGGTTTTCAAACTCTCACTTTACCGCAACTCTGCATTACTAGGGATTTGTTGCAGGTGCTTCTAAATTTCGTAAAATCTCTGCAGTAGCACTACATTCATCTCTGCATGTTCATCCTAGGCTTTCATAAGCATCTCATTATCTTCCTTCACACTTCTAACAATTACCATCAAGTATGGAGGGGTTTCTCTATCCCTCCGACCATCAAATTCCTCATATACGAAGTGTGACGTGTCTTCCATGTTGTGTTGCACCATTCACTTCAACTCGCCTTCCTATTCATTACTTCCCAGATGCTGAAATAATGAAACATTGTTAGATATTACATCTATCAACATCACAACATGCATTATTGGAAAAGTAAAAATATTTCTTAGACAATTTTGAGTTGCCTTGGTGACCCATTCAATCCTAGAGTTTGAACTCTGCTCTGATACCACTCTGTAATACACCCAACTCCCTAATAGTTACTTAGGATGGTGGGATGTTGAATTTCCTTTTTATTCTCCTCATGAAATTTTATTGGGCTCATCAGTTGTTTAGGTGAGGACTTCTCTTATCATAATTTAAACTAAGATAACTCTTATTAATTCTTGAGGAGTTTCTCCACTTAGCTAATTGAAGTACCTAGGTCCCTAAACACCCTCAATTGGATTGTTCTATTTGGTTATCTCCCTTAGATAAAAAAAAATATGTGGGTATTTAGAATCATTCTCGTCGAAATGCCCAACCATCTAGGTTAATATCCCCTCCGAAGACGATATCCCAATAGATCATCCGATGATATCTAATGGTCCTCAGACCTAGGGTTCTAACGGTTACGATTGCATCGAAATACCCATCCACTCGACGATTAATTTCCACTTGATTTTCCATCCCACATGCCAACCATCGGGACCCACATAACCTACAACTGAGATTAAATATCACTCATATACCAATCAACAGTATTTCTTCGTTGTCATAATCCATCACCCTTCAAAGCATCTCTGCTTCACCTCCTTGCACCACTCCCAGTATCTCACTCTGACCAAATCCCCTCCAATGGATGGAATGATCCTTTTTCATATGATTTTATGGTTATTGTGATCTTCAAGGTTAAGGCATATTTCCTATTAGGGTTTTCAAAATCCTCCTCCTTATAATTATTCTTGCTATATCCAATGATTTGGATCTCACAAAACACCTCTCTATGGATCTACAGTCCTCAAGGTTCCTATCGTCGGTCTCTTATTTCATTTCAATGTCTTCTGGACCTCTGACATCCCTTCTTCCGAAAATATCCTTATTGGATCCAACGATCCATAATTCCCCTAATTCACTCTCTGATAGATTGATGGTCCTCGTTAATTCAGGGCTCTCCCCATCAGAGTTCAAATACGACCTCACCTCAGTTACTTTGAAGGTATCATCATCCAACCAACAATATGGATCTACTCACGTTGTTGAATCGACGACTGCAAATACACCCACCTTAAAACATAGGTTTCCTCCAGGGTAGCAGTCTGATTTCAGACTTAAACCTTTTATGGTTTTTCCTCTAGCCTCTTCTATGGTTCTACAAATTTCTAAGAGCTTTGGGGAGTTCAAATTTAAACTAGCTAAGGCATTTCATCTAGGACTTGAGTGAAGTTTTGCATGTCTTTCAATATTTCCACCAAAGGCAGGTGAATTCCTTCAGAACTTATGGCTCTCAAACCCTTACCAGGACTCTCCAAATACCATAGTACTATTGTCCCCTTCCAATGAGGATTTTGTCCATATCTTGCAAACTTTTCTCTTAAGCTGCAAGATTTTCATGGATACATACCATCTCGACTTCAATTAACTTCATGAGTTAGAAAAATTATATAGTGAAGGTAAACAAGCACATTCCATTTTACACAACATTCCAATTCATCATTTACATGCATTCATATTTTCCATTAAGCAAGAAAACCACACATTAACATCATTTCCATGATTAAGAAATCAAGTTAGACACTTATCTGTTTAGAGAAAATATCAACAACCAATTGACTGAGAGAGGATGCCTTTACTATCAACCTTAGGCCATACTGTAGAGTTCCTTCCTACGGTATGCCACCCTTGTCCCAAGCCATGATATCACAATGGAATGATTTAGTTGGTATTCCAATTCAAATGATCAAGGAAGGTTACTCTCCTTCTAACAACAACATAAGTTTCCCCCTTCCTAATGATCTCAAGGCTTCCATAGGTTTATCAGGTAGTTTATCAAATGTATTTCCTCTATACAAGGGAGTCCCTTCTCATCTACACAGTCCCTTGGCGTCCTCCCCTTATCAGTGTCAGTTTCTGTCTAGTAAGTACCAAGCTGCAACACTTTAGTGCTCTAGTTTGGATCCGAATATTCTTTGTTTCAGGGTGATCATCAATAATTTGGATGAGCTTCCTATTTTCTTGAAGGAAATATATCCACTCTCTTCTTCTCTTCGATCCGCACCAATGAATGTATCCACTCACTATACCCTTAGCCTATGACCTCATCACTCACTCATTCTCCCTCTGAGTATTCCCCTCTATGCACTAGGTGCTCTGTTCTCTCCTATTACCACCCTTGGTGACTAATTGTTATGTGTCCCATCTCTCGATTCTCTCCTTCTTCCCACTTGGGTGATTTTTTTCATCTTTGGCCTCTTCCTCTACCAATATTTTGGATTCCTATGGCTTTTGTCAGAAGTGACCTCCAGTTAGGGATCCAGATTTTGAAGGGGCAATCTAGGGACGTAATTCTATCATATTTTCAGTTGAACCTTTCCTCTTCAAGAGATCATATCTGTCATCACTATTAACTGCCTCAACCACCAATCATGTCTTCCATAACTGGTCACGTGGCTCCATGCAGGTTCAAGTACATTGGTAGGTGTGTGTTTATGTTTTGCAATATAGGATAACTTTGTAAGAAAGCTTCCTATTTTCTTCATTTAAAGATCTCAGCTCCACCTTATCATTCCACTTCATCAATTCCACATGTGATATCATGGCTAGTACTCTCAAGGCCTTTTCCCTCCTTGGTCAGTTGTTTGGTGTTTTCATTAATCAAAGCATGATTAGAAGCTTCATAAACATAATCATATGAAGTCTTAATTATAATTACAATCATGGGGGAAAATAGGGTGTTACATTCAATAACATAAAAATTACACAATCAATAAATGATAAAAACATATGTGGGATACTAGTGGATGTTTAATCTTCAAAAGAATATTTCTGGTTTTTAGTTTAGTAAATAGGAGGAAAATATTGTTGATAATTTTGTTCCTGAGTTTATGTTTTAAGGCTATAAAACATATCGTCAAGGCATCCGTAAATGATTTAAAGAAATGATTTGGAAATAAGGAATCAAAAAAAGATCAGAGCAGATTCAGTTTCTCAACTGTCTCTATCTTGCTTCCTGTTGTTCTTGGATGTTATGTCTCGCTCAATAGCAGCCCATGATTGTTCTAACTCAACCCGATTAGTCGTTGTTTGTAAAATAGTATTAAATAAACTTAGGGCAATACTGGTTTGATCCTGAAGGCCTGGTTCAACGTTAGGTTGTCTGCTACTAGGGACAGTCATGGATAATTTAAACTTTATTTGTTTATAAAGGGATTTTAATCAGTTTGTTACTTCATATTTCCAGAGACGAGATCAAGGAAAACAATTTTAAAATCCAAAACAGTAA